>JAPTHN010000005.1:52500-441863 GCA_026936325.1 Platynereis dumerilii | reverse complement strand
GTGGAAAAGGACTCCGAGGATGCAAAGATAGAAAGAAGTCACTGCTACGAGAAAAAAATCATGCAGTGAGTCAAGTCTTCTCCTGGGTATGTCAACACCTATATAAACAGTCCTTGTAAGAGTTGGCATACTCCAGACAAATTTTCACATGGTATTCTCGCACCATCTCAGCATCCTCGGAGTCCTTTTCCACGTAATGTCCACATATATGCACTGGTGGACACCTTCACCCAAGACACCCCCACATCATTGCATATTTCATTTTTAGTCACCCTTGGATTCTGTTTAGCCAATCTGATGATTTTTATATTGTCAGTCGCCACCAGTTTGGCTCTTCTTCCAGTTCTCTGCAGTGCACCGATGAGCTTGTGGGTCTTTAAATGACCAACTATGTTCTGTACTGAGGATACAACAATTTGAAATGCTTCCCAATTGCTCCCTATGACACCCAATATTGTGCATTCATATAATTTGCATCTTTTTATCTTCTCCATACTGTTTGCATGATCCCATGGAGATTCACGGAGAAGTTGAAAGATTGTGTCCGGGGCCTCTATTGTATGGACATAATTTACCAATTTTTTTCAACAGAACTCTGAGGATAATACATTTGAGACTTTTTTTCTACAAACTAGGATAGAACAATGAAATATTTTCCAATTAAAGGCATAAATATTGCATAATACAACCATGGTCCCGGAGTGTATGCAAACTTCTGACCCATCAACTTTGGATGACTCACAGATTAATGCCGTGTATTTTTAAGAGGATTTGGTCAAACGGACCAATTATAGTCAAATTCATAAGTTCAATATGTAAGAAACAAGAAATAAAATTGCCAAATATGTAGACCCATTGGAACTTACATAATACAGCTTTAACTATTTCCTGTCCGTCTGTATGCAAATTTTTGACCTCAACTGTATATTTTTCAGCCTGCTGTAATCTCCTGTTTTTTTTTTTTTGATGGTGTTTACAAACTATATTTTTGAAGTTTTTGAGATTTTTTTGGTGAATGACCATTTCTTTGTCTGAGATACCGTATTTTCTGTATAAACCAATTTTTATCAAAATTCCTTCAAATATGACTTAAGCCAAAGTGTTTAATGCAAAAAACTATTAATCACCCGTCTCATCATTACATCTGCCCACTGGGTGCCTAAGGCCACACATAATTGATTCTTAGCTTCGCGGACCCGCCGACACAATAGAATTCCTGCCGATAGAAAAAAAAAAGTTTTCTTTTGACATTATAAAAAACATATTTTTTCACCTTTTTTTTTTGTCCTACCGACCGCCCTAGAAAAAGGGCCTTGAGACGAATCCGAGAAGCTAAGATCAATTATGTGTGGCCTTAAATGCACACAATAGGGTACAAATAGGCACTAGTTTTTCCTTAATATCAAGTTTTTGGCAGATAACTCGTCAACAAAGGCCTATTAGATCATGTGCAACCTAAATAAACAATTAATTGAAGTTGAAATCCCAGAACCTTTTCTGACCATCTTATGGCAGAAATTATGAGCAATTATTGACAAGAAACACATGAGCCAGCATTTTAATTTGATATGCTTTAATTCGACTAAACATTTTATACTCAAGTTCACTCAAGGGACCACATACCTATAAGTAAACGATGTCCAGCTTAAACACAACACGTCACCTTGCAAGATGACCAAATATTTACATAAAATACAATTATGATTTATAAATCTGTGCGACATTAGATTTGGGGAAACATGACACCAAATACAATTTGCACACTAAAGCAATCATCAAATCATCACAACAGTTAACAGATCATGATTGACCTTTTGAATCAATCAATTTTGATAGCTCCACTGTTACAGTAACATTCATCAGAAATGGTCAGCTAGATGAAGGCATTTGAATATTGTGCAATCCTCAAATTTCTTCTCCGTCAATGCAAAGATGAAATCCCATATTGGACTGACAATCCGACATCCATGGACATATTCGTTGTTCCCAAAAGTTTTGACATGGACGGTGCACCAAATCGCAATGTTTTAAGACTGTCTGCCAGCAGTGGTCGAAATAGCCCATGTTATTTGGGGGGGTCTCTCAAGTTCCAAGGCCCGAAGAGTTTAAGCCGGAATTCTGCGGGACGCGGTGGATGCCAGAAGCACTTTAAAACCGGAGTGTTTCAGATGCTCTAAAAATGAATTCCGAGTACTTTATAGGCATGTTTTATCTCAGAAAATTGGTTTTAAAAACCCTATTGGTGATGTATATAAATCACATGAGGTTGTAGTATGCTGATCAATCTTTACTTGCTGGATCATGCTTATGCTTCCTAACAATTCACTATTTGAGGGGGTTTTTTCAGGACCCCCTCTGGGTCCTTCTAAAAAATGCATTTGAGGGGGTCCAAAGAGCATTTGGGGGGGTCAAGACCCCCTTGACCCCCCCCTTATTTCGACCACTGTCTACCAGACTGATTGAATAAACTACTGGACAACGATAATATGTCCTTTTCAGCAGTCTTTGCAAAGACTGCTCTATCCACTAGATTCTTCGACAGAATTAAATAACTTGGGAATAAATAGGAGTTTGAATATCTCCCTGTACTCTCTCATTGTTGGTAGATAGACCAAGGAGTTGAGGACGGAGTTGCTCATTGCGATCCAACTTGTGACTGCCTCCGTTACGGGCGTGACTGAATGACCGTTGACGTAACTTAATGTCAACACGACCATAATCGGGCTCCAGCAGAGGTAGTAGCCGGCAACCATGCTGAAAATGGTCTTAATAGCCCGCTTGTGACTTAAGAGGCTTTGAGTTTGACTTTGAGAGGCGGCAGCTGCAGTGGCTCCCTCTAGGGCCATAATCTGTGACACTTGCTTGCGAACGACAATACACAAGATGGCAGCAGAGGTGAATATGATGCAAGCAGGTACACCGTAGCCAACGACGATGATTAGTAGTGTCAGGTTTGAGTGGTACTCAGGCACAAAAACACAAGTTAGAGCAACTTTCCACATGGCTATGTCTACACCTAGTACGAAATGAGCTAGACAACAAATTACAATAGCGTGTAACCATATCCCTATATGGATGCTAGCGACCACTTTCTTTGTGAAATAGATAGGATAACGCAACGGATATTTAATCGTTATCACCCTATCTACGCATAGGTACATGATCGTTGTTATAGAAATCCCGCTTAACGCATGGTTTGCTAGCCCGTCGATGCTGCATAAGTAGTCTTCTGCGAAATAGTACTTTCCCGTAAATGCGAAATAAGACAGTCTTACGAAAGACTGAATACCGAGTCCGATGTCAGTGATAGCCAATGAGAGCATGGTGATTTTTGTTCCATCTGATATCTCCTTAAGTCGAGGTGTGACAATAAATACGGGAATGTTCGTCACGATTATCAGAACAGTCAGCATCCACATAAAGATGATACCAGTTGAGTTGATTTGGGGATCCTCTGTATTATCTTCTGAAAAAAAATTTAAATGTTAAAATTTATACATTCAAATTACCAGCGCAGGAGTTACATAGACATTGTATTAAATACTTAAAAGTCTTCCAAATTTCTTTTGAATTGCAGTTATAAGCGACAGAGGTATCTTTTTCAAAATAAAGTGGTCGGGCATCTTCAATTTTTTTGAAATTATTCTTTTTCACAGCGAAAAATGTTGACTGATCTGATTTCGTTTACCCCTTTTCCAGCAAAATGTGGTAGGGCGTCTAGCCGTCTACCCCTTAGCCCCCATGGAACTGACGCCACTAATTTAATGGCGACAAAAAAAATTAGTGTATCAAGACTTACCTGTGTTAAAAGTGGATATAACTTCAGGTTGCTCTGAGTGTGAGGTCGTTGTTTCGCGAAATGTTTCTTCGTTTGAGAAATCCATTGTGTCTCAGGCTATCCCTTGGTAATTAAAAACTTACTGTTAATGAAAAAGATGAAATTCTTCTTTGTGGTCATTAATAAGACTTCTTTGCTCAGTCCACTTGATGTTATTTTGGATGAAGTCGCAAAATATTTAATGTGTTGCAGTCAAAGTAATTCTAAAGTATACAGGCGAATGATGCTACCTCCATGGTCCACCGCAAGATATCCAATTAAGTTGAATTGACCATAGCTAAGATTACATTTAGTCGCCTCGTTTTTAATTAAGACGTATCACAATTATTTGATATAATGTATCCATACTGTAACTTCAGACAAACGTTGAAACGTATCATATTCAAGGTCGTGTATCCTGATACTGTATTAAAAACTTGGGTTTCACAAACTGTCATTCACTTTGAAATTTTGAAACATCGCTAGGCGCCAGCCTCAGGAAGGAGTGCGATCTTAAAAAATATTGGCTGCAGATAACTTGGAGTAGTATAATAACTGGCATGAGTGCAAAAATGTTAGTCACACCAAAATGTTAGTCACTAACTTAGTCAAACCATAATGTTAGTCACACCAAAATGGCATAATGTTAGTCACACCAAAATGTTAGTCACACCAAAATGTTAGTGATGCTAAAATGTTAGTGGTGCCAAAATGTTAGTCATGCTAAAATGTTAGTCACACCAAAATTTTAGTCATGCTAAAATGTTAGTTACACCAAGATGTTAGCCACACCATAATGTTAGTCACACCAAGACGTTAGTCACACCAAGATGTTAGTCGCACCAAAATGTTACACACACCAAAATATTAGCCACACCAAAATGTTAGTCTCACCAAAGTGTTAGTCACAACAAGATGTTAGCCACACCAAGATGTTAGTCACTCTAAAATGTGAGTCATGCCAAAATATTTGCCACACCAAAACGTTAGTCCCTTTAAAAGTCCTTGAAAGGATGATATTTCGTCTTGAATTTTAATTTTATGTTTGCATGTTTACATTTCACCATAAACTGTACACTTAAGCTGTCCAAAATACAATTATAGCCATAAAACCCCCAAGGGCTTGTATTGCCAGCTAATTGGCACAATGATAAGGTTCCTGCCCGCTCTGTTGAAGATCTGTGCCTGCATGGGTTCAAACCCCGGTTGGGGAACTAAAATATTCAGTGGACCTTCATGAGCAAAATCCCAGCTGGATGTCGTTCAGATGAGAATGTTAAATTGGTGGCCCCTTGTATCAGTGTCTCACTGTGTCTGTGCTGGGAAAGTAAAAGATCCCTCACATGGGGTAAATGTGTGTTACATGTTGAGGACTCCTGCTCTCTCTCCCATCTCATCAATCAACCCTCCTGTGTGCCAAGAACTGGGCTTAGAGGGCTGCACTTACCATAATCTATCTATCTATCCTGTAAAATTATGAAAATTGATCATGAAGGTGAAACATAGTGAGTCGTAACTTTCACTTCCGACGTTTTTTTACAAAAAATATCCTTCCTTTCGATGTATATTATCCAATCAGAAATCAACTCAGCCTCATGAAAATTGAAGGAGACCGTATCAATTCTTGATAATGTTATTTTCTTCTTTGTAGTCAAATTTACATTATCTATCGCAAAGTTCAGTAGCTTCTCCATGAAATAGTGAATAACTCTTCTGAAAGGTTATCTTCTGCTATATCCTAATTTGTTCAACAGGTCCAACCATTAGTACTGGTACAAGATTTACACTGTGTTACTCCTTGCGGTCATAGATGTCTTTTGCATCATTCGCAAACGTATGCTTTCTGGCACTTCTAATTTATTCTAATTTATTCTATTAGAATAAATAAAATTTGTTAAACAATTAGTCTCCTGGCAAGGAGAGATCTGTGAAAAATCACTTCTGAAGCAGGTGAAGGTTATGAACTTGAGTTTGCTAATTTCAACAATTACAGTTTCATAAAAAATCCACTTTTCATGTAGCATCTCTTGTTCGAACTACAGGTAACACGAAATCATTCACATTGCTTTTAAAATCTGGTAGAAAGCAGAAAGCATGCTGCGTTTTTGCTCCTTTAGGTTATTACAGTTGACGAATGACAAGTACTTACATTCAGCTGCGCGTTGACATTAATGACCTTACAACAGGCCGTATCCACTACATTGAAATGGACTGTCAATGTGTCATTGAGTAACTTGTGACCTCATTGATACTCATTTGATGACTAAGCCTTGTTTTGATAGCATTGATAGTATACGTTATGACCTCAACAATTCCTTACGAGTCACAGAGAACAACAGGCATACATTGGATAGGCCTATGACTTCACAAGGAACATTTTAGTCCAATTCTGTAAGCACTCGACGTTTGTCGACTGCAGAGAAGATGACACTTCATCGGCTATCATGAGTCACAAAATGCCATTTTCACAGTGTAACAGTCCACTCGTTTTGCATATCAAATTGACAGACTGTAAGGCAAAAATATCCAATGATTCTTCAACTCTCAAATCCAGATGTACTGTGTTTCTTGACTTTTCTCTCCTATTTTGTTTATATCTTCGGTGGCGACATAACTATTATAGCATTGCCATGCAATTACTGGACACTTTAGATGAAGACCTCAGAACTTCTCTTGATCATGACTAATCAAACAGCCTCTATGTTTCCCATGTTGAATGTAGTGTAGATGACACTTCCTCGGCTATCATGAGTCACAAAGTGCCATTTTCACAGTGTAACAGTCCGCTCTTTTTGCATATCAAATTGACAGACTGTAAGGCAAACTATATCCAATGATTCTTCAACTCTCAAATCCAGGTGTACTGTAGGTTTCTTGACTTTTCTCTCCTCTTTTGTTTATATCTTCGGTGGCGACATAACTATTATAGCATTGCCATGCAATTACTGGACACTTTAGATGAAGACCTCAGAACTTCTCTTGATCATGACTAATCAAACAGCCTCTATGTTTCCCATGTTGAATGTAGTGTAGATGACACTTCCTCGGCTATCATGAGTCACAAAGTGCCATTTTCACAGTGTAACAGTCCGCTCTTTTTGCATATCAAATTGACAGACTGTAAGGCAAAAATATCCAATGATTCTTCAACTCTCAAATCCAGGTGTACTGTAGGTTTCTTGACTTTTCTCTCCTCTTTTGTTTGTAACTTCTGTGGCGACATAACTTTTATAGCGTTGCTAAGCAATTATTGGATACTTTGTCATATTATATGTTACTAGAGTTCTGCTCAAGGTGATGATGAACCTCTGACCTTTATGTAGTCATGGTAATTATATACTCCCAGTTATAAATATAATCCAGTTCCTAGCAACTAAAGAACTTTGCACCTGGTAGCCGACCACTTAAAAATCACTCTATCTTTTATTATCCATAGTAACTTTGTATCTCTTCAATTGTTTTCCTCAGACAATCAGCGTGATGTCATGCTGATTCGGGATAGCTATTGGTCTAGAAGTTCTGTGTGATGTGCAGCTGAAGAGCATGACAACATGCTGACAAGCAGATCAAATTTGCCGGAATATTAGCAACAACAAACAGTTAAAGCAAATCCTTATTAATAACAGTTTCATGGAACTGGAATTGTGTTTTTGTTATTCATTGCACCTGAGTATCCAAACAATTAGTCAAGTTTCAGAACTTTATAGTTTTGGGTTCCTGGTGATTGAGCATGGCGATAAACTGCATTGACCTTCAAGTTGGGATTAGACCGGCTGTGAGATTTGATGAAAGTCTTGTTTGTGTTTTACAGCTATTCACTAAACTCCTTCCCCAGCTGAGTGACATATGCATTCAGTTGATGCATATTTATTGAGAACAGATATTGGGATCAAATGTTCTCTGTTACATATTAGAAATTCCTCTTTTACTTCCCATCTTCTTCCGATAAGATTACAAATCAAGCCACTCTGGCATCACTTAATTGGCATGCTTTGAGTATCCATGTATGCCATTGACTAAATGATAATGATACTGGAGCCTTCACAACGTTAATTTAGTGCAATTTAAGACTGCTGGAAGTCATGTAGGTGACTCACCCGACCAAGGAGAATGTACATATAGCTTGACATCACCGCAGGCCATTTCTTAAGTATAAAAGTGGTGGGGATTTGGCCCACCGGCCCCTGCAAAATCCCCACCACTGGCAGAGATTTGCCCCACCAGTAAGTGCCCTTTGATTCTAAATTTCACACCAAAATTGCTAAAAATTATCTTTCTATCTATCTAAAAATGTAGCGATTCACAGTACAATTGGAGGCAAATCCATGAAATTTCATTAAATTATTTATTTTTTAGAATAGTCAACATTGAAATCTCTTCACCACACATGTCACGTTTCTATGACCTGATAGTAAAATTCCCTCTTCAGCCAAGATCCCCGACACTGAAATTTGCTTAAAAAATTCCCTGCATCACCAAAAAAGCCTTGCATGACATATGGTTTTTCTAATCACACCTCAACTGACCAATAGCCACTAAGTCTCAGCATGACATCAAGCGTTCAGTCCATGAAAAAATCTGAAGGATACATAGTTATTGAATGGATAATAAGCAAAATTTAAATGACTGCCAGTAAACTAGTCGACAGATTATAAATACATGGAACCTGCACTGTGTTGAGTGTAAATCCAATCTTCTACCTCTTTCACATCTGAATAAGTTGTTTCAATTCAACATCATTTGCCATGAGGCAGTCGAAGAATGAAGATCAAATTCATTTAAACGCTTCCGAATCCTCTGTTATCTGTCCATGTTAGCTTCAATCTTCCTTTGCTTGTGCCAAGTTGTCTTCTAAAACAGTAAATCCTTCCCTTCTAAAATATCAACATATTTTAAAAGTCGTCTTCCAGACAGACTCGCCTCAGGATCTGAGCGGACTATTTTAATACCTGACAAATGAAATGTCAAAGCATGACAAACTTTTGTACGTTGAATGTCATATTTATTTTGGTCAATTATATAATTATCAATCTTAAAGTTCTGCTTATCCGTGAATTTGTGAATCGTAATATTTCATTGATTTGTATCATTAACGGGGAGAAAATGCTCCGCATTTCGTAATGTAATGTCCAAGTTTGTTTTGACTGTTTCATACACTTACAAAATGTACTTTTGCCTTTTCTTTCTCCTTCTACTTCTGTTTCCGGCTGCTATATCCAAACCACATTTCCTGATCGTAGTGTAATTAGGGATGCACAGATATCCGGCAAGGTATTCAGTATCTGGTCAGATTTTGGAATTTGCAGTCTATCTGATATCCGGCAGAATTAGGGTGTCAGAAGCGGATATCCGGGATGCTCAAAAATAAGGGAAAAAGCTAGAAAAATGTTTGATAAATAAGAGAATGTTACAAGAACACAGTCAAAAACATTATGTGACCACCTTCAAAATTTTAATCCAGTTACAGATCATAACGAAAAACTTTCCATCAGAGGAACTAGTCCTCCTGCCGGACAAGATATCTCTCGACTCTCAGAAAATTATTTATAATCAACCGCGAATGCCGAAAAACGTCCTTTTTCATATACACTGTATGTTTATTATCTGGTTGCTACTATCTGGTTCCTATCCGGTGTCTGGCAGTAGGTGTTGCCGTATTATCCGGTATCCGGTATCTGGCTATATTCACTATCCATGCATGCTCCCATCCCTGCTTGAGGCGTTTGCCAATTCATAATTATCTTCCTTTCCCTCCTTCAATTCAGTCGCAGTCTCCTGGCGCGCATTGTTACAAAAACAAATCACAGAAGTTGACCTATTATTGATAGTTAATAGTTAATAATGTGCTGGTAAATTTTCTCACAAACATCTCCTATGGAAACTAACAGGTGCCAAATTGGTCCATTATTAAATGATTAAAGAATTATCTCCTATGAGCCTCCTATGATTATTTTGCCGTCTGATATGATTACGATTTAGGAAATATCCCCAAGTACTATAGTGTCTTCTGAATCACATCAAATCCAGCTGTTCTGTTTGATTTAATGTTAGCTGCCTCCCAGAGCAGGGGCGGATCCAGAAAATGTCGGACGGAGGGGGGGGGGTTTACAAATGAAAATGTACTAAAAATATCCGGAATTATTTTTTTCTTAAATTAAAATGTACAAACTAACCCCCTAACCCCCCCCCCCTGGATCCGCTACTCCAGAGCTCTGCTTGATGCAGGGTTGGAAAAAAACCGGGTTTTATTCATTTTGCCCAGCCCACCGGTCAAAAACCGGTTTAAACCAGGGTTTTTTCCCAAAATCCGGGTTAAATGCGGGTTTTATTGATTTGAACACCTGTTACATCTTCTAAAATCCTCTTCTCACCTCTAAGCAAGGAAAGCAACATTGGTCCATCTCTGTACATTCAATATTAGGCCTGCACACACAGCAGACAGATGACTATAGCTGTGTATTTCTTGCTTTTTACTTCAAAAAGTCTGAATTCTTATTTTGCCGGCCAGCTCAGCATAGGTTGAAAGAATATTCTCTAATTTCGGTTGGACACCAACCTGACATCCAGTTAGTGAGTTTAACCCAGATGAATTACTCTCTAATGATTTATTGTGATCAATAAAGTTACCATTAGCTCCTCAGAGGCATAACACCTATCATTTTAAAGCTCTTGGAGATATCCGTCCGTTAGAATCATAACTATGCTTTTTATGGAATTGCTTAAGCCGGCTAAATCAACTTCATTTGCATAACATGTGTGGTACATGTATGAAAGGCCTGTCCATGGACCATAGGCATGTTATTGCCTGGAAATCTCTAAATCTAAATTTTTGAAGGATGATTCAAATTTCAGACAATTTTGTCGTACATAATCTATTTGCCTGGAAATTAAAATTATTTCTCGCCCTGATTGGGGTGCATGCATCTTTTGCATTGTTGGCTGGTAGTTGCCATAGTGGTAAAATTACAAGGACAATAGATTTGTTTGATGTTTTTGTGATGTCAGCTTTCTTTCTCTCCAATTTCTGCTATTTATATCTTGCAAATTTCAAGAGGATTTGCCATTTAACCCCGATTTTGACCACTTTTTGGGGAAAATACCATTTTGCCCAGTCCGGGTTAAACCCGGGTTTAATCCGGGTTAAACCCAGGGGGTGGGTTTTTTGTGCCAACCCTGGCTTGATGTCTTAGAACTGTAACAGTGTAGGCCTAACAATTATTTACTACGCATTTATTCAAGATGTGTTATTACTTGATACTAGAGATGTCCGTATATATAGTGGTAGTGATGGGGCCTCAGGTCTTATTAACTTGTTTACACTCTTGAGACAGAAATATGGAGTATTCGTACGCAAAACCGTGAAACGGTCAATCGAAAATTTATCATTTAGCGAGATTATAATTATTGTTATATGATGACATATCAAGTGGTGCTATCAATTCATCACAGAGAATGCAATATATAAATTTTGATAATTTTCATATTTTTGTGGAAAAAAACATTTAATGAAATTCTATTTTTAATGACAAATTTACAAATTTTTAGGCGAATGCCTTGTCTATTAAATTATTGCATGATTTATCAACATTGCGGTATGACACTTATCACATTTCAGCCTATTATTGTGCAGCCCTGCTAGTATTTTCTCAAGAAATTGGCAACTTTGAAACTCTTTGACCACCTGTATTTCAGTTTCTTTGTTTTTGGTCAACTTAATGAAAGCCAGGTGTTGAGAAATATATGATGAGCGCTACTCTGCATGATTACAGCTCAGGCCAGCTACAAGAGCAGCAGCACCCATGGACAGAGCATTTGGAAACATTGCCCGAGGTTCCCATGACATGGCACCTTCCAGTGTTGGTAATCGCCGTATGATGATGATTGATGACAAGACCGGGAGTCTGGCACATGCCCTATTGATTCAGGGATGCTCAGGGTCTATCGGTTGCCTAGATATGTGCAGCCCTCTAAGCCCAGTTCTTGGTGCTCACTAGGGTTTATTGATGAGATGGGAGAGAGAGTGGGAGTCCTCAACATGTTACACATTTACCCCATGTGAGGGATCGTTTACTTGCCCAGCACAGACACTGACACAATGGGCTGCTAATTTAACGTCTCAACTGAACGACATCCAGCTGGGATTTTGTTCACGAAGGTACAATGAAAATTTGGAGTTCCCTACCCACGGTTTGAACCCATGTAGGCAAAGACCTTCAGCGGATCAGGCAGACACCTTAAGCAATCAGCCACCCAGCTGCATACTTGCCTTGTCAATGTCCAAGCATCGCTTTTATCCCAGAAAATGCAGCTGTGCTGTTTAATACTTGCCCAGCACTGACACTAATACAAGGGGCCGCCAAGGATAGATGGATGATTTGGTCTTTTTGTCCTGTATTTATGCACTTGGTGGGATTATATCATAACAAGGACAGGAATAAAGTGAAGGATATGATTGAAACTGCTGTCCAACATAACCCCTGGGGAAGAGGGAGGACAATTAAGCTGTCATAATGTACTTTACTGGCATATTATCTCTCAAATTTACTGTTGCATCGATAAATTTTAAATTATCATATTCTCCACTAAGTTTTTCCATACTTTTGACCAAGAGTGTAGAAATGAACTTTGACCTTAGGCTACACGTGAATATCAATAATCATGAAGCAAATTACTATTTTTATATTTTCCCTTATTTTGCTGCTTTGCATGGAGGTCACATTGTATTTGAACAAAACACATTTTCTTTCGCTGGCAAGAGATGGCATTAATGCATTTCGCAATTATTTCACTTCCAAATCCAAGATAGGGCATCTCAACATTCATTAGTATGAAAGCCATATTCATGGATCTGTCAAAGTTAGAAGTTGGAACCCGTAAAATCAAAGTTTTTTGTTCATTTGACAAATCCTGCCCTCATTACAACTAGGTTATTCAAGTTGGATTTCACCTGAACTGCAATATTTTGAAGTTTGTGGTGTTTGAGAACAATAATCAATTGGAAGAATTATGTTAATAACTGAATTTTTCTTCTTGTTCGGGATGCACGGATACCACATAATTTTTCACTTCCGATCCAATAGCAATCCTAGTATTTTTTTGCCGATACCATCGATATCAGTACCATTCTGATACGGATACGGCAATGCCATTAGTTATATAGTGCCACCGATCCAATATCTTTTTTAAATATATATTTTTACCAATAGGGGCCTACTGATTTTTGGTATCGGATCGGTACATCCCTACTTCTTTCACTGTGTCTTGAATAAAAACCATTGTGTGCTGAATTCAAGCTGTTTGAATACTTTTGCCTGTAACTGTTCTGATACTTCGCAACCATTATCTTTATCGTCCACAGGAAGTTCGAGTAATCGATAATCCGACAGATCTACGGAAAAGTCCGTCGGACTTGGACATGGATGGACTTGACGCAATATCGCTGAAAGTGGACGATTTCATCGACTACCCGCCTGCTGAGCCGGCTGTCATTGTAGTCGAAGATCCGGTCCGGCGGTCTCGACATCCTGGAAAAGTTTGGCGACGGGCCGTGGAGGTGGATGACAGTGATTCTGAAAATGAGGAGCCAATGACGTTTACTTTAAGCGCAATTGTCCATCGGGTAAATATTATGTAATAATAATAATAGTTGGACGTAGACAGATAGATACTCAGACAGATAGATAGATTGATCGACAGATATATGGTAAGTGCAGCCCTCCAAGCCCAGGTCTGGGTGCCGTGAGGTATGATTGATGAGATAGGAGAGATAGCGGGAGTCCTCAAAAATGAGTCATGTCACACATTCACCCCAAAAACTTTTTTTCCATAGACACCTTTGCTGGACGGAGATGCTTCTGCTTGGTGACATCAGCAGCTCTCACCAAAATACTTTTGACTCAATGGCAGTTTCAGTCTTTCCCCCATTGCTGCATCCTCGAATCCTCATCTGTCCAAATTACAAATTAGCCTTCTGTGATGCAACGATATAGTGATAAGATACAGGACATAAAGTTTCAATCATCCATCTATACTCTGCCAGAGATTTTGTTCTTGCGGTGTCAGTAGCTGTCTTAAATTGTATGTGATCCAGTGATACATGATTTTCTCTAGTTTCTCAGATCTTATAGTTCGAGTGGGGTGTCCGAGGCAGGCCCCTGGCTTTGGACTTCAGCAGGGTTAACTTACTAATGTCAAAATAAAGTGATCAGAATTAATATTACTTTGTTAAATATGAACAATACATAATTTTTCTTCTTTTTTTGTTTCGTTCTTAAATCCTGATATAAATTTTTTATTTTGATAAATTTAATTTTCATCAGGAATTTAATCCAGTCCTCACAGTATCTGCAGTAGAAGTAAATGAAGCAACCAATGACATTAAAGCAGTCGAAACTACTGCCCAACTATCCTCCATGTGGTGTGCCAAAAATTCAGAATCAGAAATCATAGAAAGCCAAAGTTCGGTCCAGCAAAATGAAAGCAGTGAAAACAGTGAAAATGGCGAAAGTCTCAAAAAGAAAAAATCTAAAATGCAACGGGCGTTCCATAGTTTTACGAAGTGCTTCCGAAAAAGTTAAAAGATTTTGTGGAATATAATATTTTTCAAGTTTTTTACATTTTTTAGCCATTATTTTACAATTTACATTTAAATCGGTCACTGTGATAATTTTGAACTCTCTGACTGTGATCCACTGTGTTATTTTACATGTACTTTCGGCATTTTTTTTTCAATGTTCTGAATTTTTCATCTATATTTTTCATACACATTTAGTCATTTTGAAATTGTATATTTGTAAATTTTATGTATTCAAATCCAACTGCCAAAACCTGTGATAATTTTTTTTAAAGTTTGACACATACATTGAAATTTGTAGTTATTCTCACTTTTAAATTTTTTTTACATACATTATTTACAAATCTATAACATTTGTAAATCTTTGAAAATAAAAATATGTGTTGAAAGCTTTTAGACATTTGCAGAATCTCACGTATATTTTTGTGATTTCGAACCTGCATTTACTTTGTTATAAATGTATACCATTTATATATATTTTTGATCTGTATATTCAACTGACATATACTTGCTTATAATAAATCTGATTTTATTCTAAATTCTTGACTTTGTTGTGTGCTTTTCATATTATTTCTATTTTACATGATGTGAACACTACATAACCCACATGGTGAACATGACATTTTCTCTTAACCTTTGAATATTTTATTTATATAAAATGTTCTTTCAAGTATTTTACATAGAATTAAGAAAATGTTACTGTGTTGAATTTCCCAGAACACATAGATCATACTTAAAAAAAGAAGAAAAAATACAAGAAAAAAAACAGTAACTTTAAAACGATGGACATAATTGAATATGATGTCTAATTCCAAGAAACAATGTCTTGACAGAACATGTAGATGTCCTGCTTCATATCCTGTGCACATGGAGCCTATCAATTTCAAGACACACATTTGCTTTGTGTATTATATTTTTGATTAGGGAATTCCGTTGGTAGTTTTACATTCTATAGATGTATTATTGTATCTGTCGAAATCGTTACGAAACATAGATACTTGTCCTTCTACCGTCTTTTGTTTTCCGATTCCGAAAAATAGATATTTCCTGATACTGTTAAAACAGCATAGCAAAAGCCCACATTTAAAAAGCAAGCTTACCTTGAGCGCTTAAACTTACCTAACCTCACCCAACTGTACCTCAACCCACCTTATCTCACCTCACCTTACCTCACCTAACCTTACTGCATCTCATATAACCTTATCTTAACTCACTTAACATCACTGTACCTCACCTCACCTTATCTCACCTAACGTCACCTCACTTCACTTCACCATACCTCACCTTACCTCACCTCACCTTACCTTACCTCACCTTACCTCACCTCACCTAACCTTACTTTACCTTAACTCACCTCACCTCACCCTCCTTACCTCACTTCACCTGACCTTACCTCACCTCATCTCACCTTACCTTACCTCGACCTACCTTACCTCACCTTACCTTACCTTACCTCACCTCACCTAACCTTACCTCACCTTACCTCACCTCACCTAACCTTACCTCACCTTACCTCACCTCACCTTACCTCACCTAACCTTAGGCTTACCTTACCTTACCTTACCTTACCTCAGCTAACATCACCTTAACTATCCTTACCTCACCTTACCTCACCTCACCTAACCTTACCTCACCTCACCTAACCTTACCTTACCTCACCTCACCTATCCTTACCTTACCTCACCTCACCTTACCTCACCTTACCTTACCTCACCTTACCTAACCTTACCTCACCTTACCTTACCTCACCTCACCTTACCACACCTCACCTCACTTACCTTACCTTACCTTACCTTACCTTACCTCACCTCACCTTACCTCACCTCACCTTACCTCATCTTATCTTACCTCATCTTACCTTACCTCACCTTACCTCACCTTACCTCACCTCACCTTACCTCACCTTACCTCACCTCACCTTACCTTACCTCACCTTACCTTACCTCACCTTACCTTACCTTACCTCACCTTACCTTACCTCACCTAACCTTACCTTACCTTACCTCACCTCACCTTACCTCACCTTACCTTAACTTACCTCACCTTACCTTACCTCACCATACCTCACCTTACCTTACCTCACCTCACCTTACCTTACCTCACCTCGACCTACCTTACCTCACCTTACCTTATCTTACCTCACCTTACCTTACCTCACCAAACCTTACCTTACTTTACCTTGCCTAACCTTACATTGCTTTACGTGTACCTCACCTTGTAGTAAATAGTTAGACTTTGACCAGCCCAGGACCAGGTGGCACTGGATTTTTATTCATTAGATTGTTCAGACAGTTGTAACACCACTCCTCCGGTGTATTTTAGCAATCCCAAAGTCCTTTCTCTCATACATGGCATACATACCCACTGATACCTCAGTAGCTCTCAGTGAAGTTGCCCATCTTAGCCCATCTAAAAGCCTAGTAGAAACAAGCTGTAACGATTTCCAAAACTGAGGAACCGACAGCCTGAAAGGTTCATAAAGATTCTTTTAAAAGGCCAGACATAATTGCTGCTCAGCTGCTCAGATCTTCTCTATTGGCGGTAAGTAGGGGAAAAAAAGCTGCATATATATATATATATATATATGAATCTATTTTTATGAAGTCAATTTGTTATAAATCTTTGATAAGCTCAATGAAAAAATGTCTGGCCTAAAGGGTTACCCAAGAAATAGCAGTTCTATGGCAGCCACATCCTATTGATAAAAACATGGTGTAAATAAGGTCTGGTGATTTGTTGTGTCCAGTAGAATGTAAGAAAACCACAGGACAAGTCAGTGAATGGCAGCGAATGAATACACCGGGGAAATCTGTTCGTTCTGTAGACAATGCATGTTTGATTTTCTTTTCTCAATTCCCTGGGCAACAATCAAACATATAGGCAAGAAGACAAAAAGCTTACATAGCCTATAGATGGGCTAATTCTGACTCTTGGAAAGCATAGTACTGTAAGAGACAAGATGGAACTTCCAATTGCAAGGTTGTACATTTTGTAATACATATATGTTGCAGAGAATGTTTTCCTTGGTGCAAATTAGAAATAAATTGCACAGTTTGCGGATTTGAATCAACTTGACAAGGCAATTAGGTGATTTAAATTCCGATTGTAGTAGATTAAAATCCTGTCATATGATGATTATCTTTATTTACTGCTGCTGCAATTAACTTCAATTTTATGTTGTCAAAATGGTTAAAAATGTGAAAATCTGTTTCAGATAACTGAAGGTGGCGCTCTGATCACACAAAGCCCTCTGGAGGATTATATATCAGACCAGCAATCATTGGATGACTAAAGAAGCAGGAAATTTGAATTGAAAATGAAGATTCAGTCGGACTTAGTAAAATACTTCTTCCACTTGGACCAACACTACAGCCTCCTAGATGCAAAAAGTATCCGTCTTCTCACAGAGTTCTTCAACATGCTGGACGTTCATGATTGTGGCGCTCTCAATGGTAAGTAGGCCTACAATGTCTATATAATAATTATTATGTAAATGCTTAAAAGCATGAAGACAGCACCACCAGGACCTAATACTTCAGCGGCACCTAAAAGATCAATTCTAAAGACAATGAGCTGTAATATTACTCAAAATCCATTCTCATATAATAGAGGCATCCTAGCTTTGTTCAATTAAAGTTTACAAACAATTTAGGTAAAAAAAGAAAATATCGAAAAAAAAAAATGGAAGAAAGAGACATTTTTGCAGTACACTTAAATTTCTTCCTGCAGCTGCATATTCTGCAATAGAAACTGCAGAATTCTGCAGAAAACTGCAGAATTCTGCAGTTCTGCAAAAAAATTCTGCAGTTCTGTAGGAAACTGCAGAATTCTGCAGAAAACTGCAGAATTCTGCAGTTCTGCAAAAAATTCTGCAGTTCTGAAGGAAACTGCAGAATTCTGCAGGAAGCTGCAGAATTCTGCAGGAAGCTGCAGAATTCTGCAGTTCTGCAATAAATTCTGCAGTTCTGTAGGAAACTGCAGAATTCTGCAGTTCTGCAATAAATTCTGCAGTTCTAAAGGAAACTGCAGAATTCTGCAGTTCTGCAGCTCCATTAATATTTATACAAGAATGAGGACTGTGAGGAAACAAATGGGATCACAAAAATGTCATTTTACAAACTGCTGTATCAAAATAAACTTCCATGGACGTTTTGCCTCTCTGCTCGGTCAATTCTCATTCAGAAAAATGTTTCAGGTACCCGGCAACCAGGTCTATTGACTACACTAGTCAGTCTTTGTCCGTCGTTGTTTTTTTTCGCCGTACGACCCTTTTTCGGCGATCGGTCAGCTCGCAAAAATGTCATTTCATAAACTGCTGACAGTGCTCTATCATAATGAACTTCCATGGACATTTTTCCTCTCTGCTCGGTCAATTCTCAACCAAATTTCATTCCGAAAAAAGTTTCAGGTACTCTGCAACCAGGTCTATTTAATACAGCAGTCAGTCTTTGTCCGTCGTTGTTTCTTTTTGCCGTACGGCACTTTTTTCGGCGATCAGTGTGCTCGCAAAAATGTCATTCCACAAACTGCTACCTGGTAGAACTGCAGAATTTGCTACAGAACTGCAGAATTCAGCAGCTTCCTGCAGAGTTTTTTTTGAAACTGCAGAATTCTGCAGATTTTTTTGGAACTGCAGAATTCTGCAGATTTTTTTGGAACTGCAGAATTCTGCAGCTTCCTGCAGAATTCTGCAGCTTCCTGCAGAATTCTGCAGTTTTTTGTAGAACTGCAGAATTCTGCAGCTTTCTGCAGAATTCTGCAGTTTTCTGCAGAATTCTGCAGTTTTTTGCAGAACTGCATAAAACCTCCCAGGCTGCATATCTCCTACAGGATTACAGATTTTGCTGCAGAAACTTTTCAGAAACGCTGAAATGACAGAGGACTACCAAAATCCCGACCCCCCAAACCACAACCCCCCAAACCAACCCCCCTAATCAATGTTTCCTTGGTAGCGGCAAGCCCAATGTCAAAGAGGTCTGAACTGTACAGATGCAATACACTGGAGAAAGTAACAGAGGTTCAGAAATCATGCAGTTAGCTGCAGAATTCTGCAGCTTCCTGCAGAGTTTTTTTTGAAACTGCAGAATTCTGCAGATTTTTTTGGAACTGCAGAATTCTGCAGCTTCCTGCAGAATTCTGCAGTTTTCTGCAGAATTCTGCAATTTTCTGCAGAATTCTGCAGTTTTTTGCAGAACTGCATAAAACCTCCCAGGCTGCATATCTCCTACAGAATTACAGATTTTGCTGCAGAAACTTTTCAGAAATGCTGAAATGACAGAGGACTACCAAAACCCCGACCCCCCAAACTACAACCCCCCAAACCAACCCCCCTAATCAATGTTTCCTTGGTAGCGGCAAGCCCAATGTCAAAGAGGTCTGAACTGTACAGATGCAATACACTGGAGGAAGTAACAGAGGTTCAGAAATCATGCAGTTAGCTGCAGAATTCTGCAGCTTCCTGCAGAGTTTTTTTTGAAACTGCAGAATTTTTTGGAACTGCAGAATTCTGCAGCTTCCTGCAGAATTCTGCAGTTTCCTGCAGAATTCTGCAGTTTTTTGCAGAATTCTGCAGTTTTTTTGCAGAACTCTGCAGTTTTTTTGTAGAACTGCAGAATTCTGCAGTTTTCTGCAGAATTCTGCACTTTTCTGCAGAATTCTGCAGTTTTTTGCAGAACTGCATAAAACCTCCCAGGCTGCATATCTCCTACAGAATTACAGATTTTGCTGCAGAAACTTTTCAGAAACGCTTCAGTGACAGAGGACTAACAAAAACCCTGATCCCTCAAACAACAATCCCCCAAACCACGTTTCCTTAGTAGCGGCAAGCCCCATGTCAGAGAGGTCTGAACTTTGAAGATGCATTGCAATAAACTGCAAGAAGTAACAGAGGTTCAGAAATCATGCAGGGAGCTGCAGAACTGCAGAATTCTGCAGCTTCCTGCAGAGTTTTTTTTGAAACTGCAGAATTTTTTTTGGAACTGCAGAATTCTGCAGTTTTTTTGTAGAACTGCAGAATTCTGCAGTTTCCTGCAGAATTCTGCAGTTTCCTACAGTTTTTTGCAGAATTCTGCAGCTTTTTGCAGAACTGCAGGAAGAAATTATATACTCCTCCATTTTTGGGGGGAAAAAAATGGAAATTATTATATTCTATGTTGAAAAAAGGGTGTGTGGTATTGTGGTAATCTCAATTTGTGATAAAAATAAAACTTTAAAGAAAAATTGTGGGAAGTTTTTTTTTTCACAGGCTGAATAGTGAATATATATATCTGTCAGTTGATCCGAGAAGCTAAAAATCAAATATTTCTTGCCTCATTCCTGTTCCCATGACGATATTATTCAAATTTTAAAATTTTCGACTCTAAAAAAATTACAGAACATGATCATTTTTGGCCCACTCACTTGAAAGCTTTTTTTCACTTAATGAATCTTTTGTCTGTCATAACCAGTAAAATCGATTTAAAAAGCAACGTTCTAGAGAAAGTAATATTTTTGTGGTGATATATATATATGTAAATTGAGAATTTATTTTATAGTCAGGGAGCCAACCCCTAAAAATTGGAATTTCTGTTCGCAGCGATCCACACCTCCTCAAATTTGGTACTGTCGGACAGGAAATTTTCTGAATATTTTGATGGTGGCCATGGTTTTATCAATTTCTTGGACCGGAGATGTTTTATTTTGGTTTCCATGGCAACAAGTCTGCTTTTGTCAAAATAAATTTTATAAAACTTATCATGGTGTATCATAGTTGCTGTGGAAGCAAGGCTTTCATTGATGAGTAATGTGGTGCCTTTTACTGGTCTCACTACTTTATGGGTGAAATTTTGATTTTCCATCTCTTTCTTGTTACCATGGCAACACTTTAGGAGACTATTTCTCAGATTTTGTTAGTTTGTGTTCTTATTTTCTTTTAGAGAGCCACAATTTAACGGTATAACTTAAAAAATTATAAATATCTGAATTCTGGTGGGGCAACTCTTTCAACCAGTTGGTGTTACAAAATCAGATTTTGTTTGAGTGTGTTGCTATAGCAACCAATTTAAAATTATGGAACCAGAACTCCCATGAGGTCCTAGTTTTTAAATGGCTGCCTCTCAAAAGGCAAGCAACATAGCCAGCTGATATTTTAAGGGAAGCTCAACCATACTTTCAAAATTTTGAAAACATTCCATTGACTAATTTTGGTTGCCATGGTAACCACCGGAAATGGCAAACATGCATTTTAAAGTGATTTTTCGCCGAATGTGTAGAATACCATGCTAATTCAAAGCAAAAAGATTGAAATATGGGCAAAATCTAAATTAAACACTTGTTTAAAAAGATATAAAGTATTATGAATTATGTTGCCATAGCAACCGGAATAAACATGTTTCAGATGCTAGCACAATAGATATACAATTTGTTGCATATCTCTGGACTTATTTAAGGTAGAGTCTTTTATGATACATCAATCTTGATGTTTGTGAGGCCAAGGAATCTAATTTTGATATCAAAAGTAAGCTACTTTGCATAATTGCTCATAAAAAGAAACAAAATTGGTGTATTTACAAATTTATTGGGCATTATTCCTCTCTCTGACCACACAAAATCTTGTTAAACTGAAACATATAAATTTATATTCTGAGTTTCATCTGCTTATGCCCCAAAATAATCTGAAATCTAGTGGATAACTCTTTCAGTCAGTTGGTATCACAGTATCATATTTTTGTTGTGTTGCTATGGTAACTATATATTGAAATAACAAAGCCATCAATATCATGAATTCCTCTTTTTAAAATGGCTGTTTCTCGCTAACCATGAAAGGTTGCCTTATTGTATTTTAGGAATAGATCAATTCACTTTTATAATTATAAACAATCCTAGTAGAGTTTTTGTTGCTATGGAAACCACCAGAAATGGTAAATTTTCTCTCTAAAGTGATTTCCATTGAATGTGGATAGAAAACTATTCTCATCACATACAAAAAAAGTGAATTACGGACAAAATATATTCAAAACTAACTTGAAAATTGATGGAAAGTATTATATTTGAAATATGTTGCCATAGCAACCAGAATCTCCCGAAAACTAGCATGATAGATATATACAATTTATTGTGTATCTAAGGACCTATCGCAGGTGCAACCTTATACGATATATCAATTCTGATGTTTGTGAGGCCAAGGAGTCAAATTGTAGTATCAGAAGAAAGCTAATTTGCATATCTTTATAATTATGAGTACAAAATGACTGTTTACAGTATTATTAGGGGTTTTTTACTTCATGAAACTGATGTTATTAATTTTAGTAGAGCAGCTGAAGGCCAGTTTCCAGGTTTCGGACCACTTGGAGATACAATAACATGTTTCATTAGCCAAAATTTATGGTAAATTCCCTCATTTATGATTAATATTCCCAGACCAAATCTAAATTTCAAGTTGCGATATTTAAAAAATGGGCTGCTTTCTGGGGCTTCGGTCCTTTGTATTAGGCGTTTGAGCTTCTCCAGACTTCCAGATTTGTACAGTGCATATCCCACATATTCTAGTTTTACAGTTGGTTCAAAATATCTTTTGCAGAATGTAGGCCTTTAGACATTTTTCTTTTTATGTCTATTGTTGTTTGGCTATGGTGGCCTACAATGTGTCACCATGGCAACCACACTGAAAATGAGGCTGAAACCTCACTATAGCTGATATTTGTGGCCTCGTCAATATCAGAATTGATCTGTAACTTAACATTGCACCTTATATAGGTCCAGAAATACACAACAAAAGTATTTACCTTGCATGCTAGTGTCTGAGACATGTTGATTCTGGTTGCTATGAACAGAGATTTCATATACACTGCTTCATTACATTTTTGATGAGTCTATTTATTTTGTCCATATGTCACTCTTTTTGTGTGTGATTAGCATTATATTCATCACTTACAACAAGAATCATTTAGAAGGAAAATTTACCTTTTCTGGCGGTTTCCATGGCAACCAAGAGTGATCAATGGAATTATTCGTAATTATGAAAGAAAGGTTGATACCCCTTAAATGTCTTGAGGCAACCTTTCTCAGTTAGTGAGAAACAGCTCTTTGAAAAACAGGACTTCATGAAATTGGTGGTTTTGTAAATTCAGAATGGTTGCTACAGCAACACACTCAAACACAAAATGATATTTTAATACCAACTGCCTGAAAGAGTTCTCCCATCAGAACTCACGTTTATTATTTTGGGGCATTTATAACAAATGAATCTCAGGATGTAACTATATTACAGTTTGACAAGATTTCATGTGGTCTAAGAGAGGAATAATGTCGTTTTCTTGAGAAATGATGCATAATAATGCTGTAAAGGCACTATTTAAATTTATTAGTAAATATGCAAATTAGCTAACTTCTGCCATCAAAATTCAATTCCTTGGCCTCACAAACATCAGAATTTATGTACCGTATAAGGTTGCACCTTCGATGGGTCCTTAGATACACAACAAATTCTATATCTATTATGATAGTTTCTTTGAGACATGTTTATTCTGGTTGTTATGGCTACATATTTCAAATATAATGCTTCCTGTCAGTGTTTAAGTTAATTTGGAATATATGTATTTTCTACATATTTCACTCTTTTGTATGTGATGAGCATTGTATTCTTCACATTCAACGAAAATCACTTTGGAGAGAAAGTTCACCTTTTCTGGTGGTTTCCATAGCAACAAAAATTCTACTAGAATTGTTTCATAATTATGAAATTGAATTTAATCTATTCCTAAAATATCATAAGGCAACCTTTTATGGCTAGCGAGAAACAGCCACTTGAAAAAGAGGACTTTGTGAAATTGATAGCTTTGTTATTTGAATATAGTTGCCATAGCAACACACTGAATCAAAATCTGATACTGCGATACCAACTGACTGAAAGAGTTATCCACTAGATTTCAGATTATTTGGGGCATAAGCAAAACCTTAGAATATAAATATGTTGCAGTTTGACAAGATTTTGTGCGGTCAAAGAGAGGAATAATGCTCAATAAATCCGTAAAGGCACCGATTATGCTTCTTTTTATGAGAAAATATGCAAATTAGCTTACCTTTGATATCAAAATTAGATTTCTTGGCCTCACCAACATCAAGATTGATGTATCATAAAAGACTCTACCTTAAATAAGTCCAGAGATACGCAAAACATTGCATATCTATTGTGCTAGCATCTGAAACATGTTTATTCTGGTTGCTATGGCAACATAATTCATATATAATACTTTATATTTTTTGAACAAGTGTTTAATTTTTTATTTTGCCCATATTTCAATCTTTTTTGCTTTGAATTAACATGGTGTTCTACACATTTGACTAAAATCACTTTGAAAACATGCTTGCCATTTCTGGTGGTTTCCATGGCAACCAAAATTAGTCAATGGAATGTTTTCAAAATTTTGAAAGTATGGTTGAGCTTCCCCTAAAATATCAGCTGGCTATGTTGCTTGCCTTTTGAGAGGCAGCCATTTAAAAACTAGGACCTCATGGGAGTTCTAGTTCCATAATTTTAGATTGGTTGCTATAGCAACTCACTCAAACAAAATCTGATTTTGTAACACCCACTGATTGAAAGAGTTGCCCAACCAGACTTCAGATATTTATAATATTTCAAGTTATACAGTTAAATTGTGGCTCTCTTAAAGAAAATAAGAACACAAACTAACAAAATCTGAGAAATAGTCTCCTAAAGTGTTGCCATGGTAACAAGAAAGAGATGGAAAATCAAAATTTCACCCATAAAGTAGTGAGACCAGTAAAAGGCACCACATTACTCATCAATGAAAGCCTTGCTTCCACAGCAACTGTGATACACCATGATAAGTTTTATAAAATTTATTTTGACAAAAGCAGACTTGTTGCCATGGAAACCAAAATAAAACATCTCCGGTCCAAGAAATTGATAAAACCATGGCCACCATGAAAAAATTCAGAAAATTTCCTTTCCGACAGTACCAAATTTGAGGAGGTGTGGATCGCTGCGAACAAAGTACCCTTTTTATTCACATTTTTGGCCCTTGGCTCCCTGACTATTACTTAATATCACAGCGTAGTAATGATTGTGATTACTTTTCTTGTATTTTTTCTAGCACATGTTCTTTTCCAATTTCACTTTTTGCACTCTAATCATCTATGATATCGGTGAATCGCTCATATAAGAACATTGCGGTGTTTGTTAGACATTGGGGCCTAAGTTTTCCATTAAAATCACGATTCATTGTACATGTACTTCAATACACCTTTCTTCTCTTATATTCTTTTTCAATGTTTTCTTTATCGGCATTTATGTAAAGTCCGATCCCACTTGATTCTCGTATATCTGAGTATCATGACCAGAACTTCAAGAAAGTATCTCTCCGCTTTTCTTTCACTGTTCTTTTGTAAACGTACAAAGGTCCGTATTAAACGTTTATACTTATAAATAAATGAAATAAACTTGGTCTGTCAATGAAATATACAGCGATGCCTTGTGAAATCAGACACTTTAGCAGTGCTTTTGCAATGCAATTTGTGCTTGTCGTGATCTATACACTCGTCAGATAAATGAAGTTCCACCCACTTTAGGCTGAACAGATTTAATTTTTAGCTTCTCGGGTCAACCGACCCAACATATTTTCTGCCTACTTGGGAAAAAAAATTGATAATAATTTTTATTAATAATATTTATTAAATTGACATTATGAACAGAATTTAATTACAGGTTTTTTTTCCTCCTGCTGACCGACCCCAGAAAAAGTTCCTCGAGAAGATCCGAGAAGCTAAAGATCAATTATGTACGGCCTGAATACTGCCTTTTTTACAGCAAAACTTCAACGATAAAGTTATAGATGGCATTGCCATGAAATTTTTTCTGAAGTTGGTAGAAAAATCTATATGCAATTATATTAGCAAAATTCAACAACTCCAGGAAAATGAAATGCTCAAATAAAAAAATAATCTGGCTATGATCTCTGTTTCAAAACTTTGATGTAACTTATGAATGTTCCAGCCAAGGGCTTCTACATGCAACAAAAATTTATTTGGTCAATTCAATGGGAGAGGTCAGTTGGCAGCACTCTGGGCGGGCAGTTGCTGGGTCCTTGGTTAGGTTCCCGTTCTTGGCAGGTCAACTGGACCTATGTTGGACAGGAGTTTTACGGTGCCAGTTTGATATGCAGATCTGCTTTTCTGGCTTCCAAAATTTATAGTCTAAATAGATAATCAATCATAGTTTAAATAGATTAATCATTCAAGTTTCACTCCTTCGCCTCATTGCTGTGACCTCCTCCTCCTGTCCTATTTAATAAAAATGGTGAATTGCGTAAGTATTATGTAAGCGCATCTTGATTTCTGTTTTCTGTCACCGAATTCTCGCGTATCACTGTGTCACATAATTCATCTACAATAGAAGAAAAAATTACACGAGTGAATTTCCTGTACAGTGTCATAAATGTAACTTCAGATCAGACCGTGAATATAACTCGTGAAATTAAATCTATTTGCAGAAATCAAATTAAGAACCAATGATTTGGGAAATGGTGTTTGATACTTGTGTCTTATCAAGGCCAATCTGAGAAAAGAAGCTTTCTGTGAAATGTGAATGGATCGGGGCTTTACGTCCTATATCTATCATTCTACGAGCAATGGTAGGCTAATTGACAAGAGGAGGACATAGCAATGAGGTGTAGGATGATAGAAAGTTTGAAACTGAGTTTACCCTCCTTCCTGGCTAAGGCCGGACAAAATTTATTTTAGCTTCTCAGACCTTCTCAAGGCACTTTTTTTAGGTTGGTCAGTAGGACAGAAAAAAAACTGTAATCTTAATTCTGTCAATTATATAAAATCACAAGTAAGCATAAAGCTGCATAACAAAGCGGTTCTTTTTTGCAGCAAAAAATCTGAGAAGCTAAAAAACAATTATGTCTGGCTGAGTGGCCTTAAGGTATATGATGAAAATGTAAATGATCTTTCAGACATCCAGTTCATAGAGTTCATGAAGGGAGTGACGGATCTAACCACGGACGACATCTACACGGTGTTCGACATGTTGGACGTGGATGGGTCGGGGGAAATTGAAATGGACGAGTTCTACTTGATATTCACCATCTTAGTCGCAACTAAGGTAATTAAACTGTTTAAAAAAAGTTAATTTGGGCCACAAGTTGAGAATATTTAAAGTTTTGAAAGCGCCGGATAGTACAAAAGGTCCGGCCTATTATTTGGATGAGTACTCTGAAGACTACTTGTTGTGCATGACCGGCAATATTATATTATTTGAACAGTCTTAACAACAGTATCATTAAAACTTTTGCACCATTTATTCGAAGTAGCTTCAAACCAACCGTGACTGTAATTTAGTTTTGAATGAAAGGCTTTTCCTTTTTGACACATAGAAATAACACACATTAATATGTCGGTGTTTTTTTTTGGTCATCTTATTCAATGAACAAGACTGTAATCAAACTGCTTTGCAGTTAACTAAATTTATAATATACATAAATTTTCTGGGTTTTTTTTTGGGGGGGGGTAATTTTATTTCATGAAAAAGACAATGATAAAAGTTATCAAACATTTATTTCCTGCTACAGGACAATGAAGAGAAGCAGTTCATCTACCGCCATTCTCGGACCGTTTTTGACCTCCTGGATGAGGACGGGTCCAACGCGATCTCAGGGGAGGAATTTGCCATGTTTGGATTCCTCTTCAATTTCCAGAGCACTGCCATCAAGAAGATCTTCAACGAATATGACGTTTCTGGTGATCAGGTACAGTAGCTATTATCCTTTTAAGATGTCAACATTTTGAAATTTCGAAAAACTTTTTTCCCAGTTGCGAGAATATGACACTTTTTAATTATTAATGTTTCAATATATTCATACTGTAACGATGCCATAAACAAATGTTCACAAGCAACTGTTATTGCTTTATTGTATTGGCAGTCTCACATAGTTATCAGTCTCACATAGGAAACGATACGTAAATCAAAATTGAAGGGAATTTCATAAATTAAGAACTATGAAAACTTGTGCTCCAATATGGGGAAATCTTTTCTTTTTTTTTGGCGCCCACACCATCCACTTTTCTGAAGCAAACTGTTTAAATTATTTTGAATTAAGTTTACCTCACCTATGTGAATTGAATTTTGAATTAATTAACCTAAAGTCCTAAAATATTACCATATTTCTGAAGTTTCAATATGATGTTACTGGGCCTAAATGCTACATAGATGTAAGATGTCTCTGCTGTACTTCAGGGTGATTAATTTTGATGAAATTTTTTGTCGGCCCTTTTTGCATTTCTTTACTTAAATACTTTAGAACCGTTCTTATGAATTTCCTCAAATAAAATATATCTTTTCATGTAGGAGTTGGACTACAAAGAGTTCCGCATGTTTGCCATGGCTTGTATCGACATGCAGAATGAAAAAGGAAAGAGGAAACCCATCCCCCCTGCTAAGAACTTCAAGTATGTCTATTTATTATGTCTCTTGGCAATAATGATCTTTTGGGCTTCAGTTTCATTAGAATCAAGATGTATTAAAAGTGCTCATTGTTATATTTGACTTTTTTTCCATCATGAATATGACAAATTAGATAGACTCACATACTTGTATATTTTGATTTTCTTGTTCTATCTGTATTCAAGTGGATTGTCTACAAATTTGCCTAATATATATATATCTTTTATTCCATTTGTTTATTCAATTTTAACACTTAACAACTTTTGTCTACTGTTTGTGAAATAATTGCATACTTTTTTAAAAATTAGTTTCAATGTCATTCATTTACCAATTTCTTTCCTTTTTTCGCAGCTATTTTATTATTCTGTTTCTTTCTTTATCGTAGACATGGACTAGTACTGAAATTTCCGACTGATCCTGACTACGAAAAAGAAGAAGACGAAGACCATAATTTGAGACAATTCTTCATCGACAATAACCCGTTTTCTAGCTGTGTAATTCTGTAGGATATTTTGATGATAATCAATTTGATGTAATTCCCTATTTTATAACTGATCAATGATGATAAATTGTCATTCTTAACTTCTATTTTGTTCTTTAGAACTTTTTAGAACTTATTAGTTCCAAAAACGCACCCTAGGGGCAGATTTGGCTAGGAACAATTTTTACCACTAGAGGGGGTACTTGCATGTGAAATCCCCCTAGTGGAAATCTAAGAATCAAAAATCAATTAATGGGTGTTTGGAGACCGGTTCAGCAATAATTGATGGCTTTAAGGAGAATTACTGCATAGTTTAGAGTAAGTATGAGTTAATTTTGGTCTACATACGATTCGTCAGGTGCATGCATTGTATTTAGTTGGGTTTAGAGTGTGTATTGGGCAGTAGAGGTCTTGGAAATTGGCTGTGGCTTGACTTGGCATTGTCCCAGGGCAGTTGATTGCTGGGATGCTGTTAATTAATTAGCCTTAATTGTCTATTTACTCTATTCAGTGACTCATTCAGCTTCCGTGGTTAAGAAATATATGTGATGCTAGCTGTAGCACTCATATTTGTTTTCACAGGTATGCACTGTTTCGCTGAAAGAGGAAGAATAATTTTCTCTGTTTATTAAAGATCAGAAATTTTATTTTTGTCAAATGAATATATCTGACTGCCCCCCCCCCCTGGTCCTAAAACCAGTCAACAGCTAGCATGATGTCATATTGGTAACCGGTCCAGTTGCTTTTGGTATCCTTTGCCTCATTGCCGTGTCCTCCTGTCTTAATTAACCTACCAAGGACATAAATACAGGACGTAAAGCCCCATCCATCCAGCCGCATTTTAGCTGGCCCTGTCTCCTGGCACCTAAGCAGAGCGGAGTCCGGAGGCTGTTGAGAGACTTGTTTTAATCGTAAAATAATACTGATCAATACTCAAATCAAAATGGAAATATATGAAACAACGGGCCAGTTAACTAGCTTGAAGTTTATTGCTCTCGCCAAGATTATCATTTCGTAGTTAATGGGATGATCTCATATTTCATTAAAATCCCTTGTATCAGTGTCTTTGTTGGGCAAGTAAAGATCCCTCACATGGGGTAAATATATAATTTGTTGAGGGCTCCCGCTCTTTCTCCCATCTTGTCAATCAACCCTCGAGAGCACCCAGAACTGGGCTTAGAGGGCTGCACTTGCCATATCTTATTTTCTATCTAACTTAAAAAAATTGTCAGCAAGGATTGTCACAGTGCATGATTTGTGTCTTTTCCTTGTAAACACTGATCGCTGACCTGTGAATTTAGTTGCTTTTAAACTTCCTAATACACAATACCATTGCCAGAGGTAGGGGAGACCGGGCTGGTTGTCACAGGGGCAGGTTGTCACACTTTTTATTGCACTTAACTATGGAGTCACACAGCTCAACCAATCATTGTTTTTTGTTTTTATAACCCACTGGAGTCTTTTTGAAAAATCTTGACCCCTGGAAGGGAGTCTGGTAGGCACAAGGACTGTTAAAAATTTCCTGTCACAAAAAGTAATTTTTTACCTTTAACTTGCATGCAATGCTAGTCTTTATCAAATAGCTGTTGAAAAAGATACAGTTAATACACTTACCATATAAACATTTCTTTAAATCATCATTAGAACAAATAGTGAAAATTTTGATAACAACGGTCTTGGTCACCCGTTTTTGGAATTTTCATCAGTCGGGGCAGGTTGTCACAAAAAGGCGGGGCAGGTTGTCACACTTTTTGGAGCTGGTTGTTACCTATTAGGACCAGGCTTTTAAACCAAAAAAACTAACACAAATATAAATTTGTGCTTTATACATGCTATTGATGACTGAAGATGTATGCAGATATTGCATTGTGTTTAAATACATCGATTTCAAATTTATATGTAAAATTTTCCAAAAAAATCGTAAAAATCCTACTCCGTATCAGAATGCTTTCCTACTGATTGGTAAGCCTTCATTTGCAGCACTCTTATACACAGTAGCATGTTTGTTAAGGTCTTCACTTGGCAAATAAAGGATTCCTCATATGTCCAAAATAACTTTTCTTGGTCAAGATTTGCCCTACAGAGTTCCACTTCCTGCATTCAAGCTCATAACCAAAAGTGTGACAACCTGCCCCGAGAGTGTGACAACCTGCCCCGAAAGTGTGACAACCTGCCCCGAATTCTGAATTTTAAAAAATGTGCAATATCACATCAAGATTTCGAATGATATAGGTATATATTCACCAGATAGGTTTAAGTCACTCCCCTTTTGCCATTCATACAGAATGGCAGTGCTCCTGCATGCTTTATATAGAAATAGTAGCATGTTTAAGTTTTACACACTGTGACAACCTGCCCCTGTGACAACCAGCCCCGGTCTCCCCTACAAGCTCATTTCATATACTGCTGACTTGGTGTCCCAAATAAACGGTATTGAGTGCCTCAGTCCATAAAACATGTAGACTGTATCATATATATATAAACTTGGATCATTGTACCTACACTTAAGGCTTGTTGGCAATTTTTGCACTCATATTTTTCATCTCATAAATTGTATGTAATGCAGATTATTATATCTTTATACTGATATTCTTCCTGTTATCTGCAGGACTTATAAACCTTCAAAATGTCTGAGAAAGTGAGAAAACGGAATACAAAGGACCGACAAACGAAAACGGGAAATGGTGTGAACACAAAGAATGTTATTGTGACGAATGACCCTGATAAGGATCCTGACGCTGGGTAAGCGGGAAATGTTATGATAATTAGGGATGATATCCGATGTGTTAGAAGTTTGAATTGATAAAACTTTTCATTTTTTTGATCCAACGTTACTTTGAGCTGGGCAGTCCAGTCGGGCTATTTTTAGCTTCTTAAATTTTATTACTGAAAATTTCGTTCTTGTTGTATAGCTTTGTACTTGCAGTGCTTTATCTTTTATTTTCATCGTATGATTTTCTTATATTTTGTCAGTTTCATAACTTCCTAGTAAAACCAGCATAAACCTATAGATATTGTGTCTTTAGACAATTATATCACCTTGATTTAGATTCTATTTGATTAATGTACACTCTAGATAGATACTATTTGTTTACTGTTCATGGACATAGATCTTTTTTGTACACACTATTTTGTAATGATTTTCTAATTATAATGGTTGATAAAGTTTAAAATGTTTAGAGTAATATTTTGTGATATTTTTGTTTATTTGTTATCAGTAGTACGTTTTATTAGTCGTATTAGTATTTGTTTTCTTTTTCTTTTCTTTTTGGTTCTCTCCAACTCTTCGATGTTGTTCTGCACTTAACTACAATCCTGCACACTACAATCAATTCACAAAACAACCTATAAAACCTCGTCTACATTATCAACACCTTATGTACATTTTGTGGATTGTACGGACATTGTCTGGACACTTTCCGTCACACATCTGTGGTCACTCGCCCATGATGGTCCGTCATCGTTTTGTCGTCTCTCATGCGTCTCAGTTCGCCATGGATTTCCAGGTTTTGGGTCTTCTTAAAAGTTGCAACGTCCATCATCGTCGTTCCGTGTCTACTTCTGGTCTTCCTCGACTGCGTCACCACTACCGACTGCGATCCCGAATATTTCGAGTGAGTTGTGTAAAAATTGCAACAATTTTAATGTCTCGTAAATGATTTTCACATGTTTCTGATGTACACTGATGCTTTGATCAGTCTGGAACCAGACTGCTTCTTTCCCCATCCCCTTATTTATTACCAAAACAATTAAAATCATTTAAATAACTGAATGCTCTCTTTTATGAAATACAGTATGCTCCCTAGGGTAAGATCTTTCCCCATCCTCTTATTTATTTCACAACAATTAAAAATTATTAGATTAATTGGATGATCCCTCTAATGAAACACAGTATGCTCCCTAGGATGAGTTGCAAGCACAGCTTGCAGTCTGGGAGAATTCAGCATGAATTAGAGTCATAGGGGGGGGGAGATAGAAAGTGAGTCCACTGGGACACTTCATAATGATACATAGTATCCAACTATTCATTCTATTCGAACAAATAGACTGTAGCCTCTTGTATGGGGCAGTTATAAGTTTGAATATTAGCAGACGACAAATGACAGTTATTTGTTTCATTTGTGCCACATGTGGCGCCATCTATACTTGTACCTCTACACAGGCTTTAATAAAGTCACCAACTTTCATCTATTATAAGCAATACATCACATTTTATCATGCTACATGGGGGATACATACCAGATACACAGCTTCATATCATTACTTTGAGTTTTTTGACATATTAAAAGCCTGTTTACAGCGATTTTAAGAGAGCTATTTTGTGTCAAAATGTATGATGTGTGATTTTGATAAGATCTGCCAAGCTTCTTCAGAATCTTACCATCAGTCTTGATTCGGCTTGGGCAGGCACACTGATTTTAGTTTGTTTCAGCTGACCTCCCATTTCTGACTGTCCCTCCACGATGTGGAGGCTCTTTATCAGACGGACAGGTACAGTCTGTGCTTTGATTGTTTCCTATTTTGTGTCTTGTAAAATGTTAATAGTCAATAGTGAATATCAAATTATCAGATGAATATTTCAGGACTCCTGAATGCATTATGTTCTATTGATTTATCAGATTAAATATCATTCTGCGCCTCATTGCCGTGTCCTCCTGTCCTAATTAGCCTGTGCATAAATATAGGACATAAAGTACCAATCATCCATCCATACATCAGATTAAATATGAATTAAATGAAGAATGACTTTAATAATTTGTTGCCTTTATGACAAGATCTATTGGCAAAGGTAGTGATTCATCATTTACAGGCTTAGTGACATTAATTTCTCTTGGCTTGATTTTTGACATGTTAATACTGGTGGAAAAAGTTTAAACTACATGTATCAAATTGAACCCCTCTTACAACTTTCGTTAATTGATTAATGACTTAATGTTCACATAAATTGTTTTTCAGGTTAGATAAACCGCCCCAATGGGAAGGGAATCTTGCTCCCAACAAAATCCTTACAGCAGCTCAACGATTGTTTGAAAATGAAGTTTATGGACCAGAGTGTATAGTACATAAAGACGGTGAGTTCAATGATACAGATGGACAGATCTTATCAGCAATAAACAGTTAATTAATTTGTGCTTCAATATGAAACAAGTAACTCTCCAAAATATTGGATCAAAATGTATATCCTTAATTCTTTTAACAGTGTCTTTTAAGGCCCTATTGTATATTAGTATTTATACTTAATAGGTTTTACCCTTATGAACTAAAGTTTATCTATCTATCTATCGATGAAAATGTGAAGAGGTTTTAGTTGAATGACAGTTTCATTATATTTGTAACAGGGAGACTTAAAAAATACAAACAGGCAACATGTTATATGTTCAATTAAAGTTTCAAGGAATTGTTGCTCAAAATCGATTGTTACCATTCACAGGTTATCTCTACACGGGCACGGCAAACGGAACAGTTGTGCGGTTATCGCCAGATGGCACCATCAAAGTTATTGCCCATTTTGGCCGACCCCCTTGTGGTAAGAATATCTAATAGTGTATGTTAAAGTTAGACTCCAGTAATATATGTGATTAACTGAAGGGAGTTATGATTTTTGAAAAAGGTTGCATAATAGTTCCATCTTTGACTTATGAACATTATGAACTGTGATGTAAATGATATGTATGTAGGTCACATTAGCATATTATCTGTGTCATCCAGGGGCCTTTGAAGATGAGCCGACCTGTGGGCGACCCCTGGGAATGCGCTTTGACAAAGAAGGAAAACTCATTGTAATCGATACGTACTTGGGACTTTACTGGCTGGATGTCGATACAGGTGAGTCTTAGCCCTGGACCCCTGGGAACAGGGGTCATGGATCCTCCCATTGGAAAATCATGAGATTTTTAAGACAGGGCCAGGGAGAATTGAGATATCTCAAAATATATGTCAAGTTATTTCATTTCAAGTATACCATCTGAAAGTATGCAAAATTCCCTACTGACGGCACTTATTTCCATGTCTCCACATGTTAAAATGAATGAAAACTCACCCTCTGAACCTCAAGAAACGATTTTTTTCTTTAAACATTGAAAAAATGGCGTCGTCTGATTGGTCGATCTCTGGTTGTGCTCATGATGTCACAGAAAACAGCTTGTGACGTCATAGGATTATCTGATGACGTCACCACTCTGCTGACAATCAGGATGATGGATTTTGCTTATTTGTATCAGCGTTTTTGATCTTCAAAGTATTTTTTCTGCCCTTTCACTTGGAGGAATTGCTTCTAAATGCAGTGCCGTCACTAGTAAAATATGTTGTGAAACGGAACATAAAATTGTGTAAGGATTGATTGGAAATTGACTGCTCTAGCTCAATTCTCCCGACCCTATGTCAATTTCTCATGATTTTGTATGGGATGACCCATGACCCATGCTCACGCATGGGTCCCAGGGCTAGGTGAGTCTGAGTTAAATGTTAAGTTAGTGATTTGTGACAATATGTCAGCCAGTTCTGTTCGTATCTTGAACTTTTGATTTAAAGAATTGACAAAAAACTTGGGCTAAAGATGATGGATATTTGTACAGTACAGATATGATTTTCCCTCTCATAAATTTCTATAAATAGTTACTTATATCGAGACTTAGATGGAATAATTCAATCCTAATTTATAATTTGTTGGTGAGGGGTCGTTGGACTACTAACAACCTCTTGGCTTTATATGTTATTTCTTCCAATTAAATATTTCCAGGAAAGTACACCCAGCTCTTCCCAGCCTCTTTGCAAGTTGACGGATCAAGCAGCCGAATGCTCAACGATTTAACGATCACCTCCGAGGGGATCATTTACCTGACAGACTCCAGCACCAAATGGGATCGCAGACACAACAGATATCTGGTTTTCGAAAACAGACCTTACGGAAGGTGGGCATTACTTTGCTCTTTTAATAGTGTATTTTCAAAAAATGTTCTCTATAAGGTCAGAGCTCTGACTCAGGTTATAGTTTCACCAAGTACCGGTCGCTTACTTCTGTTTCCGGCAGACCTGCTAATAGTATTTTAGACCTGTATGTGGTATCTAAATTATTACCGCGAGCAAAGAAATTCCTTTTAGAAATGAATTAATTTTACAACGTGGAATTTCGGTTGGTCTAATGTTACAAAGGGAAATATTATAATGAATTTGAAGAAACTTTTTTCATTGACTCTTTTCTGCTCAATTTGCAACTCCATTAATTTAACTTTAGACTTTATATATATCTATTTCTTTCGCTGTCGGTTTCTCAAATAACAATACAATGTACATAAAATGTTTCCTAGCGTCTTTAATGTTCTCTTTTGCAGGTTATTGAGACATGACCCAGTAAAGAACACGACCACCCTTCTTCTGAAAGGTCGCAAATTCCCAAATGGAATCCTTCTGACCCCAAATGAAGATTCTTTACTATTCGTTGAAACTACATTGTGCAGAGTTATGAGGTAGGAATTAGAGGATAATATGTTTATTCTTAAGCTGTCGAGTGCAACAGCTAAGCTGCTATTATTTATTAAATTCATCTTGAATATTGTCGATCTCCGTATTTATAATAGTGATGATTAATAAATATTTGAAAACGATCATCAAATCTTCATAAGGTAAAATCATCACTTTTCTAGTCATACTTGCTTAGAGGGATGTTCTTACCATATATATATGTATCAATCTAACTTTCATATTTAATAATGCGATCATGAAATAAGTAACACCATATTTTCATTGAGAACATCTGTAACTGATGCAAAGAAAGTGTATGCAAGTAACCCATAAAGATTGACTCTAAATAAAAAACTAAGTGATCTATAAAATCTAAATGGCGTATATTTTCAGGTTTTACATCAGAGGGCCCCGGACAGGAGAGTTAGAAGAATTCGCCTCCAATCTCCCTGGTCTCCCGGACAACATCAGCCCGAGTAGTTCAGGGGGGTATTGGTTGGGCATGGCCGCTGTCAGGAGACCTACTGGCTTCTCTGGGTTTGATGTGTTGGCCACCAAGCCTTACATCAGGAAGTTTTTGACCAAGGTATGTTCTGACGTATTCTGCATTTCAAGAATGTATTCCATATCCTAACGTCATACTTGACCATGAAGCCCAGGTTGATCCTATATCATCAGAAAGTCGTTGAGGCAAGCCAAGGGTTCTTGTTTTATTGGCGAAGTGATTGATTATATTAAGTTGATTTATACAATTTGACTGAATGATTTGTGTCTGTTCTCATACCAATAAAACTTCTTTGATAGAAGTATCCATCTATAATTTCAAGGTTCTATCCGGAAATTCAAAATAAGATTTAATGCATCAGCTTTCTTTGATCTCTTACTTGGTTTGTGAGAGCCACGTTGCAAAAAAAAAAGAAGTTTTTTGTTGCCCCTTGCAGGTTTTGGACCAAGAGACGTTATTGAAGCTCGGGGGTAAGCCATACGGAATGGCCGTGGAGTTGGATGCAGAAGGGAAGATTGTACGGACTCTTCAGGACCCAGCAGGTTGGTGCATTTAGTTTTCAGCTTCAATGAAATATCTGGTTGTTACTCTAACTAAATGTCAATCAAACAAATTTAAGATATTATTGTCTGACTACTTGTCATTGAATAATGCTGCCATGTTGGATGATTTGGCAAGAGGTGATTTAGATTGAATACGTTAAACTTGATTCTTTTGGTTTTGTCCAATTTTTGCTGAATTCCACATTGATTTTGATGAGCCCATCTGGTTATCGAAGAACTTATTATTTGCCAAATATATCGCGCTCTTTTTGAAGGTTTTTCTTGAATGCTGCATTTTGTCGCCCACTAGATCTTACTATCTATTTATGAGGATATGTAAAGGTCTCTGACAAACCATGATTAATAAATAATAGCTGACAACCATGATTAATAAATAATAGCTGACAACCATGATTAATAAATAATAGCTGACAACCATGATTAATAAATAATAGCTGATAGAGTAACTTGAAGTAAAAGAACATGTTAGAGCTCATATAAACTCTTATTACTCTGTATAGTTATACCAATTCTTGATTTTAAAATTTAATTTTTCAGGCGTAAAAATCGGAGCAATAAGCCAAGTTGAGGATGTTAACGGGATGTTGTACTTTGGCTCGTACCACGCTCCGTATTTAGGAAAACTTGATTTAAAAACTGTCAAGAGTTAGTTCTAAGCAACTGTATGGGACTATGGGTCCTTTCAGCAGGTATCGTGCAAACTGTAAGGATGAATTTGAAAGACTGTTTTTTGGAGGATGCTCAAATGACCTGATTTAAAATTTGTTTTTGATCTTTTTGTTGAATTATTTTTCTTATTTTGCGTGAGGCACTTATAATTTATGGTTTTACTTTTTGTTAAAGAGCTACTTTTAGCTTTTGAATGGTTTACTTTTGGGGAGTTCTATATATTTTGCATTTTAAAATGAAACTAGTGATCTCAAAATTGTTATATTGAAAAAAGAACAAGTGCAATGTGAAATGATTTTTTAAATGTTTAAATACCGTATTATGCAATATATTGCAAGGATACATGAGGTTAGTGTATCACTGTATGGCAATTATACGGCCACTATCATTGAAAATAATTTTCATAATCCACTGTCTCTGATATTTCCATGTTCTTTAGTTTGAACTGTGATTTGTGTTTAATTTAATAACGATAACAGTTTTATTGTTTGTTTTTGGTTTGATGTGATATAATTACATGACAATCATTGTTGCCACTTATAACAATTGAGATTATAAAATTAATTTGTTAAGGATTTCTTAAAATTGAATTTACTTGTCTAGATTTAATGTGAAAAGTCGCTCAAAACTATTTTAATGAGTTGCAATGTTGTGATTATTTTAGTCTATTTTCACTTTGAGAGTAGCGCGTAGCCATCTGTCTTTCTTGGTGTTATAAATTTTAGCTCAGCACTTAGGCGTATATTCAGGAATTTGTAATTCTAAATTGCGAATTCCATATGATTTATCAAAGAATATTTAACTTGTAAATTGCGGTATATTAATGATAATTATGTACAGAAGCTCATCTATAGATGAAGACTTAGAAATGTAAGGACTTAGCTTTGATTAATACCAGTTTTTATGGTATTAATTTAACATTTCATGTCGATAACATGTTATTCAAGCTGTTTATGTATTTACCACTAAGTTTAAGTTGCATTTTGCAATTAATGTATAACTATTAGATCTATAATTTTGTTTTTGGTTAAGAAAATTGTCTCAGTAATTTAGGCCACACTTAATTGATTCTTAGCTTCGCGGACCCGCCGACACAATAGATTTACTGCCGATGGAAAAAAAAATTGGAAAAAAATTTTTTTTTTTTGGACATTATAAAATTTTTTGTTTTCACCCTTTTTTTTGTCCTACCGACCGACCCTAGAAAAAGGGCCTTGAGAGGAATCCGAGAAGCTAAAGATCAATTATGTGTGGCCTTAGGCCTATCTTGGCTAACTCTTTGATCAAAACCTGTTTGTTGAAGTCTTCCAAACTTACCTAAGATGTTCGGTTACTACATTTAGACTTAAATTGTTTTAAGCAAAATTTTAAAAAAAATTGATTTGTCAACATTCCATTGATTTACAAAGTGCCAATTAAACTTGTTTTAATAATTTAGCATAGCTATCTAATCATTGGAAATGGACTAGAAATCAAAAGATTAATTTCTTGTAGTTGCTGTGATTATGCCCAGTATTAACTGTATTTATATGTATGTGGAATTTTCATTGCAATTTGCCAATTTTTTCAAAATAAATCTTACTATTATAACAAGTTTGCTTGTGTTATTTATTTTTGAGAGTGAAAAATTTTGGCGAATCGAGCCTCTCTTTGTGCCTCGTCAATAGGCAAGTATTATATTTTCTCAATCTAAGCAAAATTCATTTGAATCTCAAAGGTTGAGATATGTGAAACAATGCTCCATGTACTTTTTAAATAGGAAAACAAAGCTAAAATTTCTCATGGTTAGATGAGAGTCCACCAGGGCACTGTTTGAAAATTGTAGCTTCTTTCGAACTTTCCAGTGTAGCCCTCTGAGAGCAGCTTTTGGCCATTCGAGTGCTCTTTGATAGATATGGCAAGTACAAGCCTCTAAGCCAAGTTATGAGCACGAGGAGTTGCAACTTGTGCATTAACCCATGTGAGGGATCTTTCTTTCCCAGCACAGACACTGATACAACGGGTCACCAATCTTGCCTCTCATGAGAATGACTTCCAGCTGGAAGGTTGTTCATGAAGTTCCCCCGAGACTCCCAATTGAATCTGTCAGTTAACAAGCAAAGTTAACCAACTCCGGTTAAGCCTGGTGGTCAAGCTGCGTGTAAAGACTTGTTACATCATGTCTTCGCTGCTTGGCTGCTGACCTCTGAGCCCTGGGTTCAAATCCCGGGCCTGGCAACCCATGTTACACAGATGTGTCATCCTGTGTCATAAGGGCACATCACCACTTTCCTGCGGTCACTGCCTGTCCCATCAAGCCTCAATAGTGTATAAATACAGGATGTAAAGCTCTACATAGGCCAAGGAAAGCAGCAGCTGAGCCAATGCAAAAATTTCACATTTAAAAGAAATTTTTCAGAATAGCCGAGATTTAAGACTCTACATTGTAACTAATAACGACATAACGTACCCCCTAAAACAGACTACGAGTACAAACGTCTAATTTAAGAGATCATTTATTAAATAGAACAACTGATTACAGTTTAATTTACAAGAACTTTCATTAAAGAGGCAAATTTTGGCTTTATCGAGATACGTGGTCCATTATTTCTAAGTCTGTAATATAGAAGACTAAGTACCCTAACTTGAGATCTAATAACGTTAAGTATTGTAAATAAATCCCTGCGGAATTCAGAGTATCAAGAAAATTAACCTTATTAACATTAAATTATGCAATCAATCAAAGTATATAATTGAGATCCAAAACTTTTAAGTAAATATTGCAAAAAATCCCTTTGGATTTTGGAGTATCGAGAAAACGAATGTAATTAAATTACGCAATCAATATATTACTTAAATGCTGCCAATAACGTCACATCTACGAATAATTATATGCGACTTTCCAAAATGAAAAACAAAGCGGTTTTAATAAGAAATTATGTACAATTAAAACTCGTAAAATATGTCAAGTAAATTTAAGCGGTTAAAGCTAAGCATTCCCTGATTTTTGTCTAAATTTTTTTCAAATTCGACAAAAGGTATCAAAATGTTTTCAGCAGCACAACACTTCAGCTACCTAACAATGGAATCGATGAAATAATATAAAGTTGTGATTACAGCTAAAACTATTATGGTCATTCTGGTCAAGTTCGTAGCTAAAATATGAGATATACATCAAAATGAGTGCTAAAACTTGTGAAAATGAATGCAATATCAAAATTAAGCATGCACTGGAACTGAAACAAAACGTCAAAATAATATGATTCATCGAAGTGAAATCCAGGTGAATTTGTTGTATATACAGTCATTCAAAAACGGTGTCTAAAGTCAATGAAATGTCTATGTACATGACTGAGCAATGAATGGACAGTGGCGCCGCCGAGTGGCGTTGAGCGGTACTCAGATCTCGAGGAATTCTACCATGTCTCCGTCGCCGTCCTGTAAATCATCGTAGTCGAGATCTTTGGAGAGTGGAGGAGGTGTCACGGAAATACGACCCAAGGACTCCGCGAGCTGTAATTCCTCCGATTGCGATGATCCTGGAGTAGCGTCGTCAAAGGCGCCAGAGATTTCAGACGAGACAGAGACGCCGTCGTCAACACTGCAATTAACACCAGGTGAGGTCAGATATAAATAATTTAATCCACGGTGAATTTGTTTAGATTCATGTTGACATCATTTTAGTGTTCCTCACGTTTGTCAAGTTTTAAAGTTTCAAATATATTCAGATTAAAACTCCATGTCAAGAGAAGGGCCCAATGTAGGCCTAAAAGATAAACCATATGGAGAAACAGTTTTACTTTAAAACCAGCTGGTTTTAAAATCACCAAAGACATAAATGTGCGTTTCTCCAGAATGGCATAATTAAAGCGTAGATTTGAAAGACTATTTGAATTCACAGACGTCACACCAAAGATCTTTCACAGGAGATGAGAAGGTCACTAGTATAGGTCTATAACAACATCTGTATCAGTACCAAGTTCGGTGTCAAAATTCACGAATAAATTATCATTGATTGACATAACGTTTCTATTATTTGAAGGAACAATTGTTTTACTGTCTTCGTCATCAGTGTTATTTAAGTAATCGTCAGCGTCATTTAAGCAATCATCAGAGTCATTTGGGTAATCATCAGCGTAACTGAAGTTACTACGTTTGGCAGTTAGTATTGACCTGTTATTGTTTGGTGGATCCCAGATGTGCAGGACTTTCCTCCACGTTCTGATCTTGGCATCCCAGTTTCGTCGGCTGTGCTTGAAAAATTTGTTAGGAGTCCAGGGGTGGTCTTTCGATCGCTCTTTTCTGAAAAGTGAAAATAGAGAGATTCAAGACACAGGTTCAAAAGATTAAAAGAACAGAATAAAAGTAGGAGTTACGAATCGGGCCAATCGCCAGCTTTAACAAGGGTTCGAGTGTTACGTCTCATCAGCACCTGATTGGGCTATTTGGAGCGAACTCCTAACAAGAATATTAGGCTCACATTGTGAAAAGCTTCTGATACACAGATATGGCAAGTGCAGCCCTCTCATTAGGGTGTCCCAAAAAAAGTGGAAGTCTGAAATTCATTGGGGCTAACCTCTAAATGTGTTCTATAGCCCCTCTCTGACTCCCATGTAAAATTTCAGCTCATTTGAAGTTGTTTTAGATGTTGCTCAAGAGCCCCAAAGATAGATGGGGGTTTAACATTGAATTATCCTGCAAAAATGGCTATTTTAGCTAATAGCTCATAAATTATAGGTTTCAGTCCACCCAAACACATGAATAGTTGATACAAAGATGTATAAATTATTCTGCACACTGTGGTACCAATTTCATATTTGTAACTTGCTTGGGTATTGAGAAAATCTACATGTATGGGATATACTTATTTATGCGATTTTCTGTGATTTAAAAAAAACTTCTGAGATTGTTTCAATTGTCTCAAATTGATTGTAGGACATTGGTTGATTTTCTTGTGTCTCTGTCACACTATGGAACCAATTTGTGATTGTCTAATGTTTAAAATTCAAAACTAGACTTCAATTAATCTTCATTAAGAAAGGTTCTTTGCCTTGTCGTCAATTTTTCATGTAAAATGGTTTACATTTGCCAATTACAGAAACACAAAGTAAGATACAGATATGAAATTGGTTCCACAGTGTGCAGAATAATCTATACATCTTTGTATCAACTATCCATGTGTTTGGGTGGACTGAAACTGATAATTTAGGAGCTATTAGCTAAAATAGCTGACACTTTGTCTTTACTCGAACCCACACTCCCCTTCACCTTCACTTTGCCAGGCAAAAATATTTTCGCATGAAAATTCAATGTTAAACCCCCATCTATCTTTGGGGCTCTTGAGCAACATCTAAAACAACTTCAAATGAGCGGAAATTTTACATGGGAGTCAGAGAGGGGCTATATAACACATTTAGAGGTTAGCCCCAATGAATTTCAGACTTCCACTTTTTTTGGGACACCCTACCTCTCATTCAAGTTCTTGCCGAGAAAGTGGGAGTCCTCAACATGCATCTCATTAACATATGGGATATTTTGCTTGCCCAGCATTGGCAGCACAAATACTGTACAGATTAATATAAAGATTGATTTTAACTATTTCAACAGACAAATGAAAGCATGGATGAATGGGGCTTTACGTTTTGTATTTATACTCCGAGGACTGTGAAGACGCTTATCGGGACATAACACAACAGACTACCAGAAAATGTACAAAATATATCAACCAATTAAAACACGCAAATTGACAAAATATTGTGTTCTCACTTGGGCACGACCTCCTTGTACTTCTCATACTCGGGCGTCCTCTTGCCATAGTCTATCTGTTTCTGTCTCCTCTTAAGCACTTCCAGGTCACTTTCAAACGCTTCTTCCTTTGCTTTAGCGTCTTCGTTGTGTGCTGAGCGCAGACGAGCTCGGAATCTGAAAATCAAATATTTTTTATAAATTTCAGAAATTTTTTGGCACATTAATTTGAACAATGGTAATTTTTAATGCTCACAAGAGAAAATAGTAGGATGGATAGATGATTGGGGCTTTGCGTCCTGTATATATGCACTTGGTAGGCTAATGAGAACAGGAGGAGGACACAGCAATGAGGAGAGGAGATGTTTGGAGAGGAGTTCTACTTTCACTAAAAGCATTTCTTTTAAGTTAAGAGAATCACAAACATACAATTTCAAGCCGCATATTGAAACTAGTCCTAACTTGTGATTCAAACGTCTATTACTACATTATAGACATGCGGTCAACACGGAATTTATAGTTTTTTAAAACCACTTTTGACAAAGTTAATATAAACTCCAGCTCAGTAATAAATTTCAAGCAGTATGTCACTCCTACCTCTCCAGATCCTTCTTGACCCTCTCCGTTCTCTCCTCGTCTTCGTTGACAATTTCGCTCCATGAGCTGTCGCTGGATTCCGTCGACTGCCTTGTGCGTTTTGGGAACTTTCCGCTCTTTTCTGGGTTCACTGAACTTTGGTCCGAGTTCCAGCTTGACTGCTGGGAATTTTGCTGGGAATTTTGCTGACTAGGTTTGGGTCTGAAACAGATAAGTCAGACTCAAAATTAAAGTAAATCCAAATTATTTGACCAAAAGCAACATTTTCCTTTGTTTTACTTCAAACTAGCTTCTAGAAATGAGGTCACGTTTCAAATAAAAAAGAAATGTTTTCCAAAATTGTGAAAACAATTTTTTTTAAAGATTTTTTTCTTTTGGTTTTTCCATGGTATCAGCATCAGAATTGTATCAGTAGATAGAAAGATAGATAGGGTAAGTACAGCCCTCGAAGCCCAGTATCAGAAGTGTCCCTTCAAATAGAAGTCAGCTTTCCAAACGTAAACAAATATCGAAGTTCATTAATCATTTACCCAGTATTGGACAAAGTGGGGAATTCTGCGACACAGCTGATTTCTGGGGGCGTCTGTCCGGGCGTCTGTTGGGACGTCTGCTGGCGATTCTCTCCGCTGTGTGATCCGTGTTTGTCCATGTAGTAAAGCTCCGAATAAGAAGAACAAGATTTGCGGTTGCGTGACCCCCGGTGGTCTCTGTCGCGGTTTTCGTTTCTGCGTTCAAATCTGGGCGACCTCATGTCTAACTTTTTGCCACTTGAACTTCTGAAAAAGAAGAAAATCTTTGTAATCATTTTAAAAACAATAATTCTAGGGATGTTCTGATACCGATTATAGTATCTGTGGTATCGGAACCCAAAAAGTAGTATCGGAGGCAGTGCTCCATATTTAACCAATGGTATCAGTATCGGAATAGTATTGGTATCGATGAGTACTGGCAAGAGAAACCAGTATCAATATTGGATCGGAAGTGAAAAAGTGGTATCGGTGCATCCTTAAATAATTCCATGATTGTCTTGAGTATGTGTCAGACTGTTGTTTCTCAAGTAAATTGACAAAATTTTATATAATTAAATTTCCATCATTTTCGTCAACTAGGCTTTAAACTACACAATCACCCTTTAGAACAAGTTCATAAACCATTTAGGCCCAATTTGAGCGCGACTTTATCTTTTAAATTACCTCAAATTGCGGGGAGAGCTGCTTCGGTTATAAGGTGCTCGGAATGTCTTGTCAGACAAAGGACTTCTCCACGGTCCCACCGAATCTGACCCCCGGCGCCTGAAATAAACAAGTCAGAAACAATATTGACAAATATTACCAATAGTGGTGGTCCCAAAGAGCAAACAGAAAGAGAAGGGGGGGACATGCGCATGCTGTTCATAAAACATGCCAAAAAAATCCCTGGACAAGCTGGTCTTTAGTCCTTACCAACCCCCCTCCCCCAACTCAATTCTCAATTAAATCCACCGGACCTGCCATCGGCTTGAAGTTCCAGTTGCTCGGATTGAATGAGTTTAACATCACAACTGGCATTATAGTAAACTATATTTTGGTACCAACTTCATTGTAAAGTTTTAAGTTAGGGCTATTCCAATGCCTTCTTCGTGCATTGCTGGAAGAATCTGGAACAGTCCTGCGAGACCCAGTTGTGATTCAGAACACTAACAACAACCCAGATAGCCATCTGGCACGACCCATTTTCCAATCTTCAGAATAACTAGCTACAACTGTTTGCCTGTTATCTCACAAGCAGACTGACAGCTCCAGTAAAATATATCTAAACAGAAACACCACCTGGATATGAGGAAATAATTTCCGTCCAAAGCAGTTTAACTGTGCAAGACAAGTAAATTAAAGAGTCCAAGAACCAGCTAGAAGTACTTCTCAAGAAAATTGGGGTCTATGTGCATGTTTTTTTTTATACTTCATGCCCCTGTACCTGGCATCTTCACCCAGAAGCACTGGGCCGTGAAAACTGTGACAGTCAAGTTATGGTGGCTTGTCAGTAAGAATCTTGGTGATATTTTTTTACAGGTGAAATTCATATCACTGTATCAGGCTTCAAATCAGGCAAAACCAATCAACCATGCAATTGTCATTGTGTGACAATGTCATCATGACATTTCACTCATTGCCCCAAAAGAAGCTGACAGATTGCAGTTCATCTCTTCTAGTCCAGAAGCCAAACCCAGAAATGTGACATCCAGTAAACACCCCTGAGCAGATTTAGTTTGACGCTTGTTGATGTCAAGGTACCCCAGCCTGCATATGGCCAGGGTGGGTTTACTCATCTGCTTTGGTGCATAACCCAGTAATGCGGCCATATGTCCAGTTACGGACAAAATTTATTGAAAATTCCAAATATTGAGTTATGAGGGCCTCATAGTGACTGGATCAAACTGAAATTGGTTCAGATATGTGCAGAATAATTGGTTGCATGTTACTAAACTGAAAAATGTTACATAGTTTCTTTATTTTGTGATTTATAAGGAATTTATAATCATTTTTCATGGAAAATTCACTTCATTTTCAGCCGGGCATAATTACAAATCCATCCAGAACTTCAGTTCTAATGCAGATATCAACATGGTGTAAACTGCAAAAACTGCCCCTTATTTTCAGCTTGCCAGTGGTGTCATTTTCATGGCCCTGTGATGGATACTTTTTCTGCTATTAGACTTTAAAGTGATAAAAGTTACCCTACCCCCCTTATTTTCGAATTTATCACATATTCATAGATTAGCAGAAAATTTGATCCTCAGGTTCATTGTAACAAATGAATTGCCTAGGTATGTAAATTCCCTGTTTACAGAGACTACATGTGAACACAGTGACCATGTATATATTGTTATTTAATAAGATATCATGTTTTTATGGCCATTTTTATTACAATTTCCTTCGTTTTATGGATGGATTTGAATATCATGTCAATGAAATTAGTAAGATATCACCACAATTTCAATATCAGATTGGTCAACAACTGATAAAAAATCTATACACACATTTATATGGTATCTGATAGGTATTAAGTTCTACAAATCACAATTAACTTTTGAAAGTTTGCAAACGTCTCATGCAACCAGGTGAGACGGGCACATTTACTTGAACTGCGTTGACTTTCTGAGAGCTTGTCTGCCTGTGCATTTGGTAATCTTCAAATCAACATTACCTTTACCTCCCCAAGATCTTCAGCATTCATAAAAGCCAAGTTGGCTTATAGTGTTTTTTTTTCATAGCTCAAAGATGGGATATAACATGTTTTCTCTAAATTTTTTATTTCAGTAAATTTTGTATTTCAGTACAAGTTTATCAGGTTGAAGATATATGTTGCAAACTAGTAGTATATGTTTTGACTTAAGGTTTTCTTTAATAGAAATATGAGTCAAAATATTTTATATTATTGGAAATATGAGTCAAAATATTTTATATTATTGATTACATACCAATGTATTTACAGGAAGGTTCTTTATCAGCTGTACTTTCAAACTTTGCTTTTGTAGATAATTAACTGTCCAACCCAATGCCCCAATATTTGTTACTTAAGTTACGCCATCTTTCAGTGTTAAACATCTAATTTGATGCCATGTAATCTATGACCCATAGACCCTGCAAGATATCAATTTTAAAATGTCTAGTATCCAGGTATGGCTGTGATAAACTTTACCAAAGATCACACAATGTTAACATGCATTTTGCAAGTAATAGACTGAGTAGATATATCATACATGTCTCTTTAATTACTTTAAATCATATCTCAGGTAGACATACAGGCCCATAGTGTATATTGAAAAATCAGTACATTGCCTTATTGTTCTGATGATCACTTGTGCAAAACAAAAATGACATTAACATTACACATGCATGGCCAGATATTGGTGTTATAAACTTTACTAGAAAATGACTTCATGGTCACAGTGACAACAGAAAATACATTCTTCAGAAGACAATACAAATAACAGCAAATGCTCAGGTTAATTAGGCTCTGGAAAATGCAAAAATAATTCACAAAAAACCAAGATTGAACATCATCAATTAATATTCCTCAGAGTAGTAACAGTGGCTGTTGCCGTTATCGCTCTGCCACAAAAATGTATTGGTAGTCGTCATTGTTTAGGCAGTTGTATGCCTCAAGCCAAAAAAGATCATGCTTTCTGCTGTTACAATTCTTCAGTTCAGTTGGTGGAGCATCCACATCTGGTCAGAGCAAGCAATTCACTTGGTGCAGCTTCAGCAGTTAGTTATAAGTCAAGGAACAAGGTCGTCAAAAGTCCCATTCTCATACAAATATCCTTTGAAAACTGGACTATAGTCAAATGAAATCATATTTAATTAAGTTCAGTGGGACAAAATTAGAACATTGGCATATGACTGATTTCCCATGCAAAGGTTGTTAAACCTTTTTCTGCAAATAGGAATGGAAATGTGTATTATTTTTAAGCTGCATCTTTCATCTGGGGCAGCATGTCATTTCTGGCTTGCTCTTGACTGAAGAGATGATGACAAAAATTGTATTGATGTCTGTGACAGGCTGTCTTAAGGTGTAGTCATAAATGTTCAATTGCATCAATCATGTGTAGAGTTACTTCTCCATTGTCCCACAAGTGACCTAGACCACTATGCCTGTTTGGATCACCAGCTATGTAACTTATGACTCAATGTTACTGGCTCTGCACCTCTTTCAGCTGATATTAGCATCTGTCAGAGGCAGACGTTATGATGAAATAAGGCTGTCAGACCATATCAATGTCCTCGCATTCCCTTTATATTCACCAGCTGCTTTCAATTCAAACTGCTGTCACTGTTGAATTATTTCAGTGCATTAACTGGTGCATGTCAGCTTATAATGCACCTACCTCTGTCCTTGACATCAATCTTCAGCCAAAATTCTGATTTCAGGGACTGCATGGCATTATCAGAACATCAAGTTTCAGCATCTTTGACCAAAAACTTTTGAGACAAATAACATTTTGTTTCATTTATTTTTATTGCGCTGCCTGCCCACTAGGTGGCATGGCAGTGCCTCCATTTCGTAAGGGAGATTTTTTGCACACACTGAAATGTTAACATTTAGGCCTAATTTTATGTTACAGCTACTGGGCACCTGCCACTACTTTCACAGCCCTTCTTCACTGTATGTTGCGTTACTGTCATAAAGTTTGTCCCCGGATCTTTAAACTAACATTTAGTGGCTTTATTGTGACATTTTGGAAGTATTTCCCTAGGAGTATTTCTTCCACAGTTCTACACACACTGCTCTCCCAGCATGGCTGTGGCTGCATTAGCCTGGTCTTCTGGCCTGTATGCATTCACATAGCAGGTCACCAGACTATGGCTAATCATATCAAAAATCTAATGGACAATATTTCATGTGACATGTTATTTACTATTAGCTGACAATGATAAGAAAGCCTAAAGAAAAACATACCTTAATTCCTGTTCACATATCAAGTATTCCCTTAGAAGTGAAAAAAGCAGGTCAGCATATATTTTATACTTCAAGAATGTCCATTTATCACATGGAACTAGGTCACACCAACATGTGTTACAAACATGTCACACCTTGTACCAGTCCTGTTTGATGTTAACTGTAAAAGTTAGCTGTTATCAATAACTTGTTTATACTAAATTTGTCCTAAAAGCATCCTGGTGCAAGCTAGATCCAGTGTTTACAAATTCGGTAGAAAGAATGCAATAAGGAATGAAGAAAAGAAGGAATGAAGGAAGGAATGAACAAAGGAATGAACAAATGAATGAAGGGAGGAATGTAGTGGGGGAAGGAAGGGAAGGCCTCGAGATAGATAGATAGATAGATAGATAGATAGATAGATAGATAGATAGATAGATAGATAGATAGATAGATGCAAGAAACTCTTAAAAGTGCTTACACGTTTTTTTTTAAGGAATAGCAGTGTTACCAATCGTAAATGAGAGAGCAATTACAAGCTGGTAAATTACTCCTGGGCAGAAAGACTGGAGAGTAAAATCAAAGACAGGTGGATAGTTTGGGTCAGTGGGATGGCCAGGAAATGTGTATTTAGCCAAGACAGCATTGATCCTGTGAACCAAGATTTGACTGAAATATTACACAGAGGGATATACACTAGCTACGGATACTTGTGTGATTCACCCTTAAGACTCAGTCCGGGCAGCGCATCATTCACCGGTTTCCGGTTATGACGTTTCTAGTTTTTTGACAGATTTCAAGCAAAGCTGTCCATAAAATCACATGAATATGCCAGAATAAACCCCATCCCACTATTGGTCCTGAAATCATGATTGCAAACAACAACACCCATTGCCCAAACAGCAGGAAAATCATGTCAAAGTCAAGAAACAAGTCTGACCTATACAGCTTCCTGTGCAACAATTGGATCTCAGTGGTATTGTGAGTTTAATAATGCATCAAATTGTAGAATGTTAGGTCACCCAACAGTTGAAGACCTTGAAGATCCTCTGACGGCCCATCAAGAGGCTGACCCCTGCTTTTTATTGCATGCTCATTGTGCAACAAGAACAATAGACAAGTTCATAGAAATATCTGCTCCAGCAAAAAATCAGATTTGCAGCTGAAGACTGAAGTCGTGGGCACAGGTAGATACAAAAATATCAGCCCCATTTCACAAAAGCTGGGCAGCACCCCAGTCCATATGTACAGTACAACCCAAAATAAAGTAAGAAAATTTTCTGTCAGAAGTCCTCTGTTTACCAATTGTGACCTCCTTTCTCCTCTCAACCCCAAATCTCCTTACAACTGTCTTTGACTCCTTACAACAACCTTAGCCCATATATTAAAAAAAAACTCTTTTAAGACAGCTACCAATGCAATTGCAATTAGCAAAGGGCCTCAATATCAAAGAAATCAAACACAATGGGGGTGATAGCGTTTGAGTATGTGTTGCTTAAATTAGATTTTAATGTAATTTCAAAAGGTAGTTTCAAGTAGGTAAAGATAGGAAGTGATTCAGGGGTAGCCAAAAGGTGTGAATTCAGAATACGACTGATGCCATGGAAACTTTCATGGCAACACTTCAAGGCAGTAAATCCACAACAGACATCAACCAATTTTCTTCATAAAGCCGAAATCAAATCAATTTCAAAAGAACCACAGGCCTACTGTGTTCATGAAACCATATTTTAGAAATAGCATATAATTCTAATGACCAGCTGTACTAAAACAAGAATTGACATGATTTTTGCAAATGCAGAGCCATGACATTGTTGTGGTCAATGGTCATCCTTCCTGGCTTGCTTCTCTCTGTAAGTTATTATTAGGCCTGAAGGTGATCCATTGATTTCTTAATCAAAATGTTTCATTCTTAATCTTGAAGAACTATATGCAAAATTATGTTAGTTCTTGACCTTCTTTATCATGAAAAATGCTTTGACATCGCAAGTCGTTTATTTCTCAGAAAAAGAGTTTTAAGTTGTCAATTACCGTACCAGTTTCAAAATTTTAGTAAGTAGTGATTGTTGAACTTCAACAGATAGGCCTACCATATACATATATAAATGTTGGCATATATTTTTAACAGTTGTGGACAAATCTAATGTAGAAATTGTGGTGATAGCTTGCATTGCACTAATTTCTTTGACTAATACTTAAATCCGTCCGTAAAACGAAGGAAATTGGTATAAAAATGGCCATAAACACATGATATCTTATTAATTAACAATATATACATGGTCACTGTGTTCACCTGTAGTCTCTTTAACAGGGCATTTACATACCTAGGCAATTCATGTTTTACAAAGAACCTGAGGATTAAATTTTCTACTAATCTGTGAATATGTGATAAATTCGAAAATAAGGGGGGTAGGGTAACTTTTATCACTTTAAAGTCTAATAGCAGAAAAAGTATCCATCACAGGGCCATGAAAATGACACCACTGGCAAGCTGAAAATAAGGGGCAGTTTTTGCAGTTTACACCATGTTGATATCTGCATTAGAACTGAAGTTCTGGATGGATTTGTAATTATGCCCGGCTGAAAATGAAGTCAATTTTCGATGAAAAATGACTATAAATTCCTTATAAATCACAAAATAAAGAAACTATGTAACATTTTTCAGTTTAGTAACATGCAACCAATTATTCTGCACATATCTGAACCAATTTCAGTTTGATCCAGTCACTATTAGGCCCTCAAAACTCCATATTTGGAATTTTCAATAAATTTTGCCCGTAACTGGACGTATGGCCGCATTACCGGGTTATGCACCACAGCAGATGAGTAAACCCACCCTGGCCATATGCAGGCTGGGGTACCCTAACACCATCAAGTGTCAAACTAAATCTGCTCAGGGGTGTTTACTGAAACTTTTTCTAAGCCTCTTTTGAGAATTGGCTTCTGGACTATTCACTTTTCGCCATCAGGTGATGAACTCTAGATTGATTGAACTCTTGGAGCAGCACTATCTATTTACTCATGCAGCTGGCAAACCATTTTCTGCAAAATCGTTCAAAAAAGACAGAAATCAATTTTGACAAAACGTCATTTTTTTTGGCGCGAGATGGAATGTCTTTGAGGGCGCGGTTATCACCTGATTGCTTTGATTTTAGAATGTTTTGGGACATCAAAAAATACGACAAACAGAATCAGCAACAAAACATGAAACTTGCCAACCAACAAAATTTACTTAGAGCTCATTTTGAACACAACTACAGCAAAACCCCTGAGCAAAAATCGCAGGTGAAGCCCCCCGGCATCTTCCATAACAAATTTAAACTCCGAATGTTTTTGTTTTCTTACCCGGGGCTAGCTTCTCTTCCATCAAATTTCTGCCTTTTTCCACTGGGCCGATCATCCCTGTAACCATTATGACGACGCCCAATCATGTTTGACTGGAATCTGTCGCTTCTTTTTGGAGAAAATCAAACTTTTAATCGGAGAAATCTTCCTTCCCTCCTCAACAGCGTCCTTCTCTCAAGTTTACACTTTCGCGCGAAGTTGATATTCTTGCGCAGAGAACCTGTCAGGTCAAATTGAGGTCAATCCTTAAAAACATTAATTTCAAATTTAATTTGATAAAAATCGTTAGAAAATTCTTCATTATAAAGTCTAAGCTGAGGTTCAGGGTCATAAAATTGATCATGATCGAATTATTGACATTAATTTAGGATTTATTTTTGTGGTCGGATAACCACAACTTTTCTTAGAAGTCCAAAGCGCCCCTTTTGGAAATGCTCTCAAACTAATTTCCTCTAGTGATTAAAAGTGAAACAACTTTGGCTGCAGAAGATAAGTTGGAATTCAACATCAAATATTGTTATTATTCGGCATTTTTACCGGATTAGCATCTTTAGACATCAAATCATTGCAAAAATATATGTTTATTAATTTTTTTTAGTCAGTTAATTGGAATCAAGTCCTAAAATTTTTAATTTTGATGTCACAATCCTGGATATTATTGATTTGGTTTTTGATCTGAACACATGTGGCACAGGTAAAAATGGAAATAGAGTTAAATTTGTGCGAATTTGCCATGAATAAGAGTTGATATGGGATCAAAGTGAATTGGTTAGATCTTGGAACAAGTGAAGTCTAATTTAGATTTAGATGTGTCTATTTGCTATTATTGATTGTTAATTGTGCCATTTTTATGGTGAAATATGCCTGGCTTCACGTTCTGTGATTCACCATGCTGTTTCAGTGTTTCTTTGAATACACACACTTCATTGCCATTGGGCCTACATTCACACATGTGTGGCTTCTGAGAGGCTCCCCTTGTTTAAACTATGGCCTAGAGGCTAGAGCCCTGATCTGATTGTCGTGGCTTCACATGAAGCTTCAAGTAATTGTAATCACGTTATGCATTATGGCTATGAATTGACTAAAGTTGGCCCAGTGTAATTGGCAAGTCTATTTACTGCATCCAGTACAAGGTAAACTATTGGTGTCTCGATCTAATGAATTTCTGATGGATTTAATGAAAAGTCTCTAAAATAAATCTGGTCCCATGTAAAGAATCTGAATAATTGGTTAATTGTCGTTTATTCAGTCTCAGTAGCTAGATTCTTTACATGGACCATTTTTAGAAGTCATATATTGAACAAACTTTTAATTTCGAAAATCCGAAGCCCCCCCCCCCAGCCCCGGGGGGGGGGGGGGTACTTCGCGGACTTTTGCATATGGATGCGCCACGGCAATTTTGAAAACCAGAAATAAAATTTTTGGCAACCAATTTAATCTTCATTTTAATCCTCTTTTGAAGCCGATTCTAACGGTACCAAACATGTTGGGGTTGCGAAAACCAGAACCAAATTAATCAGAATTGTCAAAAAACCAAAACCATTTTAATCCAAGAAGGCCAAAAACCTAAACCATCCAGCGGCGCCTCTATATACACCCTTATAGAGTGAGTACCCCCCCCCCCCCGGGCCCCCAGCCCCACTCAGAGGCAAAGTATCATCTGGTCAGCACCTAATTATGTGTGAAGCTGGGGCTGCTTTTCTCAGGCATGTATATTAAGTAGGCCTATATAACTACTAAATTAAAATTTTTCTTTCTCCAGGTAACAGAATGGTGTTCTTCACATGCAACGGATGTGGGGAGTCTGTGAAAAGGGGGCAGGTGCCGAAACACGTCATGAAATGTCGTTACTGTGAGGCTTTGAATTGTGTGGACTGCAGTAAAACATTTTGGTATGTTGAATTAAATTAGAATAAACTTTCATTTGTGTCACAAGCAATGAGACTCAAAAATGATACTTTTAAATGTGCACAGCAAAATACTGACTTGAATTTTGATAGACTTTATTAGCATGTAGCGCTATAGTCACTATTGGCAAATGGTTGCCTCTGGGATATAATAAAGTTAACCTGACTTGAATCCATATTTTTTTTGTAAACATTCATTATCGAAATTTTCCGAAAACTTCCTTTAATTCATTAACTCCCATCTTTACTTAAAATTGTCTTCTCAGTGATTTCAATGATAAGAATCATGGATACAATCCTTCTTGGACACATTTTTCTGGCCTTAAAGTAAATACAATTTCTGTTTTAAGGGGAGACGACTATTTATCTCACACCAAATGCATCAGCGAAGAAGAAAAATACTCAGGAAAAGACTACAAACCAAAAGCAGGTCTGAATAAAGGAGAGAAGAAACAAGACGCTTGGCTGGAGGTGAGAACTTCAACAGTCAGGGCCAGTCCTAGCTTTACGAAAGTTTTAGCCGAAACATTAGCCAAATTCAAAATATTTTAGCCAATTTACGGTATTTGTAGCCAGTGATTATGATGAAAACAAAGATGGATGGATGATTGGGGGCTTTACGTCAAAAGGTCATCAAGGTTACCAGAGGAGTCTGGTGCAGAGGGGTATAAAATGTGTTGACAGAAAAAATATATTTGTTTCATGGTCACTTGTTAGCCAAAGTTTTAGCCACACTGAATTTATTTTAGCTATTTGAAGCATGGGCTAGCCATTGGCTAGTTGGCTAATGGGTAGGACAGGCCCTGAACAGTGTTCCAGCTAGGCCATTTGAGCATGATACCGTGCCATGCCAGACCCTCGTCTGCTATGCCCAAAAAAAAAGAATAAAAAAAAAAGAAGTTTTTTAAAAAAAAAATTTTCGTCTCTAGAAAATTGCACGACCGAATCAGAGCAGCCTAGCTGGAACACTGTTCAATTAAAATTATTATTTTTCTACACAAAGATTTCTAAGATTATTTTTCTTGATGTAAAATTTTTGGTGATCAAGCAGTCGTATATATTGGTTTTCTCAAACTTTTCAGAGATATTGTCTATGGCTAAATGTGGTCTCACCGAATGAGTCCAACGGGAAATGCCGTTTCAAGACTCATCAGTGTCTATAATTTATATCAAGACACATTAAGCGATAACGAAGAGCTAGAAAGAGCCCAATAATTATCGCGGTTGCTTCTATAGGCTATCTACAATATTAAATTTTGTGTCTTTTTTCTTTTAGAATGTCCAGAGAGCCATAGAGAAAGCAAACGCCAACCCAAAGGTGAAAACGCTCCTTTTACAGATCAAAGATTTTCCCAACATTCCAAGGAAAAAGCAGAAATTTGAGGTAAGGCACCCAAAAATACTATTGCAATGGTGTATAATTAAAATTTTGCTGGGAACAGTAGGCTCTATAAATATATATAAATGTTATTGTCTGTATTTGATTGAGTTTATGATGTTAATACCAGGGTGCTCACTCCTCCTATATTTCCTATAATTCCTATATTTTTTAAGGCCTTCTATAATTTCCTATATTTTTGGAAAAATTCCTATATTTTTCGAGTTTTCCTGATATTTTGCGCGTATATGCACGTTTTTGTATGGGATACAAAGTTTAAGCGACTTTTCCCCCCAACCCCGGATATATGAATTTTAGACAGGTTTTTGTCCGTGACATGAAGTTTTCAGCTTATGGTGGAAGCGATCCTGTAATTTGCCGATGGTTTCGTTGTCGAATATTTCCTATAATGTCTTATTAAAATAGGCGAAAACCTCCTATATTTTCCTATATTTTACGGTAAAAATTTCCTATATTCCTATAATATTTTGTGCGATGTTCGGTGGGCACCCTGCAATACTTTATTTTGTGTTAATATATTATAGCTTGAAATGTTTTATTGCAGAATTTTTTGAAGAACAGTCTGCGATACAGAGACACAGCGTTGATAACTCAAGCATGGGACAGAATAAACTCAGAAATAGCCAAGGATGCTGAGGCAAAGGTATGTCACCAGTGTGACGCTTTATTTTATTTTCTTGCGTGCAATTACAAAGACGAAGGAGTAAGAAAACTTAGCTAAGCCTCAGCATCCAAATCTATTCTCAAACTGATGATGTTTTATTTTTTTTGTTGATAACGAAATAAAAATAGTTATTGAACGTAGCATTAAAGTAAAATCATAATTGTTGAGTGTCAACAACACACCAGTTGACATAACTACCAAAATTAATTCCAAAATAATTATTCTCGTTGTCATAGGAAATATTAGACCTATTTGCATAACTCGCCAACTTTTAAATCACTTTACATTTATTACTGTGGTTGGAGACATAAGAGATATAATAGTCAAGTTGCTATAATTATTTTCAATGTAAATGATAAAATGAATGACCATTGAACTTTTTCTAATTCACAGGAAAATGAAGAGAAAAGCAAGAAAGAAATAGAAAACGCAGCAAATAAAGAAACGGAAAACGTCAACTCAGAAGAGGCAGAAGATGGCGCCACTGAGAAGAAGTTGAGTAAACGGGAAAAGAAGGAAGAAAGAAGAAAACAAGCAAATAAGAAGGAAAAGAAAGACAGAGGGGAAGAAAATGGAGAAAAGAAATCAAAGAAAAGAAAATTGGAAGAAATCTGTGAAAATGGAGATTCGGAAGAAGTGAAAACAAAGAAGAAAAAGAAGAAGAAGAAAAACAGGGAAGCAGAAGAAGAAGAAGAAGGAAAAGGAGATGAAGAAAACGAGGAGGAGGTGGAAGAAGAGGGTGAGTTATGGAACTATTCAACATTTCAAATTTGATCTTATTTTAAAATTTTCAAGATGATGATTTTAAAGAAAGGGATTTCAAAAATATTGAAGCTGAGACTTACACAAGTAAAGGCTATGATTGGATCTGTGACAATTTTCAGTTTAATTTAGAGTTTAAGCCCTGTAGCATGTGTAGAGAGACAATGAGAGTAATTAAAATGTTGTATCTCTAGCACTGATTACTGATTACTGCCAATTTACTGGATGTTGGCCTATCATTAAATCTTTTTAACAAATTTTCTGTAAAAATATTATGAGAATGCCAGATCCAGGATACAGGCGTATTATGAAATGGCAAGTCATATTGCAGAAGCCAAGCTTGCAAACTTCATTTTAAAATTTTTATTCACAGAAGAAGAACAGATAGAGGCCAGACCGAAGTTCAGTTGGGATTCTGCGATCTTAGAAGTTTTACAGAAAGCCAAAGGAAATGAAATATCATTAAAGAAGTTACAAAAGAAGGTTTGTGTATATTTTGAAGTTCTACATTGCTTTAAAAGAAAGAAGGAATTCATACCTTGATATTTGTTAAATTAATTATTTTGTCTCTAATATGACCCTTGCAGTAAAATGTAATTGGTAATTAATCACATTTTCAAAGAAAAATTAATATTTTTTGGAGAATTGGAAAAATAAGTTACTGTATGCAAGACTACAACTATATTAAATTGTATCTTCTTCTTTAAAAATGTAACTACTATCAAACAACTACCCATCCCCAATTCCCAATTGACAAATTGCCATAACTCGTAGGCATTCAATAACTTGAATTTGTGCGAATAATCTTTTAATCTATTTGTGCCATGATACTAACACACTATGGACTAGCAAAGGTCAGGATTAAGACTTCATAGTTTTATCTTTCTATCTGATGCTAAAAATTAATTATAATTTTGAATTTTCCCAATTTCAGATATTAGCCGAATACTTAGCAACCGGTGGGGATGGAAAGTGCCCGACAGAAGACAAGATTGTCTCCAAATTTTACAAGAAACTCATGAAGAAAACTTATTGGAAGATTATGAAAGACAATGTCATACTAAATCCTCAGGACTAACTCAATTCCTCTAGGTTGTTTTAATTATAATTGCTTTGAATTATTTCTAAGTCTTTACAGTTGTGATTGTGAAGAAATTGTGTATTATACTGTGTTATAGCCGTTGAATACATTATGAATGTATAATTATGTATATAAAATCTTGTCTATTCAAAACTATCTTTTATTGTGCATTGAATGTAAACTTGTAATGCTGACTCAATTGGAGCTGATTAGGACATTTTAGAATATTTAATTAATATAAGCCATGCATTAGGCATATATCTGTTTTAAAATTGATGACACATGGTGACGTCACCCCAGATACGTGATGGGATTAATGATTTTGGCAGGCCAAGAAAAGATGGTTTTAATTCGGAATCTATTACCGATATTTTAAATTTTGATTAAGATTCAAGAGCAGGCAGTTTTGATTGGTTCTCTTCTTGTCTATTCCAATCTGGGTTTGAACCCAGGATCTCTGTCAGAATTCAGAAAGCAACATTCTGAACGCCAAACCATGCAGACCGATTGATGCAATAAAGACTCTTTTGGTGTCTCTGGTTGCTTGCGGTCTTTGTGTTGTCAGCAACGGGCCTGTCTCACCAGATTGTGGCTCCACCTTGTGGGAGTATTGCAACCTCAAATCACAGACTTCAGAAGATCTGAATTTATGGCATTTTCTTATTCTTTTTCCATTGATGCATAGAAAATGCCTTGTGCAGGAAATATGTTACTGTCTGTGGAGTTTGTATGGTCCTTGGCTTCCAATGTTTCAATCAGTTACAACGACACTTCTCAACATAACTAGATGCTTATTAGCATACTTCAGAAGTGACACATTTGTCAGCTGGTCAGTATTGTTACTCAGAGCATGATTCAAAGCATTTGTCATGAATAATGATTCACTCGAACGGTGAATCTTAGAGACAGCATGTCATCATCATGTATGATCATCATTGACCACTCAGCCTCTTGGAAGTTTCTAATGTATGTTAGGGAATGTTAGGGAATTTACTGAACGCAGGTACAAAAGACCTCTTTGTTCAGATCAGTTTATAGTCATAATGGTGCAGTACGCCTATGTAGGCCTATGGTACTCCGTGCAAATCAAAATTGGCATGAACTTTGCACTATCACTTCACAATAAATCCAGTATCCACAAATGTTATATTTTGAAGCAGCGGAGATAGGGAGATTGGTTTATTTGCCATAAGTAGTACAACTGGAGTGTAGCACATTGTAGGCCTACCATCTTTTCTTTGATATGACTGGAAGACACAAATGATGTAAGCAAGAGTGCAACCTGGACCTCCGGAGGTCTTTTCAAGAAATATTAAAAAATTTAAAGCGTTGAAATAAAACGAGAGAGCATGTAAGCTTGGGCAAGACGTTGTACTTTTTATTTCAAAGCTGCAAAAGTACAAGAATACAGTTCGTTACAAGAATAATATACACAATTAAATCGAAGATGCGAGTCTTCTGTGATAATATACAAGTCAGAGTTATATTAATTCTGATGTTACAATACAAGACACGAAAACCCTATGGATATAAATGCTGATATCTTTTCAGTGCACAGTCTTATTGGATTGGTTGTTCATGTTTACGATCTAGAAGCTGACAGATAGACGTGTCACAGATAGACAGGTAGATAGACAGAACGAGTCCTGACATAACTTATGAAAATCTGCGCTCTGTGACGTTTAACATAAAGACAATTCACTCAGCAGACATTTAACATCGGAAATGATAGATCTAATTAAATTTAAATTCAATTCAATGGTTGATAAATGACATAAACTTCTCTCACAACCAGGTACAAATTGCCAGGTCGATTAATTTGAGCAAATTTGTGGATGTATCTTTCTAGCAAGTTGAAAGGTTCCCTCTCATATATCTCTTCTTAACTATAAAATGTATCTCTTCAAAGTTTTAATAAGGGAATTGCAATAAAATAATTCAATTCCAACAATCAGAATAAATAGGTAGAATATATATTTTGTATTTTTAAGTAAATGTAACAAGTCTTATTGATATTGAACTATACTCGATTTATGGACAAGCCAAAATAATTTGATAAATTGTAATTTCATGAACGTTTCTTGGATGAGTTGATTAAGATTCAGCCTAAATTATATATATATATATGTATATGAATAGATTCAGACATTTCGAACACTTGGTACAAATAAAATTTGATGAAATTCTTTTGCGAATGACTGAACACACTTGCTCCGTAGCCATTGAGGTAGATTCAAGGACCGAGGGATCCAAAGGAACCGTTTTAGATTGAGATTAATAATTTGGACTAATTAATGATGGATATCTAGAATAGATATCCTATTAAATGTTTCGTAAATGAGTTTTTCAACGGTTCCTCTGGACTCTCGCATCCGTCAGACAGTACACAGACATACAACTTTTGTTCTTGACATGAAAATCGGAAATTTATTCAAAGGGTTTTCACTCGACGAAGGCACCATGAGCGCCATCTGGGGAGTAGGAAAGAGTTCATTCATCGGCACATTGACGTTGATCGATTACACAAAATTCAAGCGACTATCAACATGCATAAAATGGATTAATAAGGAGGACAACAAAAAATTTACAAAATTAATTAATATAACGTAATTAGTGGCGTTAAAAAAACAACCACAGTAACGACAGATCACTAATTGCAACCGCATGTAACTCAGTGAACGTAAAATGGTCAGGTCAATGATCAAATAATTACAAATTGAAGAATTAATTAATATTACAAAATTGAACAACAATGATTCAAAAGACCACCCACAGAGGGCGTCCATCTACAATTAACAATGCATTAGATGAAATAATTGCAATTAGAGGAATTGTGATAATTAAAATTAACAAATTGCAACACGGAACCAACAGACTAAGAAGATGACCAAGTCAAAGCAATTAAGCACTATCAAAACAATTAGTCAATCCTAGAAGAAATAAATCGCATTATCCACAACCTAAATTTACCCACAAACAGCCGATGGGAAAATACCCGCTGAACTGAATGGGGGAGTCACAAAACATGATTGAACAGCTAAAACGGACAGAAAAGAATTCCCCGAAATAATTATCACAGAATGAAATGAAAATGACGATGCAAACGCAAAATAACTCACTTATTGCCAAATTAAACGTACGAGGCGGCAGAACGCACCAGTAACTGTCCAATTCACCCTCAAATGTAATGTTTGTAAGGAACTATTTGCTAAATTAAAGTCACCCTGATTCGTTAGATTACACAATGAAACAAAAAGGTCCAGTTTAAAAACTGATCAAATTGCAAAGATGTATTCACAGATATATTCACAAACATACAAGTATAAGAATTGCGGAGTTCCATCCTGGTCACATGACATCAACACCAGGTCACTCAATTAATTCACTCGCCATCCACAAGATGGAGCTAGCACACTGACTAATTGCAATTAAGTCACATTTGTCGAACAAGACGCAAGATGCACAAGAACTAAACCTAAAATGCTAATCGGTTTTAATTCCCCTTTTAATTAATTGATTCGCATAAATGATTCCAGTGCATAGAGGAAGATGGCAGCACCTTCCAATTTGCTAATTTCACTAAAAAGTCAGGAGGCGAACGCTCGATTCCTGTTGGCTGGCGTCGCTTGTTCCAATTAACTCATAGCACCATAGTTACGATTTTTGTGCATAATTCACAAAAGGAGAATTCATTCAATTGAGTTGTACCCCTCTTTTCCAGTGTACTGTACGAATTTCACGTGCATTCAATTGTACGATTTCAGATTCACAGACACATTTACACGGATGCGACACAATCAAAGACAGTCACAAGAGAAAGGCATTTGATGCCGAGTACCATCCTCAATCAAATTAAGATCAATTGCAATTGACAACTGGGAGTCAAACGAGGAATTGCTGCAATTGATAATTGATTAGAAAGCAAATTCATTAATTGCCTACAGATTGCAAAACAATTGCAATACCATTCAATTGCGTACTCTCTAAATGGCACCAGAACAAACTAACAGTTGGCAAATTAATTGTAATATAGTCGCTAATTCATTGATAAAGCCATCGTTAGATAGAGCTTGTACCCTTATCATAGACTCTGAGAGAATTCAACACATTACAGCATTAACATCCGGTTGCCATGGCAACAAATAGCCATCACCATGGCAACCACCTTAGCAACCAGTACACCAACCACTTATATTCACACCATTCAGACGAGAGCGCCATTGCTACGACGCTTCTTCCTGCACTCACAAAATCAAGATTAAGAACAAAGTGTTCGGACACCACGACTGGTGATTGACAATCATTGACACACACCCGACTTCACGAAACATTCGATAGCAAAAAATGGCGTTAAATGCATATACTGAGAAGACCCGGTGGAGGGCCGATTTAGGAAACACAAATTTGGTCCGTGATAAATTGACATTCACACGTACACCCTCACACGTCACTTATACTGAAGCAGTCCATTTCACTTTCAGTCACTTTCACACTATTCACATTCAACTGGATTTTCTTGAAATAAATAAATGTGTTACAACCGACAGACACGCCAGCCTGACAAGACAACTTGTACAACCCGACGGCATATATTGTGTATATATAAGGAGTCATGATATATATATAATCAGTCAATTTGTGTATGGAAGTCAAGATGGCCACTGTTGATTATTGCGACCGTAGTGGACCCTTCAATCGAGAAGTACGTCGTAACGTGCAAAGTCTTTGGGTAACGTGCGACGGTAGAGGGCAGCACTAAGAAGCACTGTAGAGGGAGCCACTGTAGGAGGCAGGGGGGTGAAGAAGGGCGTGCATTGATATTACAAGAAGTCACTCGTTAGAGAGAAAAGATTCACTCGTAATTCTCTCCCATTGATTTCACTCTGTCGTTCACTGAAGTTTCACTCACAGGCTTAACTTGTAAAAGCAATCAATTGTCTGCGATTCACTCAAACAGTTTGTGAATTCTAACCAGCGATCATAAACCTGTGAGTCGAGTCTTCTTTATTCTGATTGGCTGTCGAGTCTTCTTTATTCTGATTGGCTGAGCCCAACGGAAGCGTCTGCTCGGCAGATGGGACATGTGCGATTCGTCTGCAAAGAAAAGAGAGAAACGTAAATAACTCTGTCACGAACTATGAAGAGAGAATTACGCTATCATCTCACTAAAAGCATCTAATAATAAAGAAATCAAGACAAATGTTTGAAGAACTTAGGAATTGTAACCGTCAGCTCGATGTGAGGAACAAAGAGACTATAGAATGTCAAAACGTGCTGCCACCTGTTGACTAAGTCATGGAGAACTTTGTTACTCTTTGCCCTCTATAAACGTTTAAATGTAGCTGTGATAGTATGCCACTGCTCAGTACACAGGGTTATGATTAGTTGTAGTGAGATTCTTTAATCCACAGACGATCGCTTCAGCGACTGATTCTTAAGTAGTGACACTATTTAAACAATATACTGGACTTAACATGATTTTTACTTGAGTAAAATCAGAATTTTCTATAAAGAGACAACACATACCTTGAGCCACTTGTCGACGCACTTAGCATGGAATTCGTGGGAGCAGGGGAGCACCCTCAACATCTGTCGGCTCTCAAAGTCACACATGCAGACGACGCACGATGTCTGGTCCATCGGGGAGTGCTTCATCTCCGAGTTGAAGCGGTACGACGTCAGCTGCTCGATCTCGTACTTGGCCAATCCTTTGGGTTTCGCCTCTCCTAACCTCTCGGCCAGGTTGAGCAAAGCCTCGTAGTTTTCTACCTCTCCTGTCTCCTCGTTGAAGTCCATGGCGTATGGGGGCATCGGGGGAGTTCCAAGCATCGACCTGGGGGTGAAAGAATTTGATAATTAAGAAATGTTGTATGATACTGAAGATAGTACGAAATTATTATTGGATATCCATCAACATGTACAATAAACCTGGCACCAAATATTTTCTCATTGTTTCACATCTAGTGAAAATATCAGATTTTAAAATATCTTAACTTTGAAAATATATTATTTTTGTTCCCAAAATATAAAAAGAATCTAATTTCTGAACTTCACTAATTGTAATCTTCACAGGTAAGAAGCAGTACTATTTCACCATGAGAAATTCATAGAATAGTGGAATCAGAAAGTATGAATTTCTTATGAAACGTAAAAAGATTCATTAAAATAACCAAAGATAAGTTCAACAAAGACATAATACTCACAGGAAGTGGAGCAGGAATCCTGGGTAAGGCGGAGGGGGTGGTGGCAGAGAGCGCCACCTGGAGTTACGCGAGGAATTTCTTCTGAACTGGGTGAAGGGGTTGTAGAGGTCTTGAGGGGCTGGGTGTACGCGGGGTTCCTGGAGGAGGACTGGATTGGGGTTAAGGGGGTGCGTCCCATGCGCCGCTGCCATCTGGTGGAGGTAGTGGGTCGTCGGCCCTCTGCTGGCCTCGCTCAGGTACTGCACTTCTTCCTCTTGTGATCTCTGTTACAAAGAAATGAAGAATGGAGAATAATTTATTGGAATTGAAGAATTAAATCAATTTGAAATGCAACACAGGAAGGATTCTTGACTGATGTTACAATCCATTATTCACGATTAAGTATCACGCACACTTTTAAAAAGAAATATCTCTGATTGTTCTTCAGGCTACCAATCATTTAACAATGTGATAAGAATTCTAAGTTTCTAAGCATGATTTTATTCATACCATGGTATATAATTTTGAGATCTTGCAATTCTTTCTTTCTTTAAATCATTCATTTACATCCTAAAACATAATCATATATTACAAGTGGCATATTTAAGTCAACATTCAAAATATTGCAAATAGAACTTACGGAAGGCTGAGGCGGCCTGGAGTGTCCTGACGTGGGTACAAACTGATGCTGCTGCGGGAGATGATGCGGGTGCGGGTGTGAGGTGGGTATATGATGGGGATGATGTGGGTGGGGTGCTGCGGGATGCGGGTGAAGCAGAGCGCCCCCTGGATGAGCGGGATGAGGCGGGAGGGCTGCGGGAGAGGGGTGATGGGGTGCGCTCATTCCGGGGGCGAGGGAAGGGTGAAGGTTGCACGAGGGCAAGTGAGGAAGTCCGCACGATGGAATGGGCATGTTGCAAGCGCCCCCTAGTGACCAGGTGGGCTGCGTGTTGCACACCATCGGGAGATGGCTCGCCCCTGACGTGCAGAACTGCACCTGGTGGTTGTTGCTGTAAACGGGCATCACATAGGGGGCGACAGTTACGCCGGAAGTTGAGGACTGAGCCTGAAAATTAACAAAATAATTTATTACAATCAATACAAGATTCAAATAATTAATTTGTCATGCACAGTAATACAAACATAGGAGACCTCTTTAAGGCTTCCTATGCCTGCATAAACATCATTGCTCTACATTACAAAAAGACATAAATTTCTAGGCCTACATAAATCACTAAATGTGTCAATGTAAAATATGCTGTGCACAATAAAGTAGAACAAACAATAAGTAGGGCTACCAAACACTAGGGCTACAAACGATATAACCAGGCACTAATAGTGTTAATGAATTACCTATTATATTGCTAGGCCTATTCCTACTTAGATTCAAAGAATATAAGTATATCTCTATCATTTATGTGACAATTATTCTTGATGAGCCAATAAAATACAGATTAACGCTCATTTACCACTGTCATGTGCACAGCAAAGGCATGTCCAAAGAGCATCAAATTAAGAGGCAATTTATTAGCAATAGTATCCAAATTTCAAGGGTAAAATCCAAAGATATGTTTGAATTTAATCTTGTTGCAACCATAACTTTCATATCTTGAATACACAATCTCTTTGACATAAATGTGTATGACATAGAAATTCCCTTACCTCATTCCTGCGAACCTGCTCCAGGTCGATGACAATGGGGTGCGGGTTGGGCTGCTGGGCCTGCGGGTGTTGGTGCGGGTGATAATGGTGGGTCTGCGGGAGCACTGCCGGGTGAACCTGTCTGACGGGTTGGAAGGCCCGCCTCTCGGGTGATTGCGTCACTCTGTCCCGCGTTCTTCGTCTGGTTGTTGGAGGACTGAAATGGAGAAAACAAGAAACATAAGTAAAGATTTTAGAAATATATGCACAGAATATGTATACCTCTATAAAATCTCCATTATTATTGCATACTATAATATACATGTACAATCATTTGTATCACCATAATTTCAATACAGATGTAGTGAAATATACCAAGGTGATCATTTGGTTACTTTAATACTTTTACTCATTTGTATCTTGTATGAAAGGATGAAATGAATTCACAATATAATAATTGTAACCCAATTATAAGAAGTACGCAAACACATTCAAAAGTTACAACTAGATTGTATAGCACAACAATGCATTTGACACTCAATGTATTCTTTCAAATTATTTCATTCACACATAACCTTCTAGCTTCAATAACTCTACAAATTCATTGTACAATGTTGTAATAAAGACAACTGTCCAAATTTTCCGAAATCAAAGGCCAGAACATGCAAAGTTGCTTCCCTCGACAAATAAACTCGACCCGTCTATTAGCATCTGATCATGCTGTCTATCTGTCTATCTATAGGCTATAGATCAGTTTCAAGAATATATTTTAACTAAAAGACACCCCAAAACAATGTAAAATCCTTTGATAAATTGCTCTAGCAATCAGAGTAGTACGTGTAGTAGTATTGAGTATTTCTGTGTTTTCCAATGGGATTTTTACAAGGCAAGGTATTACCAATATACAACTTGAAATCGGTCAACTCACACAAGCCAGAGTTGCAGTGGACTCATAGCATTACTCATAGAGTGGTCCACCTATTGCTCATCAGCTTCATGGTTTATTTCTACCAGAGCAAAAGCACAACACCAGGACCAGCAGAGGCAGCAGAAAGCATGACTCACTATTGCATCTACATCAGCTCCTATTTTGAGTGCCTATCTGTATTTTTGAGCTATTTTAGAGCCTCGCTATCAACAAGAGGCCAACTTCTCAAGTGCACTGTTTTGACTTTTTGTTTATGGTTGGATGATGCTGTCCTTGGCTTCTATACTACATTTTATCATTTACATTTTTTTTCAGTTTTTAAAAAAGTTTTTACCCTTTCTTCGTTTTTTTTTGGTCTATTTTTTCCCCTCCTCTCCATAAATCTTTTCTTTTTTAAATTTATTTTTCTTCTATTTTCCCCTTTATTCCTTCGTCTTTCATTACAATTTTTCAACATAACAGCAATTAAGACCTGATAACATCCTCCAGTATTGTAAGTAACTGAAGTCAGTCTCACCAAGATCAACTACAAGTTTACATCAAGTGCACTTAACAGTAGTCACTGCACTTACTACATTGTCCCCACAACAGTTATACTGAACTGGCATGATAGTTGACTTAGATCCCAGCCTAACTCAACTTCAATAGTAATCATGTATTTCCTTTTCCTCCCCCTACATGTAACAAAATATTGTTTCTTTCGACTTCAAACAATCAGCTACCCTTGATCTAGAGTCACTTGAATAAGTCCTATTCTAGTCAAGTATAGTAACATCTGGGTATGACTTCAAATAAAAAATGTTTCAAGGTTAACAAAGACAGTTTTACATAGATCTGAGATCATCTAAACTATCTATATTGAGCCAACTTTCTGAGCAGCTGTCTATCTGTAAATTAGCTTTAAAATGTATACCATTTGTTCATACGTAAAACCTTCTAATATATTAATTTACAGTTTAACCATAAACCTTCCAAAATTTTAATAATTCTATGTTTGAGCTAAAAATAATAATCTGCAGACTGCATTGGTTAATAACAATTTTAGGATTAAAATTTACCCAAATGGTAGTTAAAACTGCCTGAGCTAACAACTTCAGCTTAACTTTAATTAAGAATCTATCTACACTGTAACTTGGTGTTTCATTTAAAAGACCTTGACTAGGTTAGATTTCTAGTAAGACTAACTTAGAGTTGAACGTAGCATGGGACCAGATTAGAAGGTTGGTTTTTAACTTGAAGGTTGCTGGGAAATGAGTTAGAATGACTCAATATTATAATCATACTGTGAAGGTTGAATTTTCATATTTTGATAACATTTTCCTATTTTGTGACCAACAATGTATTTTCAGCATTTTGGGAGACCACTTATAAATTAAACGCAGAATTTTATATTTTGGAGAGCATGTTAGTTTTCAGAAATTATTTTCTGAATTTGAGACCACACTGATGTTTACCTAGGAGTTGCTGCCTGAGGTCGGAATTGGTTGAATCTCGTTTGTTGAGTTTGTTGTTGACTGGAATGTTGCGAATGTTGTTGAGCATTTTGTGTTGGTTGTTGCGAGTGCCTGGATCGCGGAGAGGGGGCGCTAGGAGAGGCCATCTGACTACTCTGCCATGGGACGTACGGCAAGCGTCGCATTAAAATGTCTCTCACTACAGCAGTATACGACCTCAGCATTTGCCGAGGGTTCAAGTGAATTCCTAGTTCGACCGACAGTTCTCTCAACCAGAGGGCCTGTTCTTGCCGTGCTGCCCCCTGTTGGGGTTGTTGTTGGCCCTGGTGGGTTTGTCCCGCACTAACTTCTTGCAAGACGCTGCAGATCTCTTGGAGCAGAGCGCAGCGCCCCCGGTGGTAACCGCTGAAGTAACCGTATAGAGTATTAACAACGACTTCCTCCAAAGACTGGCCGCTGAGGAAGGCCATGAACCGTAACCGGTTACGAGTCAAGTGAGAACGTCTGTGAATTAGAATATTCATGCGCATCCAGAGGAACGTCTCGCAGTAGAAGTTACTCAGGAGAGTCGTGAACACCAGGGGGAGATCGATGCGCCCGAGAGGGACGTGCGTACGGACGTCCGCCCTCATGGAAGGCGTGTACACGGTCTCGTGGCAGAGTTGCTGGAAGTGCTGCAGGATATCAACCGGGATGGCGCTACTAGTACCATTGCTGGTGTAAGGGATGTGGATGTAAGGGGGAGGCTCTGACGGGTGGAATCTCATTCCGTGGGGCATCTGGGAGGATGGCAACTGGGATGTTGATGAGGATGCATGTTGCTGCTGCTGCTGTTGCTGCTGATGAGAGGGCTGTTGCATGAAGGACCTGGTTGGGCCCTGGTGCAGCGTGGAGCTCCCTTGTAGCTGCTGTTGCTGCATGTTGTTGTCGTGTGGTGGAGGGAATCCCTCGGAGGGAAGCTGCTGCTGCTGCAGGACTGATGCGGGCTCGGAAGATGCAGAGTCAGATGGCAGCTCAGAAGATGAGACTTCCATGAAAGCCTCCTGCACATTGAACGTCCTACTGGAGGGAGACCTCTCTAACTCAACCGGAGCGTAGTCCAAGGGGGTGTCGTCACGCTCTGCCGCACGCCGGTTGTTAAAGCCTCTGAGTCGATGGCTGGGGGACTCGGGGCCAGCAGTCTGCAGGAGGGGTAAACTGGAGGGCCTACGTAAGGGGGAGGGTCGCCTGAGTGACCTGCGGGTGGGGGTCCTTTCAGGGGAGTGTCTATGAGGGGTATGCAGGTTGGTCCGGTGATGCAGGTCTGGGGTATTATGCAGGTTATTACTGGAAATATTGTTTGTAATGTTAGGGAGATGCTGAGCATCATCAGAGTCATGGGGGTCCCTGGTGGCAGCAGGTTGCATCTCAATGTCCAAGTGTTGCCAGGGGAGACCCTGTTGCCAGGGGTGTTCCTCTTTGAGGTCACTTTGCATAGAACTAAGAGGGCTGAACAAGTTGGATGGCAGGTCAGTAGGGGTATGGGGGTTGCTGGTCACATGACTTGCAGCAGTCATGTGATCAGTCATGTGATCACTATCAGTGTCCATAGATGTATCATCATCATTAGCACTGTTGCTATCACTGTTGGAGTCATTGGTTTCCACTGGATCAGTGTCGAAATGGACATCGTGTCCAGGACACACAAAATCCTGGCACTGGTGTCGATGTATACGCTCCTCCTCCGACTCATCTTGGTATGAGGAGTCGTGAGACGGGTCGTGACCTGCCGCCAGGTGCATCAAGTCCTCGGGGGTCACACAGGGGGTATGGCATTGCGCCGTATAAGCGCCACCAGGGGTCAGGGCGGTCACTTCTCCGGGAGAAGGAGGTCCCGAACTCTGTTGACGACTCAACTGGCGGTAGAAGTCTCCCACTTCCGAGTTGTAATCGCGGTACTCGGACTCGGTGGGAGACCAGAGTGAGGCTGCGGGTGGCGACATCTGCTGGGTGGGGTGATTGGTGTATTCCTCCTGTATTTGAACGGTCAGTCGCTGTACGAGAGACGGGTTGATGTCCCTAGTCAGGAGGTGCGCCACTCGGCTGTAAGCGTTCTGCCAGCCTGGTTGGGCCACTGTCTCTCCGTCAAGCATTTTGGCAAGTTCATTGGGCTAAATATGCAACTAATAATGTTTATAACATTGAGCAATTGATGTGTGTATTCATAATGTCATAACAATAATGTCACTTTGGAAAACAGTAAATAGCTTATGATACAAGTAATTCAATTATATCCTTAGCAAGCTGTTTTAGGGTCAGTCCTTCAATCCAAAGTGTAGCCTTCTAACTCCTGTACCCAAACTGTAGGTTTAGAAGTCACAGCTGCAGTGTTCTTTTGGTTGTCACTTGGTTGTCAGCTGGTTGCTTGCTCCTGAGGACTGGCTCCGTCTTTCTTCAAATGTAGTTAATGATTGGCTCAACTGATTGGCTCAAATGGTAGGATCAAATGATTGGCTCATCCGCCTGGCTGCTGGTTGGTTTCTGATGTCAGACTCCTTTGCAACAGCTGGCTTAAGCTCAAATGATATCATGGAGTACAATACTGGCCGACCATACACAAGAAACATATGCCCTGTGTCCAAATATTATATTCATCTAGACATATGCATCTCTCTGTTCATAAGTGTTCAAATAGTTTGGCCATATGCTGCCCTATTAATAATAGTCCTGATTATGAAGACAAATTATCCTTTTAATGATAGTTATACTCTTAACACAGGTATATCTATTGTTGCTTGATAGTCCTTTGTGCTATTATAGTCCTTAGTGCTATGTAATGGTGATCCAGGTATTTTAATGCCCTCTGGAATTCTTCAAAGCAGATTCCTTAGATTCCAATATCCTCCAAAAGGTCTTCTGGTTTTTCTGGTGTCTTAGACTGGTCTGTTTGCTTGAGGTCCTCTGAGATCTCCTCCAAGGTCCTTATATGGAAGTTAGAAGGTCACGTGATGACGTAATGACCCAGGGAGCACCAGATGCCCTCAGAGGCAATCTCGCGAAGGTCAGTTGGTGGAAGATTTCTTGCAGAAGGTCCCTGATAAAGGTCCTAGTGGTAGCAGGGCCAAGGAAAGACTGCTGGCCTGCTGGTATATCTTTGGCTAGCAGGAAATGTATGCAAATGGCCAAGTTGTAGCCCTGTGAGTCAACTCACTGACTTGACTCACTCCAGTGAATGTCTCTGGTACTTGGCTTTGTTGACTGGTGGTTAGAGCACTGGGTAGTACTGGCTGACCCGAAATTAAGCTTCCAAGCAAAAAATATTCTTTTTTCTTCTCTTTAAATTCAGTTCACGACTTCACATGTGCAGAGGACAGTGTTAAATGCACGAGAAGGTAGATTAAAGGTAAAACTAATGTGGGAAGTAAATGTAATCCAAGTTCCTGGATGGTGGTAGAAATAGTAATGTCCTTCTGAGTAAAACTGAAACTCACTTCCTTTTTGCCGTTTTTGGAATGGGGGTAGAATGTTCAGTGGAGGTAAACGTTCTTTTGGAATATCTTGACAAACAAGATGACGTCACTGTGAATCACTTGTAACAATGGGGAATCCCTTATGATGTCATATCCTAGAGGGTGACTCCTTGCCCTGGTGGGTGATTAACGTCCTGTCACAGGATATAAACAGGATTTTGCAGGATGATAACTGGTCCTGTGCTGTGACCTGTATATCCGTTAACAGTAATTCTGTTTTGTGTGGTGCTGTACAGTTTCACGGCATGTAACATACATAGAGCTCCAAAACCAGGTCTGCACAATCTGTGACACACTTAGCTAATGGTGTTGCTCAAATGTATGTCAGGGATCCAAGGGGATCCAAATGTGTGTTGCTGCTCGTGCTGGGGCTGGATCCAGGGTTCTGTGATAAACTGTTGCAAAAAAAAGAGTGCATGGAAAATACTACAATGCACTTGTTAATGGTAGTGTGCACTGTCATATATATGGTATGTTGCTTATAGTATGCAGCACAATAGAAGTACTATAGCTCCAATATATTGTATGTCCAGAGAGTCTATAAATTATCCAGTGGTATATAAATTATACAGCTCCTTGGATAATGGTAAATTATCCTTGGTGTCTTCAGTAATAGAATTGTAACCACATAGACGTATTCTGCTGGCTGCATGTATGCTAAGTAGTCACATACTTATGTAGCAGTCTTTGTGTTGGTGGCTGCAGCAGTCTGCTGGTTCACAATAACAATCACAAAGCAGCCAGACTTGGATCTTGGTCCTTTGGATGCTGTTGCAGGTGTGCTGTTGCAGGGGATATCCCAAATGCCCAGTGTACAGTGATATGATGGGGAGCAGCAATGGCTATGGCAGAATCAACAAGCTCCCAGAACGGTCTGTGTGGTGACAGCCATCCTTTGGCCTAAATAGGGTGAACTCACAGTGAGTCACAGCAGCAGCAGCAAACTAGGAGGCAGCAGCTAGGCCTGAGTTGCTGCTGCTGATGATTCTGGTGTTGCAGCTATGACTGGACCATCGATGGAGCACTGCTTCTCTTGCTGCTGCTGTTGCTACTGATGCGGGTTTAGCTGCTGCTGCTGCTACTTTAGCATCTCCTAGCTGCTGCTATGGGTTTTACTGCTGCTTTCTGTTGGGTTTCCCTGCTGCATGCAGCCAGCTGCACAGATGATCAAGCAACTGCAGCTTCCAGTGGCGTACTTATGGGGAGGCAGGGGGGGGGGGGCTCCTCTTTATTGGATCTGTGACCCCAAGGTCCCCCTACAAGACACAATGATTATACAGCTGGTGCCCCTCCCCCAGAAAATCGTGTGCCCCCAGCTAGAGATCCCCTAGTTACGCCACTGGCTCTAGCAGAATGATGACTTTCCCTGTTGCTGTGGAAGGTTGCTGGTGGTGCAGGTCTGATGATAATGATATGATGGAGGCTCCTAGCTCAGCAGCATCCACAACAACCCTGCTACCTCCAGCTAGCCTGAGAATAAGGGATCCCAGCTCAGCTCACCCAGCCAAGCTCCCAGCAACCCAACACTCATCAAACTGACTCACGATTGAATAATCAGAGGGAGACAAAAAAAAAGTCACAGCCCTGGCCTGGCATCTTCAGTTCAGGCCTGCCTCATATTCCCATTTTCTCATTTTCCCATTTTGTTCTTATCATCCATTTTCACTGGACAACCCCAGCCAACAACCTGCAGGCTGCAGTCCAAATATATTGCAGTGGATCTCGTCTGCTGCTATCGTCTGCTAATTCAAGAGCCCTCATTCCCTCCCTCATTTGGTCCACCATATTGCGCACCCCCTTATTTACGAGGCATAAAAACCCCCGTTTGTCAGCCCCCAGTTCCTGGTCAATCCTGGACGCAGGACCAAGGTCTTTGTGTCGTAAGCAAAATGGGAATTATTGGAATTGGCGCAAAAGATCGATCACCCAGTGAATTATTCAGTAGCTGGCCGCCTGGTGTTAACCTGTGGAACTAGTGCTCTCTACTATTAGAAATCAAGTTTAAGTTTAACTGGTAAGCAGTGGTAGCAGACGACATTGGTTAGAACTGTAACTACAATGGAGCAGACGCAACAATCGCATGATATCTTAAAGAAGATAAGTGTCCGCGCCAGTGCACCTGAGCTGAGGCAGGTCTTTGCTCCTCCTTCATCCATTTGTTTGTGGATGGAGGGACCTGGAGCAACCGGCGAGGGTAGCCACCTGGAGCCAACAGAGCTGCGAGAGTGCCAGGGGAACGGGGGCCTAGCTATCAGCAAGGGGGGCCTGGATCCAAGCAATAGGCCTAGCTCCTCCTTTGCTATGGAATTATTGTGCAATAGGCCTCACAAATAATTGCATGAACTGGCCTAGGCTGTGTCATTAAGAGCTGAGACCCAAGTTGGCCCCTAGGCCACATTATCTTCTTGTGACAATACTCAAGGAGGCCAGACTGACATGTGTGCTCAACATAAGTTAGCAATTGCCCCCCCCCCTCACCCCCTCTTGATGATGACCAGCTATTACCCCCCCCCCAGGGCACAGTTAAACACGCTCAAGAAATTATCATTCTTTAATTATGATTTGAAGATTAAGTGCATCATTGGTGACATGATCAGTGACAGCCAACTTAATATGTGCATAATAACTTGGATAATAACAAAAATAATTGCAATATAATCACATCAGTGCCATGATATCATGATACTCATAACATGTTCGTGATAATATCAAACTGAGCTGTAAGCAAGCAGTAAGCACAGCATAAAATTTCAATTAATATCTGATCATCAGAATGATGCAGTCAGAATATTATATTTATATCAAAATATCCTATCTTGATCACTGCTTCATGACCCAGTTCATAAATGACATCTAAAACTAGGTCAAAGCTACAGTGGATAGATGGGTAATACCAATGGGCCTTTTTATCCTGCATTTATACACTGACTCTTGGCACAGAATGAAACATCTGTCTAACATGGGTTGGACTGGGAATCGAACCGAGGTCCCAGAGTTTAGCAGCCAAGTGCGCTGCTTTAGAGCCAGGCTAGATAGATAGATAGATAGATAGATAGATAGATAGATAGATAGATAGATAGATAGATAGACAGATAGATAGATAGATAGATAGATAGATAGATAGATAGATAGATAAAGGGATATAGACAGATAGATAAAGGCAGATATAGATAGATAGATAGATAGATAGATAGATAGATAGATAGATAAAGGGATATAGATAGATAGATGTGGTAAGTGCAGCCCTCTACGTCCAGTTCTGGGCACCCATGAGGGTTGATTGATGAGATGAAAGAGAGAGCAGGAGTTCTCAATATGTTATACAATTACCCTATGTGAGGGATCTTTTACTTGCACAGACACTGATACAAGGTACAACCAATTTAAAGTTTCATCTGAACAACATCAAGCTGGGATTTTGCTCATGAAGGGCTACTGAAAATTTCGGGTACCCAGCTGGGGTTCAAACTCATGCAGGCAAAGACATTCAGCGGAGCAGGTGGATACCTTAACCACTCTGAAAACTCAGCTCCAATCCAAAATACAGACAAAGACATCCTGCATACAGACAAACATACTGTCCTGCAAACAGACACACAGACGAAGTTTCAATACCCTGCAGGACCTTGTTGCTGCTCTCAATGTTCCAGGTCCTAACTGATACTAGGAATTTGATGGGATATCATAAAACGTGACCAGTCACTGCAGTGCAGCACTGTGATATATGCCCACAGCAGCAGGTGACAGTTGTTGTCTCAAGTAGCTAGCCAGGGGCCCAGAGACAGGTAGCCACAGAGATAACCATTTAGAGACAGGTAGCCAACTCCACACAGGTGCAAGGCACTGGCTGACAGCCTTCATCTCCCGTTGTCATTATGATGTCGTACATGGAATGTTGCCTGACCGCCAATGTCATACTTTGCTAATGTCATACAATGCTAATGTCATACAATATGTACACATCAGCTGATATCATCAAAACAAACAAGAGCTCATTATTATGGTCATTGATAAACAAAGCTCTGATGTCATAACAATAATGCATTGCAGCATTGGCAAGGGTCCAATATTTTTAGAGATCATTTTATGAGAGGGACAATAATGACCGAGGCGAAACTGAGTACAATATATTTTTCCAAAGACACAAACTTGGAAGTTTCGCAAAGTGGTGAATATTCTATTGCTAGAGTTCATGGACATAAAAACGGGATAATATGACATGTGATTATATGACATGAGATTAGGCTATATTAATTGTACTCAGTGTTCTGTTCCGAGATATGTATAAGTCACTATAAGATAGATAGATATGGTAGGTGTAGCCCCTATGCCCAGTTCTTGACTCTCATGAGGGTTGATTGATGAGATGAGAGAGAGAGCAGAGTCCTCAACAAGGTACAAATTTACCCAATGTGAGGGATCTTTTACTTGCCCAGTGGCCAAGCACAGACACTGATACAAGGGGCCGCCAATTTAACGTCTCATCCAAACAACATCTTTCTGGGATTTGCTCGTGAAGGTCCATTGAAAATTTTGGGTTCCAAGCCGGGTTTTGAACCCACAAAGACCTTCACTGGAGTAGGCGGGACACCTAAACCACTCAGCCAACCAGTTGCAGTATAAAGGCCTCGAATTTGGGAACAAAGAGGTACCTTGGTGTGACTCACAGCCTTTATCAACCATCATTATGTCTGCCACTGATAGCTCCAAATAGGCCTATTAGCTGCAGTGCCAATGCAAGTCTTCAGCATAACCCCAGCGGTCCAATAATATCATCATAGCATCTCATTGGCAGGCATAGCATCATTCTGCATTGCCTAATAACTGGAGCCATAAATCAGCTGATCAGTAACTGTTGCTAACCAAAACATAACAAGTTAGCATTGCTAGCAGCCAGCCAGTAAATTATCACATTGTCACTAAACAAATCTTGGCAAACCCTTTTTGCATAAAGGAAATGATGCCCCAGACAAGCAGAGCACCCTAAAATACCCTGGTTTTTGTGAGCCTTTTTTTTGGCATTTTTTTCCCTCTCCAGGATAGGCGAAATAAGGGATGGCAAAAAAAAAAGGGGTTCTCATCTAGTATTGATGCAGCATGCTGTGCAGGGAGCCGCAAAGTTGCCTTCAGTAGGGTGTGGCTGTTGGCTGTTGCGCTGAATTCAGTTGATTCAGGTCGCTCCGTATAATATATCCATGAGAGGTTCGTCCTTAGAGAGGAAAGGGGGGGGGGGGGTTGTCTGAGTCTCTGAGAGGAAAGGGGGTGGAAAGTCCACCAGCTGCAGAACCATCGATTCCCAAGCAGCAGCTGCGGAGCCTGCATCCTGCAGTAGCGTCCTGCAGCTCTATCCATCATCATCAGCTGGCTTCAGCTGCAGCCGCCCGAATGAGATGCGGGGTCGTGCAGGGAGAAGCAAAGTGATGCAGAAACGCACAAGTTCAACCAATACACACTAGGTGGCAACAAATGTTGCAACCACAGTGCGCACTGCACTCTGGTGTATAGCCACACAAACACAAGCTCAACAAAGACTGGTTTTATCTGGAGATTTCAATGCTCAGCCCAATTCACTAAAATGGTCAAAATCAAAGTTCTGAGACTCACTCATAATCCTAAAAACACGAATAACCTAAAATTATAACTTTAGGTCTATATTTCTGACAAAAAATTAAGGTTTCAAATATCAATTTCAGATTACTACCAGGTATGTCCATAAAACTTAGCATGTACTGGTCCTATGAACTATAACTGCAAGAAGAAGGTCAATATGATATCCAAATTGGATATTGAACATGTGAACCCAAATAATTTGAAAGAAACAATGTATTGAACCATTCAACCCAATATTGGCAAACAATAATCCAAATACACCTCTATACTTGTAATTGACATAAAACCAATTTCCTTATTCTTTATATTTTTAAATATTTATGTATATTTTCAGCCTACCTTCTCCTATGCCTGGGTGAATTGCACTGTCTGTCCCTGGCATGTCTTCTCCTTCCAGCAGGGGGCGCTGACCATGCCCCAAGATCTGCTTCGCCCCTGGCCACTCGTTGGGGAGGCGGTGACGGCGAAGAGGCGGTCAGGTCGATCACGTTCTGCGACATTTTCCGCCGCTTCCTGTTCGGACTTTCATTCTGTAAAGGAAAAAAAAGAAACGTAAGTCAACTGCGAATAATCAGTCCAAAAATTATAAACAGTGGATTTAAAACTTCCCAACAATACCACCAGGTGGCAAAAGCAGAATATTCAAATCCTATTTGCCGATAAGTTTCCTGACAAAATCTCCCCTTCTCTGATAGGCTAGATTGATGGATTGGAAGTTTATCCTGTATTTATGCAAAATGATCTAAGGCAGGCCAATTCAGATAGGACACAACAAATAGGCTAAGGATAACTGAAACCGCTATCCTACATTGGCCTGGGAGATTCACTTCAGCAAGATTCTCTTGTTGGGGACATTGGGAGACCCCGAACTCAAGACCCAAGGTTTTGAAGCTTACAGCACTACCAACCGAGCCAAACTGACAAAACACATTATAACTCAACACAAACTAGAGCAATAATAGTATCTAACCAGTTCGACCTGACAATGACAAATAATGGGCAGATCAATAGATAGGATAATAATAATAATCCTATTCTCTGAAGGATAGATAACTGATTGATTGACAATCCTCACCCCCCCCCCCCTCCTCTTTATTTCAACTCCCCCCCCCCCCCTCAATTGCAGCTGGACCCTTTCCTTCCTGATTCGTCAGCTGCAGCTGTTTTCATCTTTTGATCATGTGACCCCAGTTGACCTCTAACTCCAACTTCCTTCTAATCCTGGTCAAATCCCCCTGAAATCCAACCCATTCATCCGAAATCCTGCTCAAATTCAACTGTACCCCCCCCCCCCCTTCTTTCCTGATGGCAGGGCATATTGTTCAGCTCTTTGTAGTGCATATGTATGCAGCTGCAGAGTCAAATTTGAAATACCAATTCCTGTGAAAGTCATCCATATATTAATATCATATTATGGTTTTCTATGTTCTTGATAATTGCTATCATCAATATCGAATTTATATATCCTGGAATCAGTAGTATTTATAATATCATCTTTTTTGGTAGAATTAACATTCAATGCCATGGATACTCATGCTATAAACATTCAGCTATAGTCAGTATTTAGACAAATTATTCTGAAAGACCCAGATTTGGAACTAACTTCTCTGGAAAGAGAAAGCCTGCCACCAAAAATAGTAAAATAGGAAAACATGAAAGCTAAATTCTACTAAATTATATGCAGCTAGTTAAAAATTCCACACAAAATACTTTCCACAAAAAGCAAAGGTTCAATCTCCTTTTAAAAACATGGCAAAATACATCATATTTAATTCATAGTCCATCTATACAAGTGCTATAAATATATCAACGTACATGCTAATCTAAGCCTCATCGACAGACCTTTCAAATACATTTCACAAATCCTGGCATTTGATAAGAGCCTTTTCATTCGATTCTTTGACATTTTATGATCACGTGGCAGCAAAACATTCTATAATCACACACAAAAAATAATCCAACATTTTCTTTTCTATTTAATTTTTCTCTCAAACCAACTTTCTTCGCTAATTGGGACACCAATTACATTGTGGCATTCCTTAAAGAAAACCTGACCTTTTTCCTCAATCATAAACCACATTATCTGTGAAATTTTGACAATTTTAAAAATATAAGACAATGCACTGGCTAACCTAAATGATAATCTACTATAATTAAAGTTCATCAATTTGATCGAAGGTTATAGGCATAACACTTGGTCCTACAATCAGAACTTTAAAGTTTTCAAGTTGGAACTCATAACCAAACCACCAGATTTTTGTGAAACGTCACAGTTTTGGTTTTATTTTATCGAAAATACAACATGTCCTAGTAACACGTTTTATGCTGACGTAAAACTTAATTTCTCTGAGTGGTCTCTCACCAAGTAGGCATAACACATAAAATTGAGCTTTAAAATTAAAATTAAAAGTCTAACATGATTGGATCCTAATTATTAGATGGTAGACCAGTTGTCACTGAGTTGTGCCACAATGACCATACATTAAAACTTGGTAACTGGGCTAAAAGGCTAACAAGTGCTGCAGAAAGTATTACAACCTACTCCAAAGAATTAAAGATTAAGCATTAATTTCAGTATCTGCTCCTATGGCCACTATACATAAACATAATGTAAATATTCCAAATACCTGAAATATGTCCAGTAAAGTTATAAGTGCATCTGACTAAGTTAGCATCCCACTGCAGGCTAGTACTGACTGACCTATTTTACACTGATGACATGGTGTCCTTAATGATGATATGATGAATTGAGGTCATACATATGTCAAGTAATTAACAATTAGGACAACAAGCAGCCAACTCATTAGAACTCATTATAACCCGAGAGAACAATTTAAGCCTACGTCATATCATTAAAATTGTGATAAAATTATTTAAATCAAACGTCATATAAATTGTTGTGGGTATAAATAAGCCTCATAATGATTCATCAAATTTCTCTACGTATAATGCATAGTAGGCCTAACTGTGACATTGGAGATTTAAATTGAGAAATTCAGTAACCGAACGCAGCTGATATATCCACTTGTACTTGTCCCAGAACTGGGCAACATATATCTTCTGTCATCCGTAATGTAATACACACATTTTAGTGCAATGGAGTTAGTGCAGCCAAGATGCTGAATAACACATTTACATTCAGGTATCTTGCAGGATTAAACATTTGATTCATGGACTGTTATATGGATGGGTGGATGGATGGATGATTGGGGCATTACGTCCTGTATTTATGCAGTGATGAGGCTAATTATAAGACTGACATGATTTTTTTACAACGAATTGAGATGCAGAAATTTCCAAGCAGTTCCTCACCTTTTATAAGAATTGACATACATTTATGAGCATCAATTTTCTACTCTTCCACATTGATCAATGTCAAATTTTATGAAACCAATCTAAAGCTATATATGTAGACTACCTATCTATGATATTATGGTTAGGGCAATTCATACCACAACATAGACCAAAGTAAATTGCGTTAGACTTACTATAATGTACACCGTAAATGTACCTTAGACATACACTATTGTTACACTATAGCCAACTGCACCCACACAACATTTAGTACAATATATATGAAGTCCCAACCAGTGCAAATACCAAACCCAGGTTTCAGTGCACACACAACTGGATCATGTAGATCCAAGGATGGGCAATTTAGGGCAAGGAGGACTGATTAGACCTCTATGTGAGATATTTCATGTATTCAGTACTGAACAACCCAGAAATTGTGTAGATATAGTATCTACTAGATACATATTGTATACTATTACACGTGTGTAGGCCTATGTATGTACAATATACATTGCTAAAGTATATGGATAGCTTTTCTGTAGACGAGATTAGCATTAGACTGATGAAAACTACAGACAGATATACAGATAGATAGATAGATAGATAGATAGATAGATAGATAGATAGATAGATAGATAGATAGATAGATAGATAGATAAATATATAGATATACATATAGATATATAGATATATAGATAGATAGATAGATAGATAGATAGATAGATAGATAGATAGATAGATATATAGATATATAGATATATAGATAGATTCATAATTTTGACAGACAGACAGACAGCTAGATAGTTACATAGCTAGATGGATAATACGGATAGACAGCTTGTTAGGAGGATACAGCATAAGATTTAACACGCAGTTATGTAAATTGCGAAGTTCATTAAACTTTCATGTAGAAAATATGCTGAACAAAGCAAATTACTAATTAGCCATTTTGCACTTAATAAACGAGACATGTATTCATTTGCAACTCTCAAGTTGGGAGTAAATCAAATTTGTCCTGTATAAGTACTAGACAAATTGACTGACATTTGAAATGATACAATCAGCAAGAATTAATAATCACATGGTGATGTCATTTGTGTGATGATATGATATGACATGAGTAGACACATCCACCAGGTTACCCGATGATGTCATATCAATCAATTATAACCAATTAATAATAATTGACGTTAAAGTTTCAAAATGTCACATTTTCATTCCAAAGAGTCACATGACCACATAGATTGATGACGTCATGTTGGCAACATTCCATCAATTAATTCATCCCATTATTCTGCCATATGACTAATTAGTAAATTGAGCAAAATTAAGTCAAAAGTCAATCAAGTAATAATGGTTAATCATTAATCACATATGATTGAGATGTCAAGTGGTATCATAAAATGAGGCTAGGTTTTACCTAAAAATTTAACAATGGTTTTTGTCGAATCTACACATTGACAACTGTATTTTGTATTATAATTTATTTAGAACATAATGTATGGCTACATATGTTATCAATTTTCGATTTTTGACATTCTATGACACTTGTGACATGAAAGAATCCCAATAGCACATACTAAATTTTTAATGTATATCATAGTTTTTTTGAAGTCAGAAGCACACACTCAAAAGTGGTTGAAAACGTCACCATGCGATTCACAGTGTGATAGGCCTACAGGTAAAGCATGAAGTTTCTGGGTCTATCCTTTTGGCTTCAGCAGTAAGATAATTCATGTACTTCCGAACAACATCAAATAAATCATATGACGTAAACTTTTTAGGGCTAATGTCAACTGGAGTAGGCCTTTATGTTTACATTTTAATAACTTTTCACAGTCATATGATGTGAAAATAATATTAGTGTAATTTTAATCTAATACGTCACTGCAACTATAAAAGTAAATCATTTCTAGGTAAGTTCCTTATTATTTTCTGAATGAATTTAACTCACACTGCATGATGCTATGCACTGAGTAATCTAATAAAAGAACTCCCCCAAGTGCTTGTCACTCATAATTTGCCACACAAATCCTAATAACAACTTCTTGTAGTCAATTAAAGACTAAGGTTCATATGGTTTATATAGGAGTCAGTTGTTTCACAACTGCGCAGACCTCTAAATGGTTTTTGCCCTTGTCAAATGCCGCTAAACTTTACAGATGAGGAGGTATGAGTGATTAATTTCAACTGTAGGAGACGTTAGTGATGTCACATCAGGTCCTATCTTTTACATAGGAATGGGGTCAATTTGTCACTGAGAGATATGTGACGTCACTGGTGAGTGGTATGACTCTGACTTGTATTGATAACATGATAAGTATAGAATATGACCTCACTTACTGGATATATGAGCCATCAAGTATAGGCCTAACGTATAACGAATATGATCTCACAAGCACTTCGAAGCATCACTTCTGAGCATTTCTGTAAGCAAGTGCATTTCTATGGTAGTAAATAAGTCTATGTTGGCCTCACCACAACAAGAATCCAGGGATTCAAAGCCTGTTGGAAAATACAGGCGAGCTTGTGCTGCCACCTTGTGGATTATGAAAACTGCACTTTAGGGTCAAACCAGCTGGTTTCATCAAATGGCTCCCACCTGACCCCCTCAGATTTTTCTGAAAAAATTCTCAAAACAAGGCAATATAGTTAGTAGGCTGTGTGCAAAATTTCAAGTCTCTATCTCCTATAGTTTTTGCTACACAAAATAAAAACGAGGGTAATGTTTTGTCAATTTTCGCCCTCGTTTTTGTGACATCAAATGGAATTGAGATTTCAGAAAGGTATATCTTCAAAATTAATAATGCTATTGGCCTGAAATTTTTTGTGTGAAATATTTGGGCCTAGATACTTCCATTTCTTCGATTATTGTTGGTATAGGACTCTATTCCTGGGAACTGTGACTGCTCAAACATGCTCTTTCATTTAGCAAAATGTTCTGGGTCACCATGTTTGAAAGGCTTTAGCTGGGAAAGTATTAAAGAGAGAAGGTTGGTTTTTTCTGAAGAGCTAGCTGTCATTGAGTTTTAACAGTCTGGTAAAAATCAAGCATGTCAGGTATTTCGTATTTAGAATATAGCAGTGCAAAGTCTGGGAAAAACCTAAAGTTCTGCAACTTCAGCGCCCATTTGCAAATGTCTGACAACCTGAAAAAATTTCAAACCAAAACTGTCTGGAAGCAAATATTGTTCTCTAACAGATGCATTAAGATGAATGTGGTGCAAGAGCTCATTATTTAGTTATGAATTTTTTAGTAACCTTCTCAAAACGCTCGTTTTTGTGATATCAAATGGAATTGAGATTTTAGAAGGCTATATCTTCAGAACCAATATAGCTGTCAGTCTGAAATTTTGTGTGAGCAATATTTGGGCCCAGATACAACATCCTCATGATTTTTGCTGGTATAGGACTGTTTCCCTGTGAACTGTCACTGTTCAAATATGCTCATTCATTTGGCGACACCTTGGTACACCATGACATTGTTTGGAAGGCTATTATCAAGGAGAATAACAACCTGTACCAAGTTCCAACCAAAACTTTCTGAAAGGACATATTGTTGACTAATTCATGTTCTCAAATGAATTTGGTGCAATAGCTCATTATTTAGTTATTAATTTCTTTGTAACCATATTAAAATGCATTATTTTGTCAATTTACGAACAAGTTAATTTTTGTGATGGAATTCAGATTTCAGAAGGCTATAACTCCAACACTAATTATGCTATTTGACGTAATTTTTTTATGAGCACAGTTATGGCTAATACACTTCATCTCCTAGAATATTGCTGGTATTTGACTGTTTGTCTGGGAACCATTAATATTCAAAATGCTCATAGCACGCCAATCCAAAAACGGATGTTAAATGATTAGCATTTGAACCGCAACTGTTCCCAGGTAAACAGCCCTATACCAGAAATATTCAAGCACAGGACATATCTAGACCCATATCTCATTCACAATAAAATTTGGGACCAGTAGCATCACAAGTGCTGGAAATATATACTTTTCAAAGCTGATTTCCATTCTAAGTACAAAATAAAGTGTAAGTGCGAAAATGATAAATTTAAAAAGGTTAAAAATTCATAACTAAATAATAAGCTCTTGCACCACATTCATCTTAGAAAATAAGTTAGTCAACAATATGTCCTTTAAGAAAGTTATTAATAAAACTTGGTTCAGCTTACTATTCTCCTTAGTAAAATAGGCTTCCAAAATACGGTGCACCAAAAAGTAGTGCTAAATGGATGAGCATATTTGAACAGTCACAGATCTTATTAAAACACACTTGAAGGTGCAATAATCAAGGAAAAGTGGTATCTAAGCCCAAAGTTTGTTCACAAGAAATTGCAGGCAAATAGCATCATTAGTGTTGCAGATATAGCCTTCTGAAATCTGAATTTCATCACAAAAATTAACTTGTTAGAAAATTGACAAAATAATGCATTTTAATATGGTTACAAAGAAATTAATACCTAAATAATGAGCTATTGCACCAAATTCATTTGAGAACATGAATTAGTCAACAATATGTCCTTTCAGAAAGTTTTGGTTGGAACTTGGTACAGGTTGTTATTCTCCTTGATAATAGCCTTCCAAACATGGTGTACCAAGGTGTCGCCAAATGAATGAGCATATTTGAACAGTGACAGTTCACAGGGAAACAGTCCTATACCAGCAAAAATCATGAGGATGTTGTATCTGGGCCCAAATATTGCTCACACAAAATTTCAGACTGACAGCTATATTGGTTCTGAAGATTATAGCCTTCTAAAATCTCAATTCCATTTGATATCACAAAAACGAGCGTTTTGAGAAGGTTACTAAAAAATTCATAACTAAATAATGAGCTCTTGCACCACATTCATCTTAATGCATGTGTTAATGAACAATATTTGCTTCCAGAAAGTTTTGGTTTGAAATTTTTTCAGGTTGTCAGACATTTGCAAATGGGCGCTGAAGTTGCTGAACTTTAGGTTTTTCCCAGACTTTGCACTGCTATATTCTAAATACGAAATACCTGACATGCTTGATTTTTTACCAGACTGTTAAAACTCAATGACAGCTAGCTCTTCAGAAAAAACCAACCTTCTCTCTTTAATACTTTCCCAGCTAAAGCCTTTCAAACATGGTGACCCAGAACATTTTGCTAAATGAAAGAGCATGTTTGAGCAGTCACAGTTCCCAGGAATAGAGTCCTATACCAACAATAATCAAAGAAATGGAAGTATCTGGGCCCAAATATTTCACACAAAAAATTTCAGGCCAATAGCATTATTAATTTTGAAGATATACCTTTCTGAAATCTCAATTCCATTTGATGTCACAAAAGCGAGGGCGAAAATTGACAAAACATTACCCTCGTTTTTATTTTGTGTAGCAAAAACTATAGGAGATAGAGACTTGAAATTTTGCACACAGCCTACTAACTATATTGCCTTGTTCTGAGAATTTTTTCAGAAAAATCTGAGGGGGTCAGGTGGGAAAATTTTCAGAAATTTGATGAAACGGCGCGGTTTGACCCTTTAGCCTGAAGGAAGACAAAGGTACCACAGCAAGAAATAAATGCCTATGTCCCTTAAAGAAAAACAAAGGTATTTGGACACAAAAGTGATGTAAAAGCACAGCACTAGAGATGGTTAGTCATCAGTGAATCTGTACTACACATTCCAAAATGTGCTATGAATTCCTCCAACTCGGAACTGTTGAATTCCAATTTTGCCATCAATACTAGCTTATATCCTCCTGCATCATTAGAAAAGCCCGGGCAAAAGCCCCAAGATAAAATTTGTCAATCATAGGGCGAAATTTTGGCTTCTAATAACTGCCATATTACGGTTAAACTTTCACTTGCACAAAGCCAAACCTGGTATGCAGTTTGAAACATTTCAAGTCAGACATATAATTCCTTATCAAAAATGAGCACTGATATCTGTACACACTACATGTCTTTTAAAACACTACTGTATCAAGCAGTCCTCCTGGCTGGTTATTGAGAACAGTGTCCTATCAAATGGAACTTCATCCCATAATAGTCACATACTTAGCCAATCACAAATAACAACAGGATGTAGGCCTATGTGCTGTTAGATAACAAACCCACAAATATGAGAAATATTTCATTTGTTGGCCTCCTGGTTGGATACAGGCTATGGCACACAGACTGGCCAATATGCTGCTGATATTGTCAATATACTGACCAATATTAAACATACAATCACAATTCTGACCAATATGGTCAATATATTCTCACCAATATGTGCACTATTGAACTTTGTAATATAGCTATATCTTTAAATATAATAGTAAGCTTACACTGACTATCACCATAATCTAAATATATCACAAAAGTCATAGGTATTATATGAATAGTTATCTAGGGCATTTTAGCTGAATAAATACTGACATTTCATTGTTGAAAATTGTAATGATTGCAAAAAAAATCAGTTCACATATATTATGTATGTGGTGAACACTTGACTCAGATACAGGATAGCGACCTGAACTAGTTGTTATTTTTACCAAGTCATTTCAATACAGTTAAATAGTGAACTGTACATGCCAGTCTTATGATAGAAGAGAGATAGTATCTAATTGTGGACTTGTCTGCAACGTATTTTAAAAAGAATTGACTATAGCAACATATTTTAATTGACTAGGATACAGCACAGGTAACAACATGGTGAAAATGTTGAATTCATATATCTGAATCAATGTAGATTGGAAAAGATTTCAATACACAGCCCAATACAACAGTGCAATACATTGTCTCAATTCTTCCAATACTGTGGCAATACACAACATAGCTAAAATATGAACAGGAAAACCCATACTGTAGGCCCATGGCATGTTTTGCCAAGAGCTGGCTTCAATGTTATTGAGCGAAACATGCCAAGTCGCCTGAGAACAGTCAACAACAGAATATACTCTAACTTGCTAGTCAAATAGACTGAAACATCTATTGACTGACTATAAATGTTTTATATTTTCATGAATATTAGTCTACCATACCTGTACTTCAGCTAGTATAGACCAGTGTTTCTCTGCAGTCGACATGGTGGCTGTAGTTCTGGAGGGGGATGCTGGCACATGTACATCCATTGCCTGCGTCCTCATCACTGCTTGCTGCTGCAGGAAGGCCTCAGCTCATCAGCTGGTAGCGAAGCCAGCAGCCAATACTGCTGTAGCTGTCTATCTGTGTCCTGTGCTTCTGTGTGTAACAACACTGTGTATCTGTAGAGCTGTGTAGTCCAATGTATATGTATGTGGAGATTTAGTATGGTATTGGACTATGCGAAGCCCTACACTGGATTAATCCCTAATGAGTCGCCAGTTGGCTAATTGGCCAGTTGTGGGAGAGCCCTGCATGGACTCACCCCGCGAAACAGGTGGATTTGAATTCCAGACGAAATCCAGAATGGTAAAATCATAAATGTCTGATTCAGGGCAATATTTTCAACCAAATTTCTTCAAAATTTCAGTAAATGGAATCAACTTCAACAAGACTTGGGGACTGACATTAAATAAATTCCAAGCGAATTGTGAATTCAGAGTTAGACTAATTTCAAGTCAATGACCCAGTCTAAATCAAGAGTTCCAGGAACTGTTTTCAGACAACTTCTCATAAAATTCAATATTTTGTAGACTTTGGAGCTGTATAGTTTCCTTATAAATAATTTGGCCACTCAGATTGTGTGGCTGTTAAAAGTCCTTTAGTCAATGTAGTGCTATTCAGTCCCTTTAAATATTCCGTTTCAGTGTGACTGTGTTCAATGTGGTTTTGTTCAATGTTTGTGAATTATAAATGTATCCTGTATGTGCTTTTGACGCATAGATGTGTATTATGTATCCAAAATGTAGCTGTAGTGTAGAGTAGTTGCTGTATTTCGCTAATTTGTCTGTCTGTGTCTATCCAGTCTATGTAGGTGTGTCTGTCCAACGGCCACCCTTCTCCCTAGCTGTCCAGTCCAGTTTTGAACTTTGGCGCTCCTACCCAAACCCTTTACCCAATGGACGCGAGGGGGGGGGTTTCCTTAGCAACAACTGCCCCCCCCACCCCCACACATAGTCCCCTGTGAAGTCATTAATATTCAAATGAGCTGAGTGAAGGGGGGGGGGGTTAACTCCATGTGGGGGCGGTGGAGGCAGATAACCCCTTTTTAGTGTGTAGGGCTACAGAGGGGGGGGGTGGCCTTCAATTTTTGTTTACTTGTTTACCTTTGCCTAATCAATGCCCCTGGGTATTATCGATAAAGGGGGGGGGGTCTCTTTTTTTTGGATTTGCAAATCACGACCCCCCCTTCCTTTTTCCTGCCTCCAGCCTAAACCCTAACTAAGCCTATAGGCCTGAGCAGCCTGCCTCATCCTTCCCATGCAATTATCCCCCATGCAGCTTCAGTTAGCTCCGAGGCTGGCAGGCTGTGAGATAGGAAAATGGCAGCTGGCCATAATTACAATACTCCAGTGTTTTAAGGCTAGCTGACTAGACCTGTGTTAGTCCTGGCCTGTTCTTTCTTGACAAGAAAAGCCCAAGAAGCAAAAAAGCCCATAAGCCCCTCAAACAGTGTGCCCTTCATTCAGGCCCAGCTAGGTTATTCTGGAGTTTATCCTATAGTCCATGGTTATAGTCACCCCAAGGACTATGACCATACCATAGTAAACAGGTTTAAACATAACATCAATTTCAACAGCCTGGTTGCCTGGCCAGGCCTTCGATTTCCAACACAGCTTCAAAACATCCAACTATGTAGCCTATCTATAGAATTATCTATTGAAATATAGGCCCTACATCTAGGTATCTAGGGGCAATGTACTGAGTCTGTTAGGCATCTAGCATTATAATCAATTTTTTTTAATCAAGCAGACTATTCTAGTATCTATCTATCTATCTATCTATCTATCTATCTATCTATCTATCTATCTATCTATCTATCTATCTATCTGTCTCGCTGTCTCTCTAACTAGGCCTAACTATCTATCTATCTATCTATCTATCTATCTATCTATCTATCTATCTATCTATCAATCTATCTATCTATCTATCTATCAAACAAACACACAACCAATTAAAACACAATGATACTTCAATCACCGCTTATCTATACGAACAATCACATTTGACAATTGGACAATGGTCAGTGACAGTCGCCTATTGTATTTGGACAATTTGACAAATGCAAGTTTTGATGCATCGATAGATAGATAGATAACATCACAATACTGTACAAATACAACAATGTACAAGGATGCAGAGCCATACAGATGGGTTTCTTCAACTGACTGATAACTAAAATCAATATGTACAGTGTGGACATATCCAGGATAATTGTCACTTTAATTGACATTAATTGTACATACATTGTGGGATATCTTGCTGTCTGTACTGCCAAAGATAGCAATGGGTATTGTAGGTTAACTTGGAGATATGAACTTGCTAAATTGTACATAACTTTGAGATAAACTTTGACAATTTGTATAGTACATTGTGATGACAGACTTGCATTATCTTTTGAGAAATTGAGATACGATTCAGAAAAGTTTATAAATGATTTTGAACTTTGTACTCAATACAAGTGACAAGAAATATCTGTATGATTAGACTATCCTAAATATAACAATTTTGGTTGTAAAACAGGTAAACAAAAAAGTTTAACACGGTGAGGTGGAGGACAAAATAATTTAATCTTTCAATTTTCAAAGCATTATATTAAAAGCCCCCATGTACTTCAGTTGAGTTTATGATAGCTGAGTTTATATTGGCTTGGTTAAGCCCCTATGCCAAAATAGGCAGCCATAAGCTCAATGACTTGATTGGCATCATACCTCCATACATTTATCCCTGTGAGGGACTGATCAAATTGGGCAAATTAGAACATTTTAGACCAGCATAGCCTTGCTTCAACCCCCTCTTTCCTCCCCTTTCGAAGTACCCTGATCAAGAGGGGCAAGGGGGATGGGGGCACAAAAAATCCCATTAATTTGCGTTTGAAGAAACATGAAAACTGAAATTTGAGCCCCCATTCCAAAGAATGATGTAATTCTCATTTCCTCCACCAGATGGCCTTCCTGGGATATAACTTGGGAAGTTTCCCACCATCCGGTTCATTATGAATTCACTAAATTTCCATTTTGGCAATTACAAGAAAAGCTTCAGAAAATTGTAAGAAAAATGAGCTACTAACAGCTTAATTTCTAAATCAGTAGCCTAAAGACTTTAAAGAACTAATTTCAATGCAGAAAGCAGTGGCTATAGTTTCACAGGATATAAAATTTGTAAAGTGCTATCAATCACTGACATACTGGGTAGGATAGATTTTTACTTGCACAGTTTTTCCAGAAATTTCAACCAATTTCAATCTTTTAAAACTGTATTACTTGTATTACAAACCCATACAAGGGCCATAGCAGGATAAGTGAACTAACATCAACCTTGTCATTAGATACCATTACCAAGTATTACATAATGGTGCAGGCCTCAACAGCCCTTGATAGGGGCGGATTTCCTATGAAATACACACATTTCAACAAAGCAGATCCGGTAGCACACATACCATCATAGGATCCTGTTTTCATCAATTTCAATCATTTTACAAAATGCTGGTATCACTTTCACAACATTACAGAGATGAAAGTGAAAGCTGTGACCTTAACTCAAAGGTCATGGCCATTAAAGGTCATCTGGGGGTCACAGCTGCGCACTGCACTGCGCAATGACCTTTTAAGGGCATCTATCTAGGTCACTTCGTACATGTGACATTTGCAAATGACAATTAGACCAACTACGACTCATTAAATCATCCTCACTAATTAGCCACCAAAGCAACAATGAAACCTGAGCTGTAGATGAGTACACCTGTGTCAGGGAGTGCATGCATACAAGTAGAGGCCCACAAATTGAGACCAACAACCAACACACTATATAGGATACCCATCTCTCCAACCCATCTATCTATCATGTTATCTATCTATCTGTCTGTCTGTCTATCAACCAGGCCATCTACCAGTCTATCTATCTACCAGGCATCTATCTATCTATCTATCTATCTATCTATCTATCTATCTATCTATCTATCTACCTATCTATCTATCTATCTATCTATCCATTTATCTCTCTATCTATCTATCTATCTATCAGCGGCCTGGCCCAATGCCCCCACCCCTTAGGCCCAAACTGCACATGGGAAAGATTGGCCCCATGTTATGCCCCCCTCAGGTCATTTCCCTTCTATCTATCTATCTATCTATCTATCTATCTATCTATCTATCTATCTATCTATCTATCTATCTATCTATCTATCTATCTATCCCTTCCCCCAATACATGTATCTATTTTTCACATGCTACACTTCAAAAGTTATCATAACCATCCGTAATGGCATACAATAGCAATTCATACACAACTTACACAAGAAAGTTAGTTCAGCTACATAGCCCAGTTACTGTAACTATGGCTACAATTTACCTAGCAACAGAGATAAAAACAGCTGTTTCACTCCCTAAAATAGACAACTAACAATTGATGGTTTAATTACATTCAAACTTGTACTCTATGGTCTTTAAGATAGGAGCACCTGTGTAGTTCAAAGTAAAAATTGAATTTTCTTTAAAAACTCACTTTTTACCCCATTTCATTTTGGTAATTATTTTAAGATTTATTGATTCAAACATAAAATTTGGACTAAAAATTAAATTTCAATAAAAATTTGGAAACCAAGGACAACATCTGTTGCCATGGAGAAATTGACTTTTTTCTGTCTGTGTAAAAATCTATGATATCTGTCTGTCTATCTATCCTATTTTACCCTATGGGTTTGTGGTATACATGTCAATCTTAACATTGAGATTTGGCACACCAACTAGCAATTGGCTCACTCGATAAAAACTACTCATTTTTTCACATTTACATTTTCTTTATTACTTCTGCCCTCTATCTCAACTTCATTTTAACTTTCATGTGAATATGGTTTGTATTTTTTACTTTTATCTTACATTTTTGTGTTGTTTATCTTTTATCTTTTCAACTTTTTAACATAAGTTCATGTAGTGCATGTGAACATCACTGACATGATGTCACACAAAAACAATATCACCAAAACTAAGAATGCACGTGCTCTCGTGCTCTGTGTGATGTCACGTGAACTAGTGTGACTTCCTTGTGACTTCACTGATTTATATTTATAAGAGTTTTGCATGATTGCATTGTCTAAATGGAGAGAGAGAGAAATGCTTTGAGTTGGCTTTACAAATCAATTTTCTAAAGTAATTTTCAATTGTTAAAAAGAGTGGTTTCAGTGTGCTAGCCAAATGAATCAAGTATTCCAATACTTCATTTTCATCGAAAATAACGTATAGTTAGATGGATGGATGATTGAGGCTTTACGTTCTGTATTTATGCACTATGGTAAGTAATAAGCACAAAAGGAAGACATTGCACAATGATGCAAAGGATGATCGAAAAGTTCTGCTTTAACATCAAGGTCCAGATAACCAAGCCAGAACAGGAATCGCACCCGGGACCCAGCGATTTGGTTGCCCAGAGGCACTACCAACTCAGATAGATATTTGCATAATAGACTATAAGTGATCGCTCATGTCATATGAAATTAAAGTAAAAATTTCATAAATCAAGTCATATTCACTAAATTCTAGCTTGTGAGTTGACCTTGACCCACAGACCAAGGTCACTGTGACCCAGTTACATTGTATAGGCCCATGACCCACAAGTAGCCACCTGGCGTCTTAGCTAAGAGATAACCTGAAAAACAACCACCTTATCTTGAGCATTGGGAAAGGCCCAGGGCTGGTTTTCCCAGTAATTTATTGTAAGCAAAAGGAAAGATAAAGTCATAAATAAATCAAAGATAGTTAAACCCAGTTAGGTAACAAAGCTCTACAACTAAAATAGAACAGCTTCAGAACCCACCAAGAATTTTATCAAACAATGATATATATAGGCCTATTCAATATTTTCAATACCAAACTACATATTTGTGAAATTCAAACTGGTAATTCCCATTGCCAATTTTTCTCCAATTCGATATACATTTTTTATGGTAGCCATGGCGACCACAATCAACATCTATTAGATTGTGTTCGGACTATTTTCCATATTCCCAAAAGGAGGCTATGAAATATTGATAAATGCAATGGCTGCCAACTATGCTTTTCAATGAAATAATGGAACACTTCAGTCCATTTAGGAGTTCAGTTATAACTGCTCAGCTCTCAACAAAATATTTAATGGACAAAATACTAGAAGAGAGTTAGAAAGTAGATAAATCTATATGTGTAAATGAATAGAAATATGTTCCATGTTGTGTTTCTAGTAGAAATATTCGAGTGAGAATAATTCTCTCTTTTAATTAAAGAAAGAAAATGTAGGAAGTTACTAATTATTTTTCTCTAACTTGACACCCCCCCCCCTTCAACCCAAAAACCTAAATTACCCCCCCCCCCTTTCCAGTGTCTGGGTCATGGCACACTGACCTATTTTATTGGCAACCAGCCAATTTCTATCTCCAAAGCTGAGATATTCTGGGTCAGCTGAGATATATGGGGGGGGGGGTACTCCCGATTATTATTATAGATAAATAGATTAATTATTACATTTTGGAAGAAGTTACTCCTAAAAGGAATATTTTATATTTGAGGGATAGAAATTCAGTCCTCTTTACACTTACAGTGTAGTTGTCCCACCCTGCCAAGACAACTGCTGCATAGGAGTATGAGTTGTCCCAAAAACTCAAATTCTATACCTTTAATTTGCCACTGGGAAAGAACTTTTCTAGATACAGACGATAGTTTCCTTGGTTACGACACGAATATATTGGGAGCCACCTTGTTCTATAAGAATATCAGTGGACGGACTTTTTGTACGAAACTTTGCAGAAACAGAAACTACCACAGTATGAAACATAACATGGCCAGTTGGTGACCATATATGAATAGCCTGCAATACAATATCATGATACAGCGCAGGTGTGCCTGCAGCTGAAGTGTGAAATACCATGACAGTATCTTATTTTTCACTCTATTTCCGACTGGGATTTTCTTTTTTTGGAAAATAACAACTTTTTAGGCTATCTCTCTCTCTCTGGTGACTGCCCTCCAAAAATCCCTCCACCTACATTTGGACCAATCAGAGGCTGTAAGGATCCAGCAGTGCCGAAGGCCAGTCCAATGGTTGTCAATATTTTGAAGGAAATTTGTCATCATTATCTATCTATGTATCTAGTTATGTGACACAATTCATGTACTAGGTTGATTGAAATCTGGTTGGATGGATGAGGCTTTACATCCCTTATTTACTTATTCTGCTGGGCTGATAGGGAAAGGGAGGACAAGGAAATGAAGGTTGATTGAAACTGCCATCCAATACAGGTCCAGGTGACAAGCCAGAGCTGGATTGTTACCAACTAAGCTTTAGAACCTATCTATCTTTCTATTTATCTTCCTATTTATCTATCTATCTATCTATCTATCTGTCTATCTTGAGCCTGCAACATCTGTTTTCTCACCACAGGCCATTAGGGAAATTGATTGAATGAGTATTTTCCCAAGCTCAAGTCGAAACCCCACGGGGCTTCAGCTTTTTGGGTTGCAAAAAGGGGTTTATTTTGATGGCTTAATCCATTTTCTGTCATATTTGTTCAGAAGCCTAAAAAGGGTTTTAGGGTGACAGGTGTCGCATGAACAGGTTCGAACCTGTCCTTATCTATCTATCTATCTATCTATCTATCTATCTATCTATCTATCTGTCAAATAGTTTTCTTTGTGAATAATAATCAGCTTCAGGCCTATACAAGTCTAACTTATACACATCTATTCTATACACAACAATACTTAAAGTACTTTTTACAAGGTCTACAATTCTTATAATTCAAAATGTTCAGCATCACATAGGTTTTAGTTCTTATAAATTACAGACATTATGTCGTGCACGACACACACAGAAGAAAATATTTCTAAAACATGCATTTTGTTATAATTACAAGAAATATGGATAGAACTATGTAATGACAGGCCAGTAGAATGCCGCTATTGTAAAAATATTGCTGAAAATAATGGCACCCAGCATAGAAAAGTAAGCCTATCTGCCCTGTTATTAATCATCCCCAACATCAGGTGTTTTACCTTCAAACAATATTCATGGACCTATTACGTAACAGCATCAATCGATTGTAAGGTATCAATTAAAAGTTGCTAAATACTGTTTTATCCCAGTGGTAAGTACTAAATACCTATTATTACCATAAAACCCTTTTATTTCAATTTCTAAGCAATGATAAAACATCACAAAGAACCACTTGTGAACATATAATTAGCATAAATTATCATCTTTCAACCCATCAAAACTTTGCCATTTAAATATCCACCAGACAGCATGGTGCTAATTGCATACGTCATCATTACAAACAGTGACATCATCAATCATAATGCATCTGAGTGATTACAAAGCAGAGATATTAAATGCCACATTTGAGGGATAATATTTATACATTAAAATAGATTTAACATTGATAGAATGTATAAATAGATAGATAGATAGATAGATAGATAGACGAATAGATAGATAGATAGATAGATAGATAGATAGATAGATAGATAGATAGATAGATAGATAGATAGATAGATAGATTTCAAATCAACTTACTTTGGAATCGGTGTCGTCTGCTATGAGACCTGAGAAGAACTGAGGCGACACCTGTTGGTTCAAGTTGGACTGCAAATCTGCAAAACAAAGAAATACAACATAAATATATTGCTAATTATGCAAATAATAATTTATATAAATAAATTAAGCCTAGCCAAACACTCATCACTTTTTAAGAGAAGGCTGGGACCAGGATTTTAACCCATGACCAAGAAAAAGGCCTTTACTTTTCTCCTCTATGCAAAAGCTTGAAAGTTGTAAGCCTATACATTTCCAGTTAAATTTAAATACAAGTGCGTCATTTCAGTCCAAAACCGAGCATGTCAAGTAAAAGAAGCCTTTTAAAATATAAATTGAAAACAGATCCAATCAGAAAGAATGCAGGTCAGATATATTTGGAAGACAAGATGTATAAGTCATTCAAATTTGATTCAATTAAAGTAGTGCTGACAATTTTAATGTGGATTTGAAGTTGAATTCGAAGACAGTGACATGTGCTTATGTTTAGGTGAATCTGTCAATATCGAATATTAAACCACATTTGATTTTAAATCACGTCAAGAAATTGAATAAGGAACATACGCAGTACATTTAAAACTAAACTGTGAAGTGTTCCTACAAGTTTCTGTATTACAATATATGACAGGGCTTCAGTATTTATGTGTTGACTAGGTTTAATAGGACAGATATGGACCAAGGTAGTAAGGTGTACTCTTGGAACATCATGAAACAGCCGTCTATCCAGGGTTGCCCAGAACAGGATTCGAACCGAAGTTAGCAATACAACATCTTACAATATAGACAATTTATAATAGTCAATTTTTATTTCTTTTCGGTTTTACAAAAACATATAAACTTTAGCCTAAGGCTAGTGTCACCGAAATAGCCAACCTGGCCCACAACATAGCTGGGCCCTAGGTCTGTACCATTGGCAGCTTCCACATTTTCTATAACATTTGTCCCCCTCAAAATATTATTTTTCTGGGTATTTCTGAGTTTTTTAGGCACATCAGTTTTTGAGATGGCCCCTTGGTGTGCTCGAGTAGCGATAAATGGAACTCGAAGCAGACGAGACTTGAGGGGGGGGGGCATAAACATGAGGGCAGGGTAGGAATTATCTTGGCAAGATTTAATGAAACCTGTCGCTATGGCATGCATGAAAATGTCACACCCTACTCCAGTGCCTAGCAACTTATTTTTATCCAATTTTGTTGACTCTCTGCTGCCATGGCAACGCAACGATGCCATGATGGCTGCCTGAGAGAACCTGAGGGAACTTCAATATTTTGTTGACATGGCTCTCCAATATAAGGGTGGCCATTTCAGTGGGTTGGACGGCCAAACAAAAGATAACTAATTCATGTCAAAATTCATAATTTATTTCTTCAATCAAGATATTTGTGGCCGTGTTTATTCACATAATCATAGCGACATTAATAAATGACAACGTTTCTGGAAAAAAAAGGCAAGAAAAATGGTCACCTGTTAAAAATCCCCAGTGCAACTTTTTTCAAATATCACAAACTTATAAGCCTGGCATAAAGCTGGGCACGTGACCCGGCATATCCAATTAGAGGGATTTGCAGCAAAGCCTCGATGTGGCATGAGTGGGTGAACAGAAGGTGCAGGACAGCAAACCCTCAAGTGAAGCCAAGATAATGCTTAACCAGAGTTTAAGCTTTGGAAATGGCCAATCTTTTTGAGTTTTCAAGTTTCAATCTGCTAGATAACTACTTGTGCATTGCCTAGAGTAAGGCTATTATCTGTGAAAACTTATACTTCCAGAGTAAACTCAAATACACAAGATATTCAGATTCTCTACCTAGACCACTAATTCAACTCCCTGCCCTAACCTTTCAAAATGCACTTCACATAGTTCCCCTTTTTTACAGCCTTTGAAAAACCCTAGCTTCATTTTCTTTCCCTTTCTCCCATTTTATCTTTTTTAACCCTTTTTTTCCTCAAGTACTTCGCCCTTAGGTGGTCTCGCCACAAGTTGGAACTACCTCACTGAACCCACCCCGGTCTCTTGTTGTCTGCAGCCAGGGGGCAGGGAACCAGTCTTATCTTCTCAATTTTTCTTCAATTATATTTTCACTTCAAAGAGTTGCATGTAGAGATTCGAGAGCCAGCTACTAGTAGAGCTCTAGATCTAGGTAGGCTTATTCTAGAGGTCGCACTGCACTACACACTAAAACCACACAATGAAATGTGAGATTCTAAGAATATAAATTGCAAAACTAAGTTCAGCTTTCACTTTTTCGCTGACTCCAACAACAAACTTATTCCACCATCTGTCCATTGTTTATGACAATTGTGCACTCCCAGAATGCAACAGTGCAGAATTATCTAAGGCATTCCAGATAAAATGTAGCTGTGTGAAGCACTTGTTTGCATGATAACCAAATTCTTAGAATTATATAAGAGTCCAAACTGAAGAGACATTTTGGTCTAAATTTGAAGAAATTTTTTGTTTCTTAAATCTCTTTATCTTAAAATAAATCTTGTTGCTCAAGAGTATATTATTTGGAAATTTTAACAAAATACACAATTGTACAGCGCCAGGCTGCTGATCTCCGAAACTACAACAAAATTCCAATCTGAAATCACATTGCCTGAAAAAATGTAAATTCATAAATCTATAATTGAATTTCCCTCCAAAAATAGCATAGCACAACAAGTGCCACTGAAGCATACAAAGCCATTCCACAAAGCAGCCATAAGACAGAGGCCTATTGTTAGCAGTGGGGTAAACACAGGGGCAAATGTGACCACCCTGCAACTAGGTCACCTGGGGTTATTCTGGGTCACCCTGAGGTCATGGGTCAGGGGTGGCCGGGAGGGGGCAGCACAGCAATTAGGGCGCCACCTCGCGTGCCTGGCGGACGTCAGGAAAAATGCCCAAGGCGATTGAAAGAGGGAAATACAATATAGGAGAAATTTGAGAGGCAGGTCAATTTCAGCCGAAGGGAGGGGGTTTATATATAAACCTAATATATAAATAGCTATAAATTGAGCGTGACTGAGTCAGTACAACATGCATAGGCCAAAACTATCAGAAATTTTGTGAAATACTGTTAAGAAAACTCAAGAAAACCTAAGAACTGTCCAGGATCTGTAGTTTATAAAAATAAATCCAGAAATGACTGCTTCTATGCTTCACAACCAGATAACAGTATCTGTATATATACCCACATGGACTGTATGTACAAGGTTCAGCTGCTTACCCTTCACAAGGCTTCACAGGGAGGGCAATGGCTTCAAACACACAGCCTGTCAGCCAACCACCAACCAAGTTATTCAGGTAGGCCCCTGCACGTGCACTGTGTTGGCTTGCATATTTGATGCCATTCTTATATTGGGTGGCAAAAATTCATATTGGTTGACATACTGGGTGGCAATTGTGTGCTTCTGTCCAAAATGACACTGAAAAGTTATTTGATTGTAAACCTCACCAAGTAACCATGGAAACCTGTAAAACACCTCATACATGTATGCAGTGCTTTCAATAAATTCATAAAATCTTTCTTTGTCTATCTATCTATATATATATCCATCTGTCAATTTATCTATCTATCTATCTATCTCCATCTATCATCTTTCCACCTAACACCTATCTATCAATCGAATACATCAATCCATAACACAGTACAGTATTACAGGAGTGCCATACAAACACATGCATCCCACTGTATTTGGGGCAATGTTTGTATTTCTGTGAGTCTGTCACACTTTCTCCACTGGCTTGATGGATGACTTGCTGTTGGCCATACCACTTGAACTACAGCTGACTATGCTAGTGCATACCCATAGTCCAATACCATACAACCATGGTCATTTACAACAACAATAGCATGGGTTCGACTTCACAATGGTCATTCCAATCCAAGAGTGACATTTCAAGGCAGACATAAATTCTGGATAGAAAAATCTTTTCTGATTTTTTCTCAGTTGTGGCGTCAAGTGTAATATCATTTCTTTAAATAAATTAAAGTACATAACCTTATTCAATCGTGAACAATGATGTCATAATGCACTTGTTCTAAATAAGAAATGAACTTCAACACAGACTTTTCATTAATATATTATTCAATGAATAAATTGTTCAATTTTGCAAGATTAGAACGGGATTAGAATCTGTGTGCATGCAGGTACTTTAATGAATGCACAAGTTAATTGGACAAAAGTCCACGAAGGAAAGACATCATATTCCTATATAAGTCACATTGCACTCAATTTGTTCCAGATTGAGAATAATGTATATATCCAAATAGGAACACACTCAGAGTTAACTCTTAATAAGGACATGTCAGTGTCAAGTGGAAAAGTTAAAACCAAGACATTCCAATTAGAAATCATTTAAATAACACAACTTCTAGTAATGAGAAAATTTCAATCTAAAGTTGACATATTGACACTGCTTGTTGTTGAAACTATAGCTGGCAAGTGTAGCCTGGATGAATGTCTAGTCACCCAGCTAAGACAACTGCATGGGAGTATGTGTCCAGCAGCCAAGTGTCACCCGAAATTGAATACCATGTATGAACCCTCCAAAACACAGTTAAGTTTGATGTATTTTTTGTAACTTTAAAAACAAGTTTAGTTCTCATACATGTGGAGACTATCATATAGGAAGCTGCAGCCTGTACAGAGCCAACGTGACTATGTATAGTGACTAAATCCTGAAACTCCATGGTCTAGTATCGAACCTCTATGCTTTCCACAGTCTGCCCCCACAGTGTCACCCCCCAGTCAGCTCAGTGTCCAGTTGGTCCCCTCAAATTCCACTCTGTCCACTCAGTGTCTTGTGTCCCCTGGCAACTAATCACCTCTCAGGTTACCATGGAAACGGATTCATTTCATGTCAACAAAGTAGCCACTAGACCTCTCACGTGCTCCGTTCATCAAATTCTTGATGAGAAAATAAAATAGCGTACAAAAAACTGTGGAAATTGGGGAAATTATACTTAAATAGCAGTTCACAGAAAAACTAAAAATATTATTCGAATTATTCAACAATAGGCCTATGAAGTATTCTTACAGGATATTCTTGACAAGACTTCATCACTGTACAAGAATCTGAAGATGCAAGGCCTCGGCTTTTGAAGACCGGTTAAATTCAAGACGAATCGATAAATATGTAAATTGAATTGGAATTTGGCAATGCTGCAAATAAGGTCCGCACCTCGCAGAACTCCAGAAGAACTTCGCTGGCATGTCAGAAATGCATGTATGGGTGGACAGCAGAGTATGCAACTTCTTCAACTCAAAATTTAGTCAGCAGCACAACCGGCTCTCATGCCATATTCTGTCATTTATAACCCTAGGGTAAAACCCTGGCTAAAATACAGTTGTGATTTTTTTTGTGGTGTGCTCCTAAATTTGAAGATGAATCAATACTTGGCCTAATCTAACCTTTGAAAAAACAAAACAAAACAACAATACAGACACCTTTGATTGTGGATCACAGTCTATCTTTAAGCCTGAGATTTATTGGGATAACTTTATAGATCCTGTCCCCTCATGAGCTGATCCCATAAAATGGCTATTAACCAACGACGTCCAACGTTAAGGGAAGTTCGGGCCACGACCTCAAAACGGAGTGAAAAGGGACATTAAAATCTTTAAAATCCTCCACCAAATACATTGCACCTAAAATTCTAAATCCATGTCATGTATGGTGAGCTCCGCATTCATAGAACGCATAGGACACAGCTGTAAAACCTCAGTTAGGTTATATAGGGAAGTATGATGATGAAATGTTATTGAACACAGATTAGCCATAGGCCTAGGGATTGAGTATACTACAGGGAATCAAATCTGACATAAGCTGAGCATATTTCATGGCCTTAAAACGTCAGTGTTTACAAACGACATTGATGTGTCATTCAACTTGACTCAGGCCAACTCAAATTCTGCATTTCAGACTGTTTGTAACTAATGTAGTTTGTGCTGTTAAGGTTAATGCTTAAATATTGGGAAATTGCAGTCCCAGACTAACCATTTTATATCAAATTTTAGCGAATCCTATTTCTGTGATTATGATTTGATAAGTCACTTCATAACTAATAACATTTTTCGGATGTCAGGTTTCACACTCATAGGGATGTACAAGTATTACTATAGGTCTATGTTATTCTATAGCTGTAACTTAGCCTGTAAGTTATTTTATAGGAGTCTCAGTTCCTGAGCAGGTTCTAAAAGCCTACAAGAATTTGATAATTCAAAAAGTGAGAGAGAGACTTGTTGACCCATTATGATAGCCTAGTCAAAGCAGAAAATAACATTAATCAATTAAATGGAGACTGACAATTATAGTTAAGCAGAGAATTTAGAACATAATAACTTTTAATAGCATAGGCCTTAACCAACCTGGTTTCATGTTTTGATGGCTATTCAATATAGTCATCATGAAATATCAATACCAGACACTGACTGAGTAGCTCACTGCACAGCAGACTTGAACATTGACTCTCCAAGACTCTCAAGTAGGTCAGTGAGAAGAATAGGCCAGGAAAGTGGGACACCTATGTCACATGATGCTCTGGCCACCCTCTCAGCCTCACAAGAGCTACTTAGCTGCCAGGCCTTCAGTGCTGAGTTAGATGGCCAGTTGGCCTTTACATGGCAAGTTGGGGCCAGTGGAGCACAAAACAGTTTTTTGATTTATCTTGAATATGAAACTAGTACTGACATAGCAACCTGCCTTACCATCAATCCATACCACCCATACACAATTCAATGGCTTTTGTCAAATGCAGAGCCAGAAAACGATCTTGAAAAATTTGAGATTTTGCCCCTTTCTAATAAGTGAGAGAGAGCTCTCTCTCACTTAATAATCAGCATTGGTCAGCTCTGGTCATTCTTGGTATATTCACCAAACTGCATCACTCAGCACTGGCCACTCCACAGCAAAAGGGATCCACACTCCAATGGATCCATTGACAAAGTTCACGAACCAAAAATGGCCCCTCCTGCCAAGTGCTCAGTGAGTGCAAAATCTTGGACAGGCCCTTTTGGCTAATTATCTATTCTCACCGAAGTCTGGCAAGCTGCAAATGCACATTGTTGGCAAATGGTACCCAGTAAACAGCGTGCAGTTTGTATGACTTTTATATAAGTTCAGTCTTATATTAAGTTATAACAAGCCATTCTGAAATACCACAAATTAACCAACAAAATAACATGGATGTATATCCGACTGAATATCCAACAGAATATCCAGCCCATTTAGTGAATATCCAACTGAATATGAAGTAAACACCCTGAAAATCTCCGGTCGATGGGCAATTCTGGAGGATTCAAGGGGATTTCATGCTCAGGTCGAGTTGCCATTAAATCGGATGAGGGGATCTGGGCCATTAGGCGCCATTTTGCAGATTATAGAAGTAACTGGTCCCACCCTTAGCTCTGCTGTGCTCTGGTTGCTCTTTTGGATGGTGGAGGGTGTCATTAGAGGCAGGCAGTGGCAGCCATTGCCCAAATGAAAGGAGGTCACCAGTCCAACTCAGTTGCCAACTGGGAACCAGTCCCTGGCAGGGAGGGACCAGTTCAGGCTGCCAAATAAATGATGCCAGAAAACCAAGCCAGGAATAGTGGGCCAGGAAAGCTCAGCCAGCAAATTGTACAGCCATGGAGGCTATGAAGGAGGCTATGAGGGAGCCAGGCATTAATTAGCCAGGAACAATTGCCAACAGGATGATGAAACGTCCACTGGCCAAACATTAATTGAACAGCAAAAACAGCAGATATTAATGAGTCCAGGGAGGCAGCTTTGTCCTGCATTGGCACAGGGTACAGGGAGGTCTCATATCAATGGAACCACCACTGGAACCCACTGAGAGGGACTGAAAGAAATGTATGGATGAATGGAAAGTGAAAAGCACTGACAAATACTGAAAAAGCATCACAAAAAGCACTGAAAAAAGCACTGAAGGCTGGTGCAAGACAACTAAGAAATGGGTGTGTGAAAAGCGCAAGGCCATTGGTTGTTTTTCGGCCATTGAAGGGCGCGATTTGTTACGAACATGGTGATTGGTTGGTGAAGCGATGATGTCATAATGCCTGCCATATCAGGAAAGACCATAAATAGTACAGCAGGGATAATACAAGTACCTGCTTTCGACGGCGGACAACTTGAGAACATAAGTGATGTCCCAAAATCCCTAACATGGTAAACATAGGGATATGACATCACACAAGAACACACAGTCACCTCTCCTTTCTTTGTCTGTAATACAAAAGTGGGGCATTCTGCATTCTGCATCATAGGCAAGCCATTATTAGCCATACATAGACAAAATTCTAGCTTCATGAGACAGATATTAGGCCTCTATTGTCTAAAATCATGTTGAGAATACCCACATGAAATACTGTACATGACATCATGCGGAGGCCAACCATGACAGGCCTGACAAGCATCACATGAGGGAGGCCTTTGCCTTTGGCCTGCCGCCAATATAATAGTGGCCTATAGTGTGCTGGCCTAATCTGGAAAGCTAGCCAATAAGCTGTCTAGGTTCACAATTTCACGTGAGATCATCTGTATAGGTTACATTGTACACAGGCTTCAGTCACTGGAATGAAAGGTACCAAAGCTCAGGTCAGGAGCACACGTAAACCTGTAGGTGCATGGAAGGTCTTAAATTAATAAAGGACCTTTATAATACCTTACATAGTGCTCAGGTGATGTTTTTACTCTCTTGTTTATACAAATTTAATATTGCAGCAATTCAAAAGGAAGACACAAATTACATTTTTGAGCAAGGATGATGTGGAAGTTTCAATATTATGATTGGAAAAGATGAGAGGATATTGAGATGATGGGATCCATTGTGTTGTCAACAAGACCAGACATGCCCAAATACTAATTGATCAATTCTGAAAAATGTATCACATAATTCATCACCCAGTTTCACACAATGGAATACCAATATGGCTGCCATACCAAAATGCTTTTGCCTAATATGTAGCCCAATGTAGGCCATATCTTCCTCCTGTACCTTTAAGGTTTCCTGGATCTTGTAAAGCAAAATGTGCCATATATAGTCATAACCCTTTCCCTTATAAGGCAGACAAAGCAAAAATGGCGGTGGTGACGTAATTTGAGTAGTGTGACGTCACGAGACCCATATTGCCCATAAACTCCACCAGGGGTCAGCAGGATGTTTTATGAGACTGCAGCACAAAGAGGGACATTCATTGGCGTAGGCTGCAGGGTGGAGGGGTGGATCGATGCTATGAATGTTGCATGAGCAACCTCCCCCATCCCTCGCAGGCAGCTCTGCTCTTCCAATATAAGCAGCTAACAAAGACCAGCCCTTGCCTGATGCAGGGAGGGTACATGAAGGCTTCAGCTTGGCTCTGCAGCTCCCACACAGTCAACCCAACCTGGTACGAACCGCAGAATATCAGAAAGCCAACACTAACCAGGGTCCAGGCAAAACTTTAGGCCTGTGCAAACTTCCACTGCAGCTACATGCAAAAGCTTTACCAAAGATCATGTATGGCAAGACACGTAACTCTAGTACAAAGCCTGTGCGAGTGATGCAAAGTTCATCAAGTTCAGGATGTACTTCTTTGGAGTACTTTGTTCCCTGGCTCACACGCCAGCACTGTTGTGCACAAGTTTCGTCTATTCGCAAGTATAAGTGTAATTTTGTAAATAAAAGCAACTTATTACCTCCGAATATGCTCATATTTTCATCAAACTTTATCATTTCCACATCTGATTTGTAGCTACAAAGTAGGAGTACGGGATTTCACAAGGAATTATACAAGTTGAGCGTACTGCTACCACACAGTGATCAATCCAACACTTCAACTGTTTGACCAGAGCTACATGTCTTACTGAAATATCTTTGGTGGTTCCACTGCAGCTGCATGCCTGCTCCCCTCTCCAGTAAACTGCACGCCCCATAGTAAAATGCAGGTCAGTCCAATGCACATGCAGCCCCTATGGCATTACCAGGGCATCCACGCCATCTTTTCCCATGGCAGGGTCTAAAATCCGCATAGGGGCAGTTCACAAAATCATACATGTATTAAACTTCTGTATTTGCCTTCAAATTACCTGGAAAATTGCTCAAATGGTTGAAATTGGTATGTGGCGCCATCTATAATTTATTCACCACATCACTAGACATAGATTTTTAAATGAGTTGAAATTGAGAAAAGAATTCCAATGGAAAATCGCCACAGAAGGACAGACATAAGGTTGAGACAGACAGACAAAACAAAGACATACAACCCTCAAATACAGACAGACATCCTTAGATTCCTTACTTAAAGGAGACAGAACTACAGACAATTCAAAACTTTTAGACCAGCCTAATGGCAAAAGCAAAACTTCAGAAGACCTTTCTAAATGTTCCAGCACCCATTACAACCAACTTCAAAAATTTCCACAACAAAACAAAATTTCGACTTGCACTTCCACCAGGTGCAGAAAGAAACCCACGTTCCATTTCAGGCAGTAGTGACGTCATCATTCGACCTGCACTTCCTCTCTTTGTCTGACGGGTCTCTTGATAAGATCAGACCACGTGATCATTTTAATGTCCTTTTTTCACAACAGGATAGGATTACATAACATTCTAAATGGAGAAAAATGTCGTAAAAATCACAATTTCACAAAAGACACATAATCGAAATTCTTGTTTCGTGGAATTAATTAAATGAAAATTGATATCAAAAGGAGCAGCCTCAGAATTTGATATGGAAAATACATTTCTCAAATATAAAGCAGAAATCCATAATATAATATAATTTTTACAAAACACACATGCACACTCCATAGAGACCTAAACAGCGTCGAATAAAAGATCATTTGCTTAATTAATTACAATAGATGGCAAAAGACATAAATCAAGTTTTACGACTGAAATATTGGCACCGAATGAAGACAAAGACCTTGAACCATTTGCTTTTGCATTTTGCTATCACCAACTTTTTGCCATTACTTTCAGTTTCACCCTTTCTGGACCTTTGAGGAGGGGGGGGGGGTTAATGGAAATGATGGAAGATCATGCAATTTGGATTTGCCTGGCTTTACCACAGTAAACCCAGTCCATCTTGGTGACTTGGTGTCGGGTTTCACAAAGCAAAAACACCTGTTAGCATCAGAAATCCTGGAGGCTGGCAAAATGGCAAGAAAAATGGATAAGTCCACTGTGCAAATTGCCACAATCAAGCTATTGCTCAGAGTTATAGACCAACTTCAATGGCCATCCTTTAAATAGGCTTCAGCAGGAATCTAATCCGGGACCCAGCAATCGGAAGCCCAGAGAACTACCAACTGAGCCTGCAACATGTTACTAATGTTTGGACATTTCGTTACCTGAACACAGACATCAGTCACATCGCAAGGAAACTGCTACTGAAGACTGCATTTTCTGGTCATCATTTAGACAACATACCAAATCAAAACAACCAATATATTTATTAGTAACAACAGTTGCAAAAATCAACACCAACCAAGCCTTCAAACAAATCAACCAATGAGCATCACTCTTCCATCAACCCGTGTCCAGCCCTTTCCTTGCTGATGATGGACAGGCAGGGAACCAGCTCAAACCGAAATAGAATTCCAAGAAATGAAGAAATGTCCAAAAAGTGGGCAACAATTTCATCCAGGTGTGTGTCCATAAAAGCCGCAGCACATTTTGCACAATTTTTTTCCGTTTTCACTTTTTCAGAATCTGTCAGCCGATGAGGAGCCTCTTGCAACATCAATTACCAAAATGCTTTATTCACGTTTCAAGATGATCTCAGTGTGATTTCATATTTCACTTGGATGATTGAAAATGAAAGAAAGTGCAGGTCGACATCAAATATACATGTACATATATCAGGAAGGTAATTGTATGCTGTTGCTAATTAAATAGATCAGAGACTTTCATATATGTGTAAGAGAGAATCGCCATTCTTTAAAATGTTGGGCTTTATCTCCAGCATTTCTACTGAAACTTTGGGACTGACTTCAAATGGCGCATATCTTATGGCAAAGCAGAATTCATACAAATCCAATTTGGACACATACCTGAGTTCGAACTTGCAACATAGGAAAAGATAGAGAGTGAGACAGTTAGAAAACAGTCAGATCATGTATCTAAAAGTTAACCCTTATAGCTCTATGGTCGACAGATAGATAGATAGATAGATAGATAGATAGATAGATAGATAGATAGATAGATAGATAGATAGATAGATAGATAGATAGATAGATTGTTCGTTATTTGTTTTTTTGTGTTTTACGCCTCTGCAGCACCTTAGTGGGCTATATTGAGGCAGGCGATCGCCGTAAGATGACGAGATGAGAAGACTGTGAGTCTAGCATATACCCTATTAATTCAGGGATGCCCAGGGTCTTTCAGTTGCCCCAGCATAAAATACTGGATACAACCCGCCTCCATTTAATGTCCCATGGGCTCGGACTAAAGTGAGTTCCCGGGGTGAGATTTGAACCCACGCCCCCAAAGCCAGTTGACAAGCACACTTACCAATTAGGCCACCGGGGAACTCTGATAGATAGATAGATAGATAGATTCCATGACATTTGTATACTATATGGAGTGCATAGTCCCTCTATACAGAGGTCCTGATGGTGATTTTAGAAGGAAGTTTAAGATCAAACAATGCATTAAGTCTTGCCACAAATGGACTGATGTTCGGACAAACGGACAGACTGACACACATGCATTAACGCATAAGTCTGTTTGTGAGACTAATAATGCAAGCACATTCAAAACTGATCTAGCCACATATTTGCAAATTGGAGCTAGACCTGAGTTAATTTCATAATTTTGATTCAAACAATGTAAGATTCAAAGCCATTTAAAACAATAAGACATTTGTAAGCCTGGAATTACATGGGCTTGGGCAGACTTAAGACTCAATCTGAACTAAGTTGCCCGTACAGTGTATGTAAATTGTCAAGACCCGTATGTTGCCAGCCAGAAGACTTATTCTCATATTACGACACAAATTACAACATGTTTGCAAATGGGATAAGCTCAAGATTATTCAACTGGGATTTAACTGAGTAAATCTTAAATTAGGTAACACTGTCACTCTAGACTGCTCTAGACTTACAGGTAGCTTAAAGTAAGTCTAGCCAAAGCTAGCATGGGGTTAATGAGGCCTCACATTTACATCCATTTGACGAGTAGAGACTAGGCCTAAATTTACGTAAAGTATTTCAGGAATATGACCTAATGTAGGTCCAATTTCAATCTTGATAATTTAGAAATATATATGCTACACTCAGTGTGTGTATAATCCTAAGTAGGACATTTATGTTGTACTCGGCTTAGCGTCGGGCATTTTCAAGTTTTCTCGGGCATTTTCAAGTTTTCTCATGAAATGGCCCTTGCATTTCTAACAACTTATATTAGGATTCAGTGGGCCAACTTTATCCATAGCATTCAATACATAAAGGTATTTTTATTTCATATTATTTGCAGTTCAATAATAACATTATTACCACAATCGGTTGTTGGCCTGAAATGACTTTGTCAAAACACAATGCATTGCCAAAAATACAACTGAAACATGCAGTATCCACCCATCTCCAATAGAGCTGTATTCACCATACATTGAGTGGTGCAGACCCAATGCATCTATGGGAAAACAAGGCGGGGTAAAAATCAATCATCATCGACCTCCTATCTTTACTACGCACAAAATAAATGAATAAAACTTTTGCAACCATATATTGACAGTTGTCACTATGGTAACCTAACAATGCACCTGCGATTTTGGCAGCTCGTAACAAAAAATAAAAAGTTCTAATTCTAATTCAAAGAAAAAACAATGAAACACAGTGTTGGCTAATTAAAAATTACCACGTAAACTTAACAGTCAATAAGATATACGTGTAAAACTAAATTAACACAATAAATCAAAAACACTTAGCTACTTTAATTGGCCTAGCTTATTTCTAACTACGCATTTATCCAAAAGTATGTGATCGACCTAGGCCTACTATGTATGTACATAGTATAATCAATTAGGATCCAATTGATCAATATTGCCAATTATGAAATCAAGGTATTCGCAAGTCTTAGAAACTTTCAAAATGTGTAATTTCAGCCTGTTTCCCAAGTAGGCCCGCACACCTGGAGATGCCAATCACCTCTTCTCCACTTTATTTCCCTTTTATTTTTATTTTTGATCAGGCGCCACGGAGATCGAGGGTTCTTGGCGCCATAAAAGATCGTCTGCTCCAAGGGGAGAATTTCTTTTGAAAGAACATTCTCCAATTCTGAGAAGGGGGTACTGCTCCTACATTGATCAACATTGCAATTGCATTGAAATCAACAATGCAAATCTCCCAAAAGCAATACAGCCCTGGTATAAAAGACCACAGAGTTTTATGGGGGACGCCTATATTGCAAAAGCTTGCAGAAGCAAAATATGTCGACTGAGTTTGCTGGCCACACAAAGAAACCAAATAGACTGGGGCAGGCGGGTTTGCTTGAAGTTTAGCCCCCGACATTGGGTTAGAATTTGCCTGTCACACTGAGCAGTTTTGTGGTTTCACCAGAGACATAACGTCGCCATTTTTCTCCTACTTTTCTTCGGTCAACGACCAAAATTCCCTTCTCCAGGCAGCCCATACATTTCCATAGCAGGCCTCCCCTCCTCTGAGCTCGGCATGATGTAAAAGCTGGGGCTGGGGGTCTGGGGCTGGGGGCCGGGGTCTGGGGCCCGGGGGTCTGGGGCCCGGGGGTCTGGGGTCCGGGGGTCTGGGGCCCGGGGGTCTGGGGTCCGGGGGTCTGGGGCCCGGGGTCTGGGGGCCCGGGGCCCGGGGGTCTGGGGTCCGGGGGTCTGGGGTCCGGGGGTCTGGGGTCCGGGGGTCTGGAGGCCAAATGTTTTAAATTCTCAATTTGCCATTCCAACATTCCAATTTCAATTTTCTAGCACAATTTGCTAATTGTGGAAAATAAAGTGAAAGATTTTGTCAATGGAAATTATGCTTAACCATGGCCATGGGAGTTCTGGGTCTGTGACTATAATTGCATTTTGATACTCAGTTTATTTGTCAAATGTTGTCTACGGGACTCCAAAGTGGCCAATGAAGCCAAAAATTGAAATTTTAGCAATTTCTGTGCAACGACTCTGTGTACCTGTTGGTTCTCGGTATTCTGTGTAGTAAGAGCCTTCCTGGCTTAGGTTGAGGACCCCTCTACTGAATATTATACCTCATTTCCCTGTATGTATACATGCCATAGCTGCTTCCTTACATCATCTTTTCTTGCTTTTTAAAAGTTGTCCCGTCCCTAACGCTAAGTTTGTTGCTGGCACCTTAGTCCCACACAGGCCATCCTGACAGGGAATATATATACACTTTCAACATACCCCTCTTTGATGATTCGAGTGGCACCTGCATTGTAAGACCCCCTGTTGTAAGACCAACTTACAAGGTATCTTAAGTGACCACCTTCCTCCTGCACGAACTAGTATTTTTAGTATCATTTTTCACTCCGTGAGAGACCGCTTCATGACCGAAGAAGGGGCGGTCTTATGACGCAGTTACCACTGTAAACCCTTTATAATATTTTTAAATTATGTATCACAATTATTATTATATATGAAATAATGAGCTGTTCAGCAAATTGTTTTTTGGTGGAGTTCCATCAGGTGTCCCATCCCTTGTAGACGCCTAAAACAAAACTATCAGCGCCATATCATCATGTAATATCTTCAAGGCTAATGGCTGAACCTATTAGAAATTTTAACTGAAAGCTAGGCTTTGTATACTGAGCAATATGTGACCCACTTTATTAATTTAGAAATGTGTAAATCTTCGTTTGGAAAATATTTAATTAATCTTGTTTTAAAACTGGACAAATCTCTGTGAAAAATGGCAGTCTTGCAAATTTGGAACAATTTAGACAGTTCTGTTTCTCACCAAATTATGTAGGCCTATGTATGTCATACATAGCCAAACAGAAAAAGAAATTGATTAGATATGCCTTAAATACAATGCTTATGACAGACCTTAATCAGACCAGATTTCAATATTATGTTATCGATTCTTTCAAAGAAAAATCACAATAACTTTGTTGGAAACTTTATTTTATACTCTCTTGTCACGCTCTTATTTGCACCAGGCCATAAGAGGGGTGTCCCTTGAGACGGTTTGGCTGAAACAATCTGCTGTCAAGAGGCAATTCTCAAGAACCGTAGGTTCAAAACCCAACCTTATCTGCTTTAATTACCAGATTTGGCCTTCTGTAACTTTTTGTGATACCAAAATATATATACCAGTTCAAAAATTAAAGAAATAATAGTCATAACGAGAAATGAAGCAGTCGCCACATACACTGAAATTCCACAATTTAGGAACAGCCCAGTTTGGAGGATTCAGGTGATCGCCTCAGCACATGGGTTAAACTGATTTACAATGACTTTAAATGTAAATGAAAAACTTTGAGAAACTGTTAGGTTTCCAAATAATATTTTTCATGATCATCCATTGCATATTTACTGTAAATTCCTATTTCAATTACAAGCCTAGACACTTGGATTTGGCCTAAAAAATTGAGCTACGCTGGGTGCACTGACCTTCTGTTTCCATGAACAGAAAAGTTATTTAAATGTTCAAACAGGTACCATAGTTTCAAAATTGATAGTGAAATACCTGAAATTGATTCTGTGAAAATTTCATGTAGCTACTTCAAATACATGCACCTTATAAAAAAAGACCTTATCACATTTGTTGAGAATGGCCCTGCCCTAGACCAATCAGATGCAAGTTAGTTGGTGAGTATGGTAATTAGAAATCAGAAGAGGCTGGTCTTTGAGAGTCTGTGACTGCCCAATTGTCTCCCCTAAGCAAATTGGTTATTTTGTTCAGAGATAACTCCTCCCGTGGGAATGTCTCAAAAGTGACTGATTACTGGCCATCCAATCAAAATGTTTTGATTTCAAATTTTCCCATGGATTATGGAAATATGTTATTCTTTACAGTCTGGCCTGAGTCTATTTCCCTGAGTGAATACATGTAGAAAGGTCTGCAAAAACAATTGGTCAGAACTTTTGGGACATCCCTCGATTCCCTCGTATATAGCCTAGACCTGCCGAATGGGATAAGGAAGAGTGTAAACCTACACATTGACGATTTATTGGCATTTCTTCCAATATTTAATCCATTGAACATCAAAATATGATCATTTATGTTCAATGAAACTATAAGCCCTGAACTTTGTCTTTATTGGAGCATGGACCAATTTAGATTGTTCCATGGTTAAGGATGGTATTTCAGATGCATTTTGAGTCCCCCCCCCCCCCATTGGTTTCTCAAATCAGGTACATTTAGTCACAACCCTTTAATATGGCAAATAATGTCAACTGTTCATGATCTAAGATCATATCAGTGTATTTGATGTTGATATGTGGGATAGCTCAGACAATGGAGCTCTGTATCCCTGCCAGTATGTGTAACTTGGACTAATTGTCAATCCTTTGATGATACCCATGACCCAAATCAGGTAAATGAGTCAACAGGGGTAAAGCCCACACTTTTTACTACAACTTCTTGCATAAGTCTACCATGGTAAGTTTATCATCTGTATTGCACAGATAATGTACTGCACTGTCCCAGTAAGGAATACTTAATATAATAAATAAAATAATATACATGTAGTATGATTTTATATAGCGCACGTTCCAGACAATCTGCTCACCGGCGCTCACCATACTGAACGGCAATCATACCAATCATTATAGTGAGGATATCAAAATTAACTAAAATCATGTAATCTATCTGAGAACACCCATTTGAATGACAATACATACTAAAAATTACTTTTAAAAAATCGTAGAAAAAAATCTGGTCCCAGACCCCCGGACCCCCGGGCCCCAGACCCCCGGACCCCAGACCCCCGGGCCCCAGACCCCCGGGCCCCAGACCCCCGGGCCCCAGACCCCCGGGCCCCAGACCCCCGGGCCCCAGACCCCGGACCCCCGGGCCCCGGACCCCCGGGCCCCGGACCCCAGACCCCCAGACCCCCGGGCCCCAGACCCCGGGCCCCAGACCCCCGGGCCCCCCAGCCCCAGACCCCCAGCCCCAGCTTTTACATCATGCCTCTGAGCTCAGCCTGCCAATGTTTTCTGTGTTATCATACAGGGCTCGCGCTGGTTGCCAAACTCGTCAATGTCAGCACACGAGCCGGCAGGGCTCTCCAATGGCTTAACACAATAATTAGCGGCTCATGAAAGTGGGCCAATTTTAGGATCCAAACAAAAACTGGATCATTTCTTTGTCTAGAAGTTATTCACCTGCATTGGGACAGCAATACTAAGGTATTCCATAGCTATGTAATATCGTATAAGCCACAATAGAGGCTATTGCATACAATGTTAATATTAAAGCCCCCCCCCCCCCTGCACTTGTCCAGGCTCTCCTGGATGGCTAGGCCCAAATAAAACAGGTGTACTTCAAAAGCCCTGAGCAAACTGGCTTAGCAAATGCATGGGTCCCATGGCAACCCTTTGAAATATTCTCCAATATGCAATTTTATCAGCTTGAGTTTATTAGACTGAAAGCTTAGCCCTCCACCACAAGACATGGCTGAAGAAAAGGGGCAAGGAAGCCTGGGCAGCTTGGCTTGAGATGTCTGGGGGTAAAATACCACTGTTCCCTGTGAGTTTCCAAAAATCCTCTAAAAATGCACATAGCATGCAAGCAGGAGAGGAATTTACTCAATTTCGAACCCGTGCCCCTAAAATACAATTATGCAAACAACATTTCAGACCCCTAGACCACCCTTCTCTCTCAAAATTCTACCCTCTAAAACCTCAACTTGAAGCTGCAACTATACATGCAACTAAAATTGCAAAATTGCTCCAAATTTCTCTACCCCTACTCTAGCTAGTTGACAAAATTGCAGCTGATAATGGCACAATTTGAGTGATCAAGTTTGCAAACTAGAGACCTTTAACAATGTACAAGACTCGACACAAGCATGAAAAGATCACTCATGTCACAAGCATAATGCTTACCGTATTAGCATGATTACTTTAATTGATTATAAGTTAATTAACTAAATTTTACCAGTGTCACATAACTCTGTGATATTTGTAATATAAAGAATTTTATTATATTATAGACTTTTATTTGACAACGGAATATCACATAGATACATGTGTCATAAATCAAAATTAAAAAAATTTATGTGCTGTGAAGCAGGTCAAGAGAGTTATCAGGTGGGGTGGAAGTCTCTTACTTTGCAATTCAAACAAGTATGGTATTAAACTTATGAATAGATTAGAGATGAAATAATCAACTTCAAGATAAAGGTATGGTAAAGAGTAGGCTATACGGTAAATCTTCAAGAAAAGAGAGAACCAAAGAAGCTCTGTGAAAAAGCAAGTCCCCCCCTTCCTTCCCTACCAATTATGCACAGGCCCACAAAAAGGGGATTTAAGAAGGGGGGGGGGGATCACCAGGGGGGTAGCCAGATGGATCCAAGGAAAACCCACATCCTGCTAAGGCCATAAATGGATTGGGGGGGGAGTGCAGAATTATTTTCCCAACCCCCCTCCCCCTTTGCCCCTCTACACACAGCCTCCAGCATTCAACCTCTGAGCCCCAAATGTCAGCCAATAGAAAATCCCCCCATGCAGGGGATAGAAGGGGAAAAAGAGGCTATAGAATAGAATAGAATAGAATAGAATAGAATAGAATAGAATAGAATAGAATGCACCTGTCTGCTACACACGCTGCACTATTAGGCTCTATCTATCTATCTATCTATCTATCTATCTATCTATCTATCTATCTATCTATCTATCTATCTATATCATCCGTATTATCTATACATGTATACCATAGAATAGAATAGAATAGAATAGAATATAATATAATAGAACAATTGTCCATACAAAGAGCCAAATCAGCCAATGGCCCTTTTACCACAAATATGACCAGAATGCTATCAACCAAAGGTCCCCCATAGCACATGCATAGTAGGCCTACTATACCTACTATAGTAATAGGCCTGTACATAGTATACAACCTATAGTAGTAAACCTATAAGAGGCACTCCTCTGCATAATCGTGATTGGCCATTCTCATGAACCCAAAACCTCAACTATGTGCAGAGACAGACAGGTATGTAGATAGACAAGTTTCGTGCACACAGACAGTTTTGGTTGGCCAGAAATTCCTCTATAATATGATGGTATAATACATGGTATAATAATGCATGGCATAATCATGGTATTATCCTACAGAGGCCAATGATAAGTGAAACTAGTTTGACCAAGATTGGTGTTCACTTATAATACTGTCCTCCTATTTTCAAAAGTATTTTGGGATAATTTGGGACAAAATTGCCAAAGCTACCCAGGCAAGGGTAAAACCAGTGTGGTCTAGATAAAGGATTCAAGCTAAATTCAGTCCAGTTACTTGAAATCTCCAGAATTTTCAGTTATTGGAATATGAAAGTTTTAAACATAGGCCTACAAAATATTCTGAATTCTATCTCAATAGCTCTCAGTGTCAGTTTGAAACAGTATAGATCTAACAGCAAGTATCGTCTTTAGTCAGTTCTATCTTTTATTGTAATTTCTTACAAGAAAATCAAAGCATTTTTCAGTGCTATTTCAGCATTTGCACCTGTCCCAAAGAATGAGCAAAGCTATTTCACAAGGACTGTCAGAGGACTTGAGATTTGCATTTTGACCTCTGGACTCATTTCAACGACTGTTCAGCTTTATCTCTGAGAGTTGTGCCACTGACCAAATTGTCACATTTATGACGTAAAACACCTCTTAAAATAGCTCCCTTAAATATTAATAACATATATTTGCAGCACTTAGGACTGGGACCTGGTGCTATCAATTCAATTACAGTATTTTTACCAAACTGCACCCAAAAGCAATTAAATTTTCATAATTTATAAGATATGAAATCTAGGCACCACTGTTATTAAATTTAAGTCCCTAGTCCAACCTATACACGCCATATATAGCTTATACTCCAAAATTGGAAGGAAGCCAGATGACTAATTAGACTGAAAAGCCCTTTTGGAATTGGAACAGAAAAGGGTTCTTTATAGAGGGCGCTCAGGTGCAAAGGCTACCCCTCTGATATTTTGCACCTTTCAATCACCCCCAGTGGCCCCTACCCTTCCAAAAAAGAAACTTAAAGAGAAACTAGATGCAGCATATGCTAAGGGATTGTCTGGCCCATGGATTGCTGTCCAACAGGGACGAAATGTCGGCCAAATAATTGAAGTGATTTACAAAAATAAGTAATAATTTCCTGCTGAGACCCCCCCCCCCCAAGTCCCCCTGATTATTAAATAGTTGCCCCTAACTTATAAACACCAGGCTGTTAAATGTATCCCCAAAGGAATGATTTATTTCAGGATCAGACTGTTCAGAAAGAATTTGTTTCATCAGAAGTGAGCAAGAAATTATTTACTAAAAAAAAATTCCAAGCCCTCCCCCTCCCTGGATATGAAATGGTCACCCCCTTACACCAGGAATTATGTATTTGAAGACCAGACTGTTCAGAAAGAATTTGTTTCATCAAAAGTGAGCCAGAAATTGACTAAAAAAAAAAACTGGAACGGAGTGCACGAGATGCACAAACGTAGCTCTGCTACCAGTGCACGACATCGCATTAAAATACTGTGCAACCACTTGGTAAATATTACACCCATTGGCAACATTACACCCATTGGCAACATTACCTCCACTGGCAACATTAGACCCACAGGTAACATTACACCATTGGTAACATTACAACCATTGGCAACATTACACCAATTGGCAACATTACACCTATTGGCAACGTTACACCCACTGGCAACGTTACACCATTGGCAACATTACATCCATAGGTAACATTACACCCTTGGCAACGGTACACCCCCTGGCAACATTACACCCATTGGCAACATTACACCCATTGGCAACATCACACAATTGGCAACATTACACCCATTGGCAACATTACACCCATTGGCAACATTACACCCATTTGCAACATTACACCCATTGGCAACATTACACCAATAGGCAACATTACACCCATTGGCAACAAATGTTACACCCTTGGCAACATTACACAAATTGGCAAAATTACACCAATTGGCAACATTACACCCATAGGCAACATCACAACCATAGGCAACATCACACAATTGGCAACATTACACCAATTGGCAACGTTACACACATTGGCAACATTACACCCATTGGCAACATTACACCCATTGGCAACATTACACCCAATGGCAACATTACACCCATTGGCAACATTACACCCATTGGCAACATTACACCCATTGGCAACATTACACCCATTGGCAACATTACACCCATTGGCAACATTACACCCTCGGCAACATTACACCCGTTGGCAACATAACACCCATTGGCAACATTACACCAATTGGCAACATTACACCCATAGGCAACATTACACCCATTGGCAACATTACACCCATTGGCAACCTTACACCCGTTGGCAACATTACACCCGTTGGAAAAATTACACCCATTGGCAACATTACACCTGTTGGCAACATTACACCCGTAGGCAACATTACACCCGTTGGCAACATTACACCATTGGCAACATTGCACCCTCGGCAACATTACACCCTCGGCAACATTACACCTGTTGGCAACATAAGACCCGTTGGCAACATTACACCAATTGGCAACATTACACCAATTGGCAACATTTCACCCATAGGCAACATTACATCCATTGGCAACATTACACCCATTGGCAACATTACACCCATTGGCAACATTACATTGATTGGCAACATTACACCATTGGAAACATTACACCCATTGGCAACATTACACCCATTGGCAACATTACACCCAATGGCAACATTACACCCATTGGCAACATTACGCCATTGGCAACATTACACCATTGGCAACATTACACCAATAGGCAACATCACACAATTGGCAACATTACACCTATTGGCAACATTACAACATTGGCAACATTACACCCATTGGCAACATTACACCCATTGGCAACATTACACCCAATGGCAACATTACACCCAATGGCAACATTAAACCCATTGGCAACATTACACCCATTGGCAACATTACACCCATTGGCAACATTACACCCATTGGCAACATTACATACATTGGAAACATTACACCAATAGGCAACATAACACCCATTGGCAACAAATGTTACACCCTTGGCAACATTACACAAATTGGCAAAATTACACCAATTTGCAACATTACACCCATAGGCAAGATAACAACAAGAGGCAACATCACACAATTGGCAACATTACACCCATTGGCAACATTACATTCATTGGCAACATTACACCATTGGAAACATTACACCCATTGGCAACATTACACCCATTGGCAACATTACACCCAATGGCAACATTACACCCATTGGCAACATTACGCCATTGGCAACATTACACCATTGGCAACATTACACCCATAGGCAACATCACACAATTGGCAACATTACACCAATTGGCAACGTTACACACATTGGCAACATTACACCCATTGGCAACATTACACCCATTGGCAACATTACACCCATTGGCAACGTTACACCCAATGGCAACATTACACCCAATGGCAACATTACACCCATTGGCAACATTACACCCATTGGCAACATTACACCCATTGGCAACATTACACCCTTGGCAACATTACACCCATTGCCAACATTACACCCATTGCCAACATTACACCCATTGGTAACTTTACACCCATTGGCAACATTACATCCATGGGTGTAGAGCTAATTCCAAGCCCACCCCCCCCTCCCTAGATATGAAATGGTCACCCCCTACTGCTGATTCTTGATACAATGTAAATTCAGGCCACCGGAACCTAAGTTACAGTACATTAAAGAAACTGGAATGGCATTATAGGGTGTTAACAGTGTGGTTTTGACAGAAATGCCTGGACAAAAATCCTTTCTACAACGTGACAGGCTCACCACAGAGTCGGCCCTATATTACATATAGGCCGAAAACTCTCACTTTTTTGTTGAGAGCCAACACCCCCTTATAATGGAATAATAATTGTGCCATAAATTAACGGTACAATAATACACCATCCACAGCATCTATAATGACAGGTATAAAGGTAACAGAACCCTATAGTAACCAGGGACCCCCTTTGGGACCCTATAGGTCCTTCATAGGACCTTTAAGTACAGAGGTGGTATATTTCACTCGGCTTCACCTCGGCAGATGTGCTGTGAGCCCCCACCACTCAAAATCTATCCCTTAGAAGTTCTGAAACGTTCCAAACTTCCAAAAGAATTCCAATAGAAGTTAGAAGCAACCTCATTCTGAGGCCCCTTCTTGAAATTAGAAGTCTGTCCCCTCCCCCAGAAGCAAAAATCCTTCAGAAGTCCCCTGTGTTATTATTTCAAAGCTATTTTCCTATTCTCAAACTCAAGGGGCCCTCTCAAAAGCGGCCATCAATCAACACAGCTCTATTATTAAGGCATCTGTCTACATTTTGAGAAGGGCCCTTATTACACTTCAATTATTTCACCTAGGAAATTGTTTAATTAACTATATACTGAGTAGGCCTATTGAAATAGCACCAGGGGTGGACTTCTGAAGATATTAATATTCAATAAATTATTATTAAATTAATTGTTCCATTATGACAACAAGCTTTTTATATTCCCATAACTTCACATCTTAGCCTAAGTACCAAAAGGCTCACTTGGTAGTCCAGGAAATATGTTTTAATTATAATTTTTTTCTAAAATTACTATAAAATATTACTTTTCAATAGGCCTAAAAGCAATTAAGGTACTTTTTTCAACCATTACCTTAATTCATATGCATATTCTCAAAATCTAACAAAAATCCTTTAATTTGACATTATTGATAACCAATTATAAGTTAGTGATTTTATTGCCTTTGCTTCGATTCAAATTAGCCGTTTATTAACGTTCCTAATTAGCATAATTTATGCATGCACTAACAAACTTTTTTCCACAAACCCATAAAGTTTTATATGAAATCTATTAATTCAATTAGTAAGCTATGAACACTTCAATTGTTTTAAATGAATGATATTATATTCATTACACCATTTATGAGTTATGTTAAATCATTTTTAATGTAATTGGGGAGACTTTCCTTGAAATCCAATTTCAATTTTTTACAGTTAAAATGCCTTTTTTTAAACATTAAAACAGTACTTGAAATTCAATTTATTCATTTTCATAGTTTCAAAATTAGCATAATTATAGTGCAGGCGATGCAAATGAATTTGGGAAGGAAACAGCTGACCATAATGATAATCAATTGTGCACTGCAACTACTGGACCTGTACATTTGGTATGGTGATTATTTCGAGTAGACAGGCCGACAATAGTCCTCAGCAATATGACTGTACTGTATTATAGTCAGCAGGAAGCTGATTTGGTCATTGATTCATTTGACCAGTCATTCTGAATTCTGCAACCCAACTCAATATTGCTATATATTGTATGGCTAAGCTCTGAAATCTAGCTATTATCAATGTATTCCAAATTCTACCTGGCTTCAAGTGGCTTAGATGACTCTGCAAATGCCAATGAATGTGCTGCCTGACTCAGTATGGATGCATCGCTTCAAGACTAAATGCACCTGACCACAGCCATGCCAAGTCACTATGACTATCACTGTGGCATCTAGTAAGGCATCTGACTCAGGCATCAAAGACTAAGGCATCAAACTAAAGCATCCAATAGCTTTGTCAACACATCATATTTGACTTGCGATTGTATTGAATAAGGACTTAAAACATGGCATTCATGGCAACAGACATATTTTGCCATCAGTCTATGGCTATGGCATCAGGACTCTAACATCTGAGCCATAGCCACCAGGCCAACTAAAAGCTATTACCATGCCAACTGACTACACCACAAGACTATGCCAACTGACTATGCCAGCTGACTACAGCACGTGACTATGCCTCTCATCTGACTATGCATGCCTAATTCCTAATTCCCCTCCCCAGCCCATAGCAGCCCATAGCCTGTCTCCTTGCATCGGCCCAATCAGTTGGCCGCCTTTGAAGCTTGCGACAAAAACGTCATTTGCCGCCAGTCTAGATAAGCCTGGATGAAAATGCTGAAAATAGTCATTAGGGAAAATCACAATAGATTAGTCTGCTAATGTAGACACTCTAGATGCTCCAGATAGCCACGTAGACATCCCACTAACATCAAAATGTTTAGCTTAAAGTCTAGTCTATACTTGGCCATCAGGGAAATTTAAAGCCCAAAGCTAATCAGCAGATACAGGCAAAAACACAACATGTTGAAAATAAGCTAAAATGCTCCAACATCCTGGAACTTTGTGATGTCCAGACTAGCTAGTTTTTCTGTTGCCATGGAAACCTTTCCCAAGTATTCATCAAACATTCAGCAACATACAGAGAATTTTGTTTCAAGTTCGTATAATTTCAAAGTGTATTTTTTATCTACAAGGTATTTTACAAAAGGACACAAAATACTGAAAAATAAAGACATTTTTGTTTGTTTAAAAAAATATCATTTTTACCTTGAAATACAAAGTATTAAACTTCTTTTCGACAAAAAACAAACACAATTTCGTGAACACGTGAAGGTCTGAAGGCTGGCCAGTGTTATTGCATATATCTGGATTAATGTACAAGTATGTGTACAGCCTGTTTTGAGTTAGTGGGGTGTATTGTGCCCTATAGGTCCACAGCTTCCCAACATAGCAGAGTGGTTTTTGTCAAAGGGGGTTGTGCATACACCACGTGACGTGCAGGCATGCGCACTCACACCTAAATCCCATCAGTCACCCGGATGCTGAGGGGTAAAAAAGGGCCCTTGTCAAGCTAAGCTGCCCTCTTGTAGTTCCTCAAGGGCCCGCTAGGGGCAGGGTTCAACCATGGTCACCACAAGACCTTAGGAGAGGATAGAACTGGCTTGCAGGACCAAGCTATCTATTTCATAAAAACCTACCAACCTTTTCTATGTCAACAGAGGTCCATGAGCAGGATTCAAGTGAAATATTATTGCGGCCAAAAGGAATGGGTATATGTTGTGTATTCACTGTATTGGTTGGCCAAAACTCATGCTGACCAATTTTATTCAAGGAATTCCAAGCTTACCCTGACCACCATTGGCCACTGGCCATCCAGGCAAACAAAGCAATATGGAATTCCAACTATCTCTTATCTTTCTGTCTCTCAGTATGTGATAACTAAAGTATGAGGCTATATATAGAACTTCAACAATAGCCTGAGATATAGATAGCAACATAGCAAATTTATAGTTGAGATCTAAATAACCAAATTTTAATCCATGTCATTACAAGAACAAGGAATCTGTTGCACACAGAACATTTAATATGGAACAAGGGCCTTGACAAGCCTCACAAGAAACCTCCTACGTTTCTTGAAACTGTTTCTAGAAACTCACAAACTCTAGGTGACCTATAGCCAGGCTTGGTGGGGTTTTTCTCAGGACCATGTACACAGGCACAGCACACAGGGACCCAGAAGTAAACAGACTGTCACCAAACCAGGCCACGTTGAGATCCAACTCTTGCAGTTTGTCAGTTCTTGACCCCCCTTTCTGTATAGACCCCCCCCCCCTCCTCCAACCTTATTTCTCAAATCTTGACACTTTGTTGAATCAAGGGCCTCCGCAACTGTTCCATTCTAAGTTGGAAGATTTTCCAAACCAACAAAGAAACATCAGATGTGTACAGCTAGATCTATAGGTTATGCTACATAGCTTGTAGTACATTGTACTTCCAATATCTATACATATACAGTGTATATAGCAACCACTATCTAGAATTTGTACTTAGTATGGAATATTCATAGAATTCAAACAACTACAACTTGAAATCTACAATTAATTCGGATGCTTTCATTGAACACTGTATGTATAAATAACTTACATAGAAAACTCATTCAGTAGATTTCTGGGATACAAAAATACTCCAATTGTGAAATTCTATATTTGTAAGCCTAGTGTTGCATTTCTTATTCCTAACTTTTAAAGAACTAAAAGAAGCCTTTTTGAGGCAACTTCTATACAGGTTCACCTCATTATTTTCAAGTCTATTTCTGCCTTATTATTCCTCTGGCTACGTGGATCTGTTTTGGAGATATTTTTTCAGAATCTCTTTATAAGGCAAAAACCCAGTAATGCCTGACAGGCGAAATAGGGCAAAATTGGCCCATTTTCTTTGGTGGCTGTAATTTCCAGAGTTTTCTAAAACTTTTGAGGAGCTCGAAAACTATTTTGTGGTTCGCTTTCTATGATGTTCTATGCCAAATTTCGGCTTCTCTACATTTCTTCTGATGTCGTTTTTCTGAAACTTTTTCCTTAATTTAATGTTTTTTTGCTTAGAACTAACATGTAAACAGCCTTCCCAAGCCTGCAATTTGGCTTGGATCAAATTTGGTGAAAATTATATATATGCAAAAAAAGTTCATAGGAAATACACAATGTTCATCTATTCAAACGTTTGGCTAAAATGGCTAAAATGGGGGGTTTTGTCTATAATCATAAACAAGTAATGTGTAGAAAAAAAGTTTTGTAACTTAATTTCGTATTCCCTTGCTTGATACTCAAAAGCAAAAGGTTTTATAAGGCTGCATGTGCAAAAGTAAGCAAACACTCACTGCTTTGTTTATCTATCTATCTATCTATCTATCTATCTATCTATCTATCTATCTATCTATCTATCTATCTATCAAGTACCTACCTATCTATCTATCTATCTAATTAGTATCTATCTATCTATCTATCTATCTACCTATCTATCTATCTATATATCTATCTTCTCAATTTAAGTCCAACACCATCAGCAGTTCGCCTAATGAATGACCAACTTTGATCAGGCCCAATTTCAAGTTCACCCATTGACTGAACCATCATAGCCCAACAATAACACCAACTAACCATGACCTACTAATTTGTAAAAATACTCTGTTTACTTGCCCTCGCCCTTGTTTCATTAACCATGTTAACCCAAAATCTGACAAATACTAATTATAATACACTATTTATCTACAGCAAATAAACCCAATACAACAAATAGTATCTAAAGCAAGATCAATTTAACCCAGTAGCATTGCATTGTGTATTCAACCTTAAACACTAGATAAATTGCAGTTTTATCAAAAGTTCAATTAAGCTCTACAGTAGAATTTCAGAAGAAACTATCTTAAAAGTGGAGATAAATGTTAGACTTTGTTAGTGTATCGAAAGTTAAATGTTGAAACTTTTTTCTTCAACGTATAAACCAAGTTTAATCATTTGAACAATTTGCAATTATCAACAAAGAATGGATTTATTTTTCAAAGTTAGAATTGCCTATTGCACAGCTAACTTCAAACTGTATAAAGATGCTAACTTTTAGCTTCATTGGTAATGATAGGTTGGTCTTAAAAGTTTGCAATAATTAACAACAAAAGCTGTTATCATTAGTACAACTTATTCCTACTTCAAAGTTACAGCTTCTTCAAACTTTGAATTTCAACTTAAAATTTCTACAGCTACCAAGAAGGGTATCAGAAACATGGATACCCCAATTTAATTGTTGTCTTAGAGAAGCCATGTGCCCTATTAACAGTTGCAGAAAACAACAATTAACCCTGGCCATATGTAATTCTATTGTTAGGCCAAATGTGACATGCTGCCATATTTCTTTATGGGTGACAATGCCCCATAAGACATTGACAATAGAAGCTTAGAATAATTATAAGAACAACTGTTACTGACTTACAAAGATTGACAAAGATCTGGGCAATTCATGTTGGCTTAAAAGAATGACTAAACCCACAGTTTGTGACATAACAATAGGTGCTTAAAGAGGATGGCCATTATGAGCAAACAGAAACTTCACAATTATAAAACAACAATTGAGATTCAATTGTAATTGGCTAATAGGCACTTCAATTGCAATTGGAAACTTATCTGTTAAGGGGGGGGTGGGGGTAATTAGCAGTTTGCAATTTACCCCCCCCCCCAACACCCATGTGGCTTCCTGCACAGACATGTACAATACCAGGGGTATACCCCATCATGGTGAATTGCTTGAGAAATAGGTCATCCATGCCATATAAGGAGTGCCATGTGTTCCAAGTGACATATCCTGGGGTGTGGAATTCTTAGGGTAGCACAGAAGGGCACAGAAAGTACCCCTGGGAAAAAAGGGTAAGGGGGAAATAAGAAGAAAGACCTTCCCGCCATCCTTTCCCTCCTCTACCCTTTCCATAATACCTAAAAGACCCTTTGTGTGAAATGCGTATTCCTAAAATGCTGCATTTTTTCTTCCAAAGAATACAGAAGCATCTGATATTCCAATATTCTGGGATGTTGAAGTGTGTAGTTCATAATCAGCTGATAATTGAATATATATTTTCATATGTGTGGAACTTCAATTTATCCAAAGAGAGAACATAAGGGAAAAACCTCTAATAAACAAAAACGTTTTTTTTTTGCCAGGCCATATTTATCACAGTCCTTTTAATATTGACCACACATTGATCCACCTTGAATATGAACAAAACCTCACTTCATGGTTCACCCAAACTAACACAAAACTGGATAATGAGACCTATAGCATTTCACAAACGTTAATTTCCCAACCTATCTAGTATCTTGTTTCTAATATTCAGGTTTCATAATAATCACGAGAATATTCCATCTGGCGTATGTGGATTGGAATTTTTGGAATTCTGCTCATTTAAGGCATTTCCCTTTGATTCCCATGTTCATTAAAGAACTATTTGATTAATAAAAGATCATAGTGTGAAAATGGGTATATTGGAAAAAGTTTCCTTGAATTTTATCGCCAAAAACGAGATTTAAAGGGAGGAAGGATCCAAATTCAGATTTCAACACGCCTCACTTTTGAGACGGTCCCTGGCCTAGTAGTAAATTGTGCAGGGCTCTCCACAAACTGGCTAGCCAGGCAGCCAGACACCCAGTCAGGACATACTCTCTGCTATCCAAGATTCTCTGCCAAAATGTAACATTTTCAGTGGCACATAGCACCCGAATTCCTGCCTAAAACTGATACTAACAAGGATTTCATGTAGAGGACAACTCTAAAATGTTCTAATGATCAAAATCCAGGCATTTTAGCAGCTCAATACATGCTGACGTCCATTGACATTTGCAACACAAAGCCCTGAACACTGAACTGCCAGCCATGAACAGCCCAGCTGATGAATTATTAAATATCCTTCAGAAAAATATACATTATTGAAAATAATCATCATAACAAGTTTCAAAAGTAAAAGACTCAATAAAAAACTTCTTTCAGACCGTAAAAAAAAATTAGAAAAACTATGCGAAAAGTTCAATGGATTGATCAAAACAACAGTGCCAATATTCCACTTAGTTTCAAAATAGTAAACAACATATTTTACAGATAAAACATAAATCAACCCTCAAAATCAATATTTTACCATCCCATTATAGCAGTCAGAAGACTCAGAACATTTCAAAATATTGCAGCAGTTTAGCAGCCAAAAAGACTTCATATTAAATGCAGTAATAGGACTGGCAGGAAAATGGAGAAGGCAGCCCTTGAAAGTTGACACATTTTCCACAACCAAGGATTGCCTGGATTGGAAAGAAATACTGCCAAGGATATGGGTCTATCAGCCATGGCCACGGAGCCCAGAGGATATTGAAGCAACTTGAAAATCAATTTATCAATTCATTCACAACAGTTTGTACATATTTCTTCTGTGCAAGTTCCAAGTTGCTCAAGTTTCAGATTTTAAAGCACCAAAACAAGCAGATATTTGATTCTGGCACATGGTAATTGCAACTTAGCCGAGTCAAGAGTTCCAATGCTTAAAACTTTATAAGTACTCCGACAAGCCAGGGACAAGCTTACAAATGAGTTGCAATTCAGTCAATCAATCCGTGTTCCATTTTGACAAGTTGCAAGGCTAGTTCTTCAGCCATTAAAATCCAAAATAGCATAAATTATTAAATTTCAGTGACACATATTTGAGAATAAGATAACGAAATTGTAGATGGACCCACCTTGGAGGCTGCGACGTCTTGTCGACTCGCGCAGGTCGTAAATCGGGGAACTGCGCTGGATTTCTGTGGGACTCAAGTTGGGACTAAGGTTAAGGATTGGGGGGCTGTGGGGGTTAAAGTACGCGGGGGCAGCCAGTGAATCCGAGGTATTGTTCGTAGCCCCCGCGCTCGCTCCGTACTGGTTGAAATTGTCCGAGACGTAAGGGGAGTTATCCTGGACCGCATTAGGGGACAGTTGACTCGGGTGAGGTAGGTGGGGGGCAGGGCCCGACGGGTACGATCCTGGCCCCGGGGGTTTGGGCAATAGGTGGCAGTAGGGCATCTGGGCGTCCTTCTGCTGAGAGGGTGCCGCCACTGGCATGTTTAAGTCCTCTTCAATAGGGTAAGTGTAAATCCAATATCCAGTGAGCAGAATACTTCTAAGGTCAGGCCTGCAAAATAAAAGACAAGTTTTAAACATCGAAAGAGTACAAGGAAAAATTGCAAATTTGACTAATTAGTGATGCTAACGGTTCTACTAAATGCACATACCACAGTAAAGGACCTTGACAAAATGATATGGTTGTATCAGTTCCATGATGTATAATGAATACATCCTTGTAGAATACAGCATTAAACTTTAAAGCACCAAGCCTTATGATTTGTCCCAACAGAACACAACAAACTTCCTCAGAGTTGTCAGCTTTGCATGAATAACAAAAATAAGCAGAAATTTAATTCCACATGTTTAGGTGACCTCTGCTGAGTTCATAAAAAGTAAGCTAAGCCTTGACAAATTTATTCACATGGGAGAAAAAAGTAGCAGGGAAATTGTCAATGCATGGTTTTTATGCATGTGGGGGACTGTATCCACAGCAGTTGCTAGGCCCAGGGGGATCCCTGCACTCAGCTGTCAAACTCATTCAATGATTGGCAATGAACTGGAGACAGCAGAGTGACGCAGTTCCAACTTAACTGATAACTCAAATAACAAGCAAAGATATTGCAAAAGAAGTTGCCTGGTTACTTGCACACGGACAAACCCAGACAGAAACTTGGGGTAAAAATGTCAAATTGGCCCAGCACTGGAGACTGGTGTGAGGGCAGGCTGGCTGCAGTGCAGCTAAAAAATCCACAAGCTCCTGGCACTGACAATCACCAGTCCATTGTTTCAACAACTCAATTGGGTGTATTGTCCAGTTTAATCAAGGTAAACCCCACCTTAGCTGAATGTCACAGCACCTGACAAGCTGTCAAAGCAAGCAAACTGGGTGTGTTGGGCTGTCAAGTATTGACGTCAAAATCCCAGCCCAGACTGCCAGGCCTGTGCACTTGTTACAACACATGAGAATCAGAGATTGTGCACAAAATGAACATTTCCAAGACGTTTTGACAACTGATTATGTTAGAACAACACCTTACCTTCATTTGTGATCAGTTGCAACTCTTTAGAAGGACGTAATTCGCTTGTAAATCAGTGAAATAAGCCCTCCTTCACAGACCCGACCCGTATCCTGCCCAGTATGATCCCTTGCTGGGTCATGTGTACATCAAGCACAGAGGAATACCCGCCCACTTCGTGACGTCATTTCCGTAATCAATAAAGCCGATCGGGGAATTCCGCGTTGAAACGTCACTCCCGAATATTCCCGAATATCGGTGACAATTTTTTCTTAAATGAGAATAAAATTTAATGTCATTTCTACAGCGATTATTTTGCTTTAAAATGTCTACCTAAATAGCATCGAATAAAATTATAAATGCGGTAAAGTTTATTTGCGCATCAAAATATGAGTCACGTATGATAATGAGATGCAGGTGCTATTTTTGGACCGGCTTTTGATTGGCTGTCACAGGTCACGTGCCGACAGAATCCACACTTTATTGGCCGAGTACACAAGACCGGCGTCATCAGAAATGAGATAGCGAAGGAGGAAGAGTATCATTGAAATTTGCCAAGTTTCTGGCTTTATTTATCAATTTCGGTTCAAAAATTTCGGAAATTATTGCTCAGGGAAAGACAACAGAGCTTCTGGATTCGACTGAAATATATTTCACAGGAACAGAAGAAGACTGATTGTCAGAATTTGGCAAAAAGAAGATCGATCAACTTGGCTTGTTTACGGCAGCCATCTTTGGACTCAGCCACTGTCCGAAGACTTTGTTTATCGAGAGAATATCATCAAATTTTGATCATCACACTATCATCATACCTCACCTAACTGACAGTACACTACTGGGAAGAAGTTGACGCGACAAAAGAAGAGGCAATCGCCCCGGAAATCTTCGTTTGGGAAGAAGTTCAGGCCTACGGTTCGCCCTTGACCTGGATTCATTCGATTGACGTCACTCAGCTGACATCACACCACCATCAATGTGTAAAATCGACGGAACACAGTCTTGTAGGATGCGAGCTGAAGAGTCAGTTTCGAAACAGGTACTTTTAACATTATTTATTGACAATAATCAATGCTGGCATCATGACTAACAAGTTTCACAGAGATCCTTCTTTGTTGTGAAATCCCCGAAGCCTGGCGACAGCCCAGCAACAAGTTCAGGGGGCGGAGCCTAATATTCTAATGAGGTCCCTTTGTGTTTGTAAACAGGATGTATGATCAATGTATGTTAAGTCTCATGTTGACCATTGTGACAACTGAACAGCTGCTGTTCTATGAAATGTACTGTGCAGATGCAGAGATTGTCATATATATTTCTATTGGAAATCGTTCTTTTTTCTCATGAACTTGTTTGTTGCAAACAAGTCTGTGCTACTTTTAGCCTGTCTTGGCAAGAGTCCCAATGTCAAGTTCAGATGTGTACTGCAGTGCAGGGTGTAAATGTCAGCTGTTGTTTTCTGATATGCCTGCTTCTTGGAAATTAGAAATAACTGATGTATATAAAACCATCCAGGCTCTACTTGGTAAATATCCCTGGATTTTGCTAGAGCTTAGGGATTGACCGCAATTTAAGTGAATTTGTTTGTGCATTGCAGGGCCACCAGAAACGGCCTCACACCAAGGGCCAGACGGGCCCTGGAGCCCGTAAGGCCCGATACGTCAGAGCCGAGCAGAACAACAACCAAAATGGCAGCCGCAGTCCCATCCAGAAGAACCTGCAGAATCAGCAGCACCGTCAGCAGAAGACTGGCAGTCCGCAGCAGAACAGCAGCAGAGGGGGCACCCCGACCGGCAGCATTGCTCACCAGCAGAATGGCGCCCACAGCCATCAACAACACTCAGGAGGCAGCAGCCCACGGTTCAACAAGCGCCAGGGGCCGCACAACAACAACAACAATGGCGGAATGATGAAGGAAAACGTGGCCACCACTCCGTCCAAACCTGCCAGGCGCTCCCCTCCACCTGCCGTCACCCCCAGCAAAGCTCTGGCCTACGCTGGGGCCAAGTTCAGTGACCCCCCCTCGCCAAAGGTGCTGCCAAAACCCCCAACTCACTGGTTTGCTAGCCCCAATGACCAAATCGCTGCGATCTCCCACGGACTGCTCGCCACCTCAACCGGCAGCAGTCCCTCTTGCTCAGCCATTACTAGTGTTCTCAAGAACATGTTGAATGTTCAGGCGTAGTTCATTTGAGCTGTCATGCATTTATACATAATCATCTCATTAACTCATCTCATCATTCGATCATTTTGATTGTTAAGTGGTTGACATGCAACTGTGGCGATAGACTGCATACTCATATTTGACTCAGTCATTTGATATCATTGTCATCTGATATGGTCATTTGGTTGATATCATTGTCATTTGATATCGTCATTCACCAGATATTACATAGGGACATTCCGAGTCATACAAGGGCACCTCCCATCCCTCAGAGTTGCTTATTTTTGGATGGGAGGTTCCCTTGATGCAGCGTTTTAGATTCGAGTATTTTTTGTATGTAACAATGACATGGGGTGCCTAGATGTTAGCTATATATGTGTGTTTGTCTTTTCTCTTTCTGGTCTTTGTCTGAAATTGTCTGTATTTGTTTTCTTGGTTATAATGCCCCATCATTTGTAATTCCCGCGTCCCAGTCTTAGGGATTTTATAGAATGTTTTGTCTACATCCCATATCGATGATTCCCATGTCGATGATTCCTGTAATGGTTCACATTACGATTCCCGTTGCATTTGAGCTGCAGTTGCACAGCATTCACCCGGCAACTCAAGTAGGCGGTAATAAGCCAGGAGTAAAAGGTCTTGTGATAAATAGTGATAAGTAAATTGATGAGGATTGCAATTGAAGCAATCAAACGGCATTTACCAACCTCCACTTATTAAGGGGGTTATTTGTCTTCCGAAAATATAGTACTTATATGAGACGAGTGCTGCATATTGAGCGCACTACGATTCCTGGCTTGTTCGACTGAGTTTGTCACCAGTTTATTATTTCCACAAATGGATCTATTAATCATCTTCTAATCAGCTAATTCGTGTCACTATGAGACATGCCAACTAGTACGAATGTCATGGAAGCGTCCAATTTAAGACTAGCCACATGAAATTCTACTGGTTTTTAGATTCAATTTCTCACCCAAATTTTTGCAAATTAATTATTCTTCAAATTACAATTGAAATTGTCCAAATTTCGAAATTGGTAAATTGATCGATAATTCAATTAAAATTTATTTCTGGTTTCGGTTGTTGAAAAAATTTGAATTCTTGCTTTGATACGCAAATCACTTTTCAAGTTTTGATGTTGAAATGCTTTTGTGAAATTGTTTGTATATTTGTCTCATCTTGACTAATCAGGTTGACACGGGTATGTGGTTATTACGTATTCAACTTAACTCAGCAGGGACATATACCACACGACCATGTGGGCATTACGCTCCTAGATCCCGTTAGTGATGTTTGTCCGCAGATATTGCGTTTTGCTTATAATTGTTCACGTCTTGTTTTTTTTAATGGCCATTTTTGCTGCTTGGCAATGATTTAGTGATTCCTCGTTCAAGATGCACTTGAATCTTGGAGAGAATTTTTTTTCGGTATTTGATATATTTTGATATTCCAAAAAGTTTCGCTTTGATCCAAATTGATCTTGCATCGATCTGCGTTTGATCATTTTGATCCTTTTGAATAATTTGTATTATTTGATTAGAAATTTCCCTTGATATTGTGATTTGATTGAAAACAGTAAGAGGGGCTACTCTTATTTGTTTGACTTTTTTGTTTACTTGTTTGTTTTCTCTATCTATGTCTCTGTCCTATCTGTCTTTGTCCGTATGTGTTTATGTACAAGGTGCTCTTGGCATTTTTGAAGTGCGATGTACAAGCTCTAGTCAGATGGCGTAGTTTTATACATTGTACATATTTTGAATTAAGCATTGTTAGCTTTGTCCGGTAGGGAGTCTTTCTATCTAAGAGCAGGAGTTTTATTTTTATATGAATCAATCGTTTCCAGTTGAAGTCTTCAGGGTCGTGCATTTATGACTGCTGTGAGTTGAATGTGGTCTCAGTGTAGCCAAGGCTACGTCCAAAGTGATAGATATACGTGAGGGTGCCCACCTGCCCTTTTAAGGGCGTCTCAAACGAGCACCTGTCAAGGTGTATGTGTTGTTAGGGCTCTTTTGATTGGTCGCTGGTTGTTACAGCGTTGTTTTGGCTTGTTCATGAATTATTAGAAATCATTAAGAATATTAGATGTATTGACTTTTAACATGGGATGGGAAGGTTTAGCTAAATCAAGAATTATAAAAAAATATGCACTAGGGAGGGTCGGGAAAGAATAAAAAGATAGTATTCATATTGACGCACATTATGAATAGAGTTAAGCGAAAGGCTGAGCAAGATATTCACATTATTGACACTGATCCCACTCAGAGCTGATCATGAACTGTGATTTCTCACACGAATATAATATTGATTGAGCTGCACAGACTGTTGCAAGCGCTTCCATTGAGCAGCAATTTAAGTAGCAGCGTACTTCTCTTTTTGCTCTGTTTAATGACTTTGAGTACGGAGCTCTCGTTACAAGAGCTCGCCACAAGTACTACAAGAGCTCGATCGAAGATTGCGACGAGAAGATCGCGAGGAGACGAGGACCGGGACGAGCGGAACGTCATCGCAACGCAACGTTGGAAAGAAGACGCACCGATCGTATCGTTCTCCGTCCGGATTGGTTGATCTCCATCAAATGGAGATGGGCGGTCGTCGACCTGAGAAGAAAGACTTACTGTAAAAACAGGACCATTGTTATATGTGAAAGTGACCGTTTGACCAATGACTGTTGAATTGACCGTCTACATGACCGTCAAGTGTGTGAAGGTGCTGGCATGCTATCTACACTGCCAATTTCTCCGTGATTCGTGCCAGCGTTTGTCGTCGAGCAACGAAGGAGGTCACTCGCGATGTGATGGGCAATGGAAACTTGTTATTTTACGTTTATTTGACTTTATAAGGACACTGTCCTTGGAACTGTGAACTGTGCTTACTACTGCATATATACATTTACGTGGGATCTCATTATTACTATTAGCAATGACATTGACAATTAGGAACCTGTTGAACAGGGGACTATAGACACTAAGCTAATTATACATGTACTTGGCTCAATTAACTTGAGAATGGATTCATTGGATGGCAATGAACCCTGAAGACTTCAACCGGAAACCGCAAGCAATGAAGAATCCTGTGACCAGATGCAAGACTCCCTACCCTGAAGTGCCAAGACCCCCTTGATGTGGCGTTCTTCTATCTTCTACTTTCTCCTTCTTAAAAAAACCCGGGTTCTTTTCAGAACCCACCAAATCCTCCAGAAAGAGCTGGCCTCGTACACATCTTATGTTGACAAAAAAGCCCCCGCAATTAAGCCCTCCCAAAATGAATGAATGTGTGTATGAATGAGTGATTGAGTATGGATGAGTGAGAATGTTAATAAAGTTGGATGATTGACGGAATGATTGTTAATAAAGTTGGATGGATGTGAATGAAAGTGAATGACTGAGAAGTGAATTTGTATGCTCATGAAATTGTTAAGAGAAAGCATGGTTAAGTTGAATGAATTGAAATTTATTGGGTTTTTAAGGAGTGATGAATGGCTTAGTGGTAAACGGCTTGAGAAGTGATGTATGGCTGAATAAGGAGTTATGAATGAAGTCATGAATGGTTGATGTAGGAGTGATGTAGGAGTGATGAGTGGTTGATGTAGGGGTGATGAATGACTGATGTAGGAGTGATGAATGGCTGATGTAGGAGTGATGAATGGCTGATGTAGGAGTGATGAGTGGTTGATGTAGGGGTGATGAATGACTGATGTAGGAGTGATGAATGGCTGATGTAGGAGTGATGAATGGCTGATGTAGGAGTGATGAATGGCTGATGCAGGAGTGACGAATGGTTGATGTAGGAGTGATGAGTGGTTGATGTAGGAGTGAGGAATGGTTGATGTAGGAGTGATGAATGGCTGATGTAGGAGTGATGAGTGGTTGATGTAGGAGTGATGAGTGGTTGATGTAGGAGTGAATGGTTGATGTAGGAGTGATGAATGGTTGATGTAGGAGTGATGAATGGTTGATGTAGGAGTGATGAGTGGTTGATGTAGGAGTGATGAATGGCTGATGTAAGAGTGATGAGTGGTTGATGTAAGAGTGATGAGTGGCTGATGTAGGGGTGATATGAGTGGTTGATGTAGGAGTGAGGAATGGCTGATGTAGGAGTGAGGAATGGCTGATGTAGGGGTGATATGAGTGGTTGATGTAGGAGTGATGAATGGCTGATGTAGGAGTGATGAATGGCTGATGTAGGAGTGATGAGTGGTTGATGTAGGAGTGATGAGTGGTTGATGTAGGAGTGATGAATGGCTGATGTAGGAGTGATGAATGGCTGATGTAGGAGTGATGAGTGGTTGATGTAGGAGTGATGAATGGTTGATGTAGGAGTGATGAGTGGTTGATGTAGGAGTGATGACTGGTTGGGTTAGGAGTGATGAATGGTTGTAGGGGGATGAATGTTTGATGTAGGGGTGATGAATGTTTGATGTAGGGGTGATGAATAGTTGATGTAGGAATGATGAATGGCTGATGTAGGAGTGATGAATGGTTGTAGGGTGATGAATGGTTGATGTAGGAGTGATGAATGGTTGATGTAGGAGTGATAAATGGTTGATGTAGGAGTGATGAATAGTTGATGTAGGAGTGATGAATGGTTGTAGGGGTGATGAATGTTTGATGTAGGGGTGATGAATGTTTGATGTAGGGGTGATGAATAGTTGATGTAGGAATGATGAATGGCTGATGTAGGAGTGATGAATGGTTGTAGGGTGATGAATGTTTGATGTAGGGGTGATGAATAGTTGATGTAGGAATGATGAATGGCTGATGTAGGAATGATGAATGGCTGATGTAGGAGTGATGAATGGTTGTAGGGTGATGAATGGTTGATGTAGGGGTGATGAATGGTTGATGTAGGGGTGATGAATGTTTGATGTAGGGGTGATGAATGGTTGATGTAGGAATGATGAATGGCTGATGTAGGAGTGATGAATGGTTGTAGGGTGATGAATGGTTGATGTAGGGGTGATGAATGGTTGATGTAGGGGTGATGAATGGTTGGTGTAGGAATGATGAATGGCTGATATAGGGTGATGAATGGTTGATGTAGGAGTGATGAATGGTTCATGTAGGGGTGATGAATGGCTGAGAGAGTGATGAATGGCTGATGTAAGAGTGATGAATGGCTGATGTAGGAGTGATGAGTAGTTGATGTTGGAGTGATGAGTGGTTGATGTAGGAGTGATGAATGGTTGGTGTAGGAGTGATGAATGGTTGATATAGGGTGATGAATGGTTGATGTAGGAGTGATGAATGGTTCATGTAGGGTGATGAATGGCTGAGAGAGTGATGAATGGCTGATGTAAGAGTGATGAATGGCTGATGTAGGAGTGATGAATGGTTGATGTAGGAGTGATGATGGGTTGACGTAGGAGTGATGACTGGTTGGGTTAGGAGTGATGAGTGGTTGATGTAGGGGTGATGAATGGTTGATTAAGGGGTGATGAATGGTTGATATAGGGTGATGAATGGTTGATGTAGGAGTGATGAATGGTTCATGTAGGGGTGATGAATGGCTGAGAGAGTGATGAATGGCTGATGTAAGAGTGATGAATGGCTGATGTAGGAGTGATGAATGGTTGATGTAGGATGATGGGTTGACGTAGGAGTGATGACTGGTTGGGTTAGGAGTGATGAGTGGTTGATGTAGGGGTGATGAATGACTGATGTAGGAGTGATGAATGGCTGATGTAGGAGTGATGAATGGCTGATGTAGGAGTGATGAATGGCTGATGTAGGAGTGATGAGTGGCTGATGTAGGAGTGATGAGTGGTTGATGTAAGAGTGATGAGTGGTTGATGTAGGAGTGATGAGTGGTTGATGTAGGAGTGATGAGTGGTTGATGTAGGAGTGATGAGTGGCTGATGTAGGAGTGATGAATGGTTGATGTAGAAGTGATGAATGGTTGATGTAGGAGTGATGAATGGTTGATGTAAGAGTGATGAGTGGCTGATGTAGGAGTGATGAGTGGTTGATGTAGGAGTGATGAATGGTTGATGTAGGAGTGATGAGTGGTTGATGTAAGAGTGATGACTGGTTGGGTTAGGAGTGATGAATGGTTGATGTAGGGGTGATGAATGGTTGATGTAGAGGTGATGAATGGTTGATGTAGGAGTGTTGAGTGGTTGATGTAGGAGTGATGATGGGTTATGTATAGGAGTGATGAATGATTGGTGTAGTAGTGATGAATGGCTGATGTAGGAGTCGTGAATGGTTGATGTCGGAGTCGTGAATGGTTGATGTACGAGAGGTGAATGATTGATATAGGAGTGGTGAATCATTGATGTAAGATGGTTTATGTTGGAGTGATGCATTGCTGATGTAGGAGCTGTGAATGGTTGATGTAGGAGTCATGAATTGTTGATTTAGGAGTCATGAATTGTTGATTTAGGAGTCACAAATTGTTGATGTAGGAGTGGTCAATTGTTTTTTGATGGGTTGCTTACGGTTAGTTGTTTGAGGTATTCAATTCACTGAAGTCTGAAGAAACAGACGATTTATTGAGGACCATGACCTGTACCTAACTCAGTCAATGGCATAGGAGTCTGCGTTGCACACCAGGTGGAGCCATAATCTAAACAGACTGCCCTTGTGCTGCCTCTGCTAGGACAAACGGATCAACTATTAAGCTTTGTTAGTCTTTTCTGAGGAAAAGGAACTATGGATAACCTCAAAAGAATTGAAAAAAAAAAACAGAAGGAACTGTTGAAGAACTGTGGAGGAACTCAGTAGAAAATTTGATGGAGCTGTGACTGAAAAACAATAGCAAAAAAACTGTACAGGAGGAGAAGGAACTGCGGTGGAACTAGGAATTAAGAAGGAACGGATTAGCAACTGTTGAGAAGGCCCTTTGAGTAGAAACCGTGTGTAGGAGCTCAGGAGGAACAAAGAATGAACTGTAGGGAAGAAAAGGGCCTGTGGAGGAACTTGGAACAAACAGAGGAGGAGCTTAGAAGGAATTATGGAGGAATTGTTGAGAAACTCAAAAAGTAGCTGTGGAGGAACAAGGAAGAAATTGTAAAGGAGCTCAGAAGACACTCGGAAGGAACTCAGAAGGAGAACTTTGGAGGATCAAAGAAAGAAGGGGGAGGGTCAGGGAGGGCTGCAGCCCCCTGGCATCAGGGCAAATGGACAATCAGGGCAAAGTTTGACCAACATCAGGACAGATTCTCTGCCCTGCCACATCCGTATCATGTTAAAATTTCAGCCTTTGCATATAGGAAGAAAGGAAGAACAGGGAAGACACAGATAAGTAACTGTGGTGGTAATTTAAAGAAGGAACTGTGAAGGAACTGTTGAAGAAGTCTGAAGGAGCTGAGGGGGAACTGCAAAGGAACTGTGGAAAAACTCATAAGAAACTGGCAGAAGAAAAGAAACTGTGGCGGAACTGTAGCAGAACTGTGGCGGAACTGTGGAGTAACTGTGAAGGACTGTGAAGAAACTGTTAAAGGTAGTAAGTCCGCCAATTCTATGTAAAATTAAACTTGCCTTTATAGATCATAAACAGATAGATTTTAAGTATAGTATACACCTCCAAAAAACAGAATTGCGTGTTTTCAATAATTAAGTAAGTTTTAATCGATTGTAAAGCCTTAAATTACTAAAGGAATGCCCTGCATTGCTTGATTTGTAAACAAGAGAGGACTTTTTCACGGCATGAAAAACTGTTTGTATACATATTTGAAGGAATCTATATATCTTCACATATTGAACAAAGAATGACAGTTAAATAAATTTTGTTGCTAGAGTAGATTTAATATGACTCTAATCCTTTCTTTTGGACATCGTTTTATTTTGGCGACATACTAACATTAAGGAACTGCGAAGGAACTTGGAGGAACTGCGAAGGAGCTATGGAGCAACTGTGGAGGAACTGTGAAGGAACTGTGGAGGAACTGTGGAATAATTGTGAAGGAACTGTGGAGCCACTGTGGAGCAACTATGGAGGAACTGTGGAGGAACTGTGGAGGAACTGTGAAGGAACTATGGAGCAACTGTGGAGCAACTATGGAGGAACAGTGGAGCAACTGTGAAGGAACTGTGGAGGAACTGTGAAGGAATTGTGGAGTAACTGTGGAGCAACTGTGTAGGAACTGTGGAGTTAACGTGGAGCAATTGTAGAGGAACTGTGAAGGAACTGTAAAAAAACTGTGGAGGAACTGTGGAGCAACTTGTGGAGCAACAGTGTAGGAACTGTGAAGGAACTGTGGAGCAACTGTGGAGGAACTGTGAAGAAGCTGTGGAGGAACTGTGGAGTTACTGTGGAGGAACTGTGAAGGAACTGTGGAGGAACTGTGGAGTAATGTGGAGCAGATGTGAAGGAACTGTAAAGAAACTGTGGAGTAACTTTGCAGCAACTGTGAATGAACTGTGGAGTAACTGTGGAGGAACTGTGGAGTTAACATGGAGCAATTGTAAAGGAACTGTAAAGAAACCGTGGAGTAACTGTGGAGCAACTGTGTAGGAACTGTGAAGGAACTGCAGAGGAACTATGGAGGAACTGTGGAGGAACTGTTGAGTAACTGGGGAGCAACTATGGAGGAACAGTGGAGCAACTCTGGAGTAACTGCAGAGCGACTGTGAAGGAACTGTGGAGGAATTGTGAAGGAACGGTGGAGCCACTGTGGAGCAACTGTGGAGGAACTGTGGAGCAACTGTGAATGAACTGTGGAGGAACTATGGAGGAACTATGGAGGAACTGTGCAGGAACTGTGGAGGAACTGTGAAGGAAATGTGGAGTAGCTGTGGAGCAGATGTGAAGGAACTGTAAAGAAACTGTGGAGTAACTGAGCAGCAACTGCGGAGGAACTGTGACGGAAGTGTGGAGGAACTGTGGAGATAATGTAGAGCAATTGTAAAGGAACTGTGAAGGAACTGTAAAGAAACTGTGGAGTAATTGTGGAGCAACTGTGGAGGAACTGTGGAGCAACTGTGGAGCAACTGTGGAGGAACTGCGGAGGAACTGTGGAAGAATTGTGAAGGAACTGTGGAGCCGCTATGGAGCAACTGCGGAACAACTGCGGAGCAACTGTGAAGGAACTGTGGAGGGACTGTAAAGAAACTGTGGAGTAATTGTGGAGCAACTGTGGAGCAACTGTGGAGCAACTGTGTAGGAACTGTGAAGGAACTGCGGAGGAACTGTGGAAGAATTGTGAAGGAACTGTGGAGCCGCTATGGAGCAACTGCGGAACAACTGTGGAGCAACTGTGAAGGAACTGTGGAGGGACTGTGGAGGAAATATGGAGGAACTGTGGAGGAACTGTGGAGGAACTGTGGAGCAACTGTGGAGCAACTGTGGAGCAACTGTGGAGCAACTTTGGAGCAACTATGGAGGAACACTGGAGCAACTGTGGAGTAACTGTGAAGGAACTGTAAAAAAACTGTGGAGCAACTGTGGAGCAACTTGTGGAGCAACTGTCTAGGAACTGTGAAGGAACTGTGGAGCAACTGTGAAGGAACTGAGGAGGAACTGTGAAGAAGCTGTGGAGGAACTGTGGAGTTACTGTGAAGGATCTGCGAAGGAAATGTAAAGGAACTGTGAAGGAACTGTGGAGGAACTGTGAAGGAACTGTGGAGGAACTGTGAAGGAACTGTGGAGGAACTGTGGAGTAATGTGGAGCAGATGTGAAGGAACTGTAAAGAAACTGTGGAGTAACTTTGCAGCAACTGTGAAGGAACTGTGGAGCAACTGTGGAGGAACTGCGGAGGAACTGTGGAGTAACTGTGGAGGAACTGTGGAGTTAACATGGAGCAATTGTAAAGGAACTGTGAAGGAACTGTAAAGAAACCGTGGAGTAACTGTGGAGCAACTGTGTAGGAACTGTGAAGGAACTGCAGAGGAACAATGGAGGAACTGTTGAGTAACTGGGGAGCAACTATGGAGGAACAGTGGAGCAACTCTGGAGTAACTGCAGAGCGACTGTGAAGGAACTGTGGAGGAATTGTGAAGGAACGGTGGAGCCACTGTGGAGCAACTGTGGAGGAACTGTGGAGCAACTGTGAAGGAACTGTGGAGGAACTGTGGAGGAACTATGGAGGAACTGTGGAGGAACTGTGGAGGAACTGTGGAGTAACTGTGGAGCAGATGTGAAGGAACTGTAAAGAACTGTGGAGTAACTGAGCAGCAACTGCGGAGGAACTGTGACGGAAGTGTGGAGGAACTGTGGAGATAATGTAGAGCAATTGTAAAGGAACTGTGAAGGAACTGTAAAGAAACTGTGGAGTAATTGTGGAGCAACTGTGGAGGAACTGTGGAGCAACTGTGTAGGAACTGTGAAGGAACTGCGGAGGAACTGTGGAAGAATTGTGAAGGAACTGTGGAGCCGCTATGGAGCAACTGCGGAACAACTGTGGAGCAACTGTGAAGGAACTGTGGAGGGACTGTGGAGGAAATATGGAGGAACTGTTGAGGAAATATGGAGGAACTGTGGAGCAACTGTGGAGCAACTTTGGAGCAACTATGGAGGAACACTGGAGCAACTGTGGAGTAACTGTGGAGCAACTGTGAAGGAACTGTGGAGTGACTGTGGAGTATCTGTGAAGGAACTGTGGAGGAACTGTGGAGGAATTGTGAAGGAACTGTGGAGCCGCTGTGGAGCAACTGCGGAGCAACTCTGGAGGAACTGTGAAGGAACTGTGAAGGAACTGTGAAGGAGCTGTGGAGCAACTGTGGAGGAACTGTGAAGGAACTATGGAGGAACTGTGGAGCAACTATGGAGGAACAGCGGAGCAACTGTGGAGGAACTGTGAAGGAACTGTGGAGCCACTGTGGAGCAACTGTTGAGCAACTGTGGAGGAACTGTGAAGGAACTATGGAGGAACTGTGGAGGAACTGTGAAGGAACTGCGAAGGAACTGTGGAGCAACTGTGGAGCAACTGTGGAGCAACTGTGGAGGAAACGTGGAGTTAACTAGGAGCAATTGTAAAGGAACTGTGAAGGAACTGTAAAGAAACTGTAAAGAAACTGTGGAGTAACTGTGGAGGAACTGTGGAGGAACTTTGGAGCAACTGTGTAGGAACTGTGAAGGAACTGCAGAAGAACTGTGGAGGAACTGTGAAGGAACTGTGGAGGAACTGTGGAGCAACTGTGGAGGAACTTTGGAGCAACTGTGTAGGAACTGTGAAGGAACTGCAGAAGAACTGTGGAGGAACTGTGAAGGAACTGTGGAGGAACTGTGGAGGAACTGTGAAGGAACTGTGGAGGAACTGTGAAGGAACTGTGGAGCAACTGTGAAGGAACTGTGGAGGAACTGTGGAGGAAATATGGAGGAACTGTTGAGGAAATATGGAGGAACTGTGGAGCAACTGTGGAGCAACTTTGGAGCAACTATGGAGGAACACTGGAGCAACTGTGGAGTAACTGTGGAGCAACTGTGAAGGAACTGTGGAGTGACTGTGGAGCAACTGTGAAGGAACTGTGGAGGAACTGTGGAGGAATTGTGAAGGAACTGTGGAGCCGCTGTGGAGCAACTGCGGAGCAACTCTGGAGGAACTGTGAAGGAACTGTGAAGGAACTGTGAAGGAACTGTGAAGGAACTGTGGAGGAACTGTGGAGCAACTATGGAGGAACAGTTGAGCAACTGTGGAGGAACTGTGAAGGAACTGTGGAGCCACTGTGGAGCAACTGTTGAGCAACTGTGGAGGAACTGTGGAGGAACTGTGGAGGAACTATGGAGGAACTGTGGAGGAACTGTGAAGGAACTGCGAAGGAACTGTGGAGGAACTATGGAGGAACTGTGAAGCAACTGTGGAGGAACTGTGGAGGAAACGTGGAGTTAACTAGGAGCAATTGTAAAGGAACTGTGAAGGAACTGTAAAGAAACTGTAAAGAAACTGTGGAGTAACTGTGGAGGAACTGTGGAGGAACTTTGGAGCAACTGTGTAGGAACTGTGAAGGAACTGCAGAAGAACTGTGGAGGAACTGTGAAGGAACTGTGGAGGAACTGTGGAGCAACTGTGGAGGAACTGTGGAGCAACTGTGTAGGAACTGTGAAGGAACTGTGGAGGAACTGTGGAGGAACTGTGGAGGAACTGTGGAGGAACTGTGAAGGAACTGTGGAGGAACTGTGAAGGAACTGTGGAGCAACTGCGAAGGAACAGTAGAGGAACTGTGGAGCAACTGTGTAGGAACTGCAAAGGAACTGTGGAGGAACTGTGGAGGAACTGTGAAGGAACTGTGGAGGAACTGTGAAGGAACTGTGGAGGAACTGTGAAGGAACTGTGGAGCAACTGCGAAGGAACTGTTGAGGAACAGTGGAGGAACTGTGGAGCAACTGTGGAGGAACTGTGGAGGAACAGTGGAGGAACTGTGGAGCAACTGTGGAGAACTGTGAAGGAACTATGGAGGAACTGTGAAGGAACTGTGGAGCAACTGGGAGCAACTAAGAAGGATCTGTGGAGGAACTGTGAAGGAACTGTTGCGCAACCGCGAAGGAACTGTGGAGCAACTGTGTAGGAACTGTGAAGGAACTGCTATTGCCGCATCACCTGGGCTTATGTTGGACTGCTGTTTCCATCATCCTTTGCTCATTGCGCTGTCCTCTTCATGTCCTAATTAATCTACCAAGTGCATAAATACAAGACGTAAAGCCTTAATCACCCATCCATCCACCAACTTACAAATAAATCACCACCACAACCTCAACCAGGTGCACTCATCACCATTAGCATTACACCAGCAATCAGCCATCAATGGAGCCGCCAATCCACCTAGCTCCAGCAACACTGGCATTACAGCAGCTTACAGCTCAGGTGGCTGCCCCTGCTGCTGCTGCTGCTGCTAGCTGGTGATGCGGCCAGGAGATGCTTCAGCAATACACCTTTGAGTTCACCTGTTGATGTTACGCAGGGAGGTCTACCTGTGCCATCTACTCCTGTGTGAATTGAACATTTAAAGGTAAGATATATTTATATTTAATTATTCTATTACTAATACATGTTTGAATGTAATATCATCATTATAATTATGAAGGCATAATAGAGATGATGATATTATATTGATGATTTTAAGGTTTTTCTCCAGATTGTGATATTTCCATTTTATTAGGCCCGTTTAATTTTTTTTTAGATCTACACTTCACAGATATCAAAATATTTGCTTTTTATTCAACTATAATGCTGATCATCCATGTTTAATCTTATGGTGTTCATACAAAGTTAATTGAGATCAAAATTATTTGTATACATGTTAGCTTATTCTGAGACTTTTAGATCATGCTGTTTTATATATCAGACTTAACAGGTGTAATAATTATAAATTATTATAGGCCTAAATTTAGATACAAAAAAGGTTAGTCAAAAGCTATGTGGCCTGTAATTATGGGCTATTATAATAATAGCAATGAATTTTGATGTTCAGATATAGCCCATAACGATCTATGTGAGCCATTAATTCATTATAGTAACAAAATCATATCATTACATAGCTTTTACATCTTTCATGATCATTGATGGCTGATACAGGTGTATGAGACAAACGTGGTATTTTTGCAAATTTTTCATGTCATGTCATATGTTGCACCAGTAGTTGCACGAAAGGCCCTATCATTTTCCAGGGACTACACCAGCATCATACTAAAGTGGATTACTATAAAATGATAAATGATACTATAACTAAGGATAACATGTAGGAAAGATGTATATCATTATGTTATCATGTAATGTAATAGATATATATAATACTTTATGATAATTCTTAAGGAAATATGATATTAAATATCAAAATTGTTGAACTTCACATTTGGTATTTATGAGAAACATATTAAATCGAATTTTTGAAACCCAGTGCAGTGATTTACAAATTTCAACCATCTGTTGAGCCATCATGACATGTATATGACGATGTACATGTGTGTATAATGATATCTGAGTTGAATGGTATTCTCAATCCAGCAGGTGCCCTATTTTTCTCAAATTTTCAAAATTGATTTGTACAAATTGTCAGCAATTGCATTGAACACAAGTGAGTTTATCCATTATGTTTTCTATTCATACTATTACGACTTTGAAATATAGAAGTCAAGCAATAAAATCGTCCAAAAGGTACGAAACATGAACAATTAAATATATTACCATATAATTTGAAAAAAAATCTCAAATTCCTGGAAATAAGATTTCACAAGAGTGTTCATGAAGCGGTCTCTCGTGGGCGTGCGGTCTCTTGTCGGGGTGCAAAATGCACTAAAAATACTACTTAGTGCGGGAGAAAGGCGGTCACATTAGGCAAGTCAGTCTTACAACAAGGGGTCTTACAATGCAGGTACCACTGTAACATGATTAATTAATTAAATATTGTAAATTGAATCAACATCACTGACTTTTCCGAATATTATTGGTCCACCAATTAATGAGCAGTAGACCTATAGAACTATTTTATGTTTGACCATATGGTACTACCATGGAGGCAGTAAAAATATTTATAAAAATTGATAAATGAGCATAATTATGCAATGTTAATAATTTGCATTGTTTCTTACAATATGGTTGATTAGCAAGACTTAAATTTATTTTAAAAAAAGAAAGAAAGAAAGAAAGAAAGCAATCTAAATGGGAAGAAAGGGTCAAATATAAAATAATGTTGCATCTAATATTCCAGTTGTTTTGAAAAGAATGCCTATTTATATTCGCGCAGCGAAACGGCCGCAGGCCGTTTCGCGAAGCGAAATTTAGCACAAGAAAGGTTTCAAAATTCTGTGCAGTGATGGCCTCAACATCAATGGTCGACAGCAGGAAATTAGGTCAAGTGGGACCAGCTTCTTATCAATGATTTAGTTTCGAATTTAACAAAACATGACATATTCATATTCAAAAGTGTCTTAAAAATTCAATATTCTCCAAGAATATTCCCTGTATCTATAATTTTTATGGAATAGTTAATTGTAAGCCTTGAAAAGCTAAATTATATTATTAACATGTGATTCATTTCATTTCAAAACAGACAACTAGAAAACATAATTTTTATTGAATAGTTAATTGTAAGCCTTGAAAAGCTAAATTATATTATTAACATGTGATTCATTTCATTTCAAAACAGACAACAAGAAAACATAACAAAATTAAAGTTACACAATTTTTGTCAACTGATGATTATGTAACAGTGAGCAATTAATCTACATGCAGATCATGTTATTGTTTTTGTTATCACTATTATGTAATATCAACAATCTAACATAGACTGATTGGCAGCTTTCGGGGTTGTCTTCCTTTTTACTATTTCACTGATTATCTATCAATTTTATTTATCCTTAATCCTATTTATTTGCTATCCTATGTATGTATGTATGTATGTATGTATCTTTTGTATCTATCTATATATTCTTTTACCTTCAGCGAACGAAGTTCGAAGAAGGTATTGTAATCACTTGGGTAAAAATGCTGTCCGTCCGGCGGGCGGGCGGGCGGTCGGGCGGCGGGCGGATAGATCGTTTCCGGCCCGGCACTCGGCCTCTATTGAATTTATGGGGATGAAATTTGGTACACATCTAGCCTGTATGGTCTAGTTGTGCCTTTTGATGGTCTGATGAATAGATCTTAAATACTTTTTGAAATAATTAACAAAATATAAAAATAAATTTTTTTTCGTTTCCGGGCCAAGGCTCGGTCACTATTGCATGTGCATGGATGAAATTTGGTACACACGTTGCCTATATGGTCTAGTTGTGCCTTTTGATGGTCTCATTGACAGATATTCTATACTTTCTGAAAAAATGAGAAAAGATATAAAAACATATTTTTTTTGTTTTTTGGGCTAAGACTCGCTCACTATTGCATGTACATGGATAAACTTTGGTACACATATGGTCAATATGGTCTAGTTGTGCCTTTTAAAGGTCTGATGGAAAATATTATATACTTTTTCAAATATTGAAAAAAACATAAAAATTATTGTTTTTGTAGTTGTGCCTTTTCATGGTCTGACAGATGGCTATTCTATAGTTTTTGTAATATTGAGAAAAAATATTTAAAAGAATTTTTTTTATATCGGAGCCAAAACTTCCCCACTATTGCATATACAGTCATGCATTTTTCTAAACAAATCACCTATGCAATTAATTTAGCAGTGCTTTTTGATGCGTATAACACTTTATGAATCATTGGAAAAATAGAGATAATGGAAGGCCACTACTCGACCATTTCGTAAACGCACCAATTTTATGATATTATTGTAATCTTCTAAAGGTGTTATTCGCTGAAGGTTTGCTGCTGCGCAGCCTATGTTTTTATCTATTTTATCTTTCTAATAGTTTCTAGTATAGGTAAATTTCTGTCTATTTTTTAATATATCCATCTTTCAATTTCTTTGAAACAGTAGCATAACTGCCTTTCATACATTGAATATTAATAATTTAATGAAAGTTATGGTAAAACCATAAGTCCTAAAAAAACTTTTTAAGTGCTGCGCGAATTTCATGGCTGTGCCATTTACATTTTATCTATAGGTCTACAGCTTATGGTGTCTAGGCTTCTCGCATCATCAGTATTTCCAGGGTTTGTGATCTTTATGTACAGTGATTTCTTAGTGAGGCACATTTCATAATGTGATTCTCTCCTCAGGCAGGGATATAAATATAGGTTTTTATGCAAACAACTTTGCGGTGTTTACAAAAAACACAAAACAGTATTTATAAAATACGCAAAGTCCATCGAAGAGATTAAAGAAGAGATTCCTCTTCCGGCGATGGCATATCGTACTCGTTTTGTGACAGTCAGCTAGGTCTCCAGAAGTTCTAGTGCTTAGATTTCCATTCCAGGGTCTTGTGTGGGAGGAGATGGAAGGTTGGACGTCCTTAAGGGCCTTAACATCACATGTGAGTCCTAAGTCTCACACCTCCTTACACCTGACTCTGGTTTGTTTTGGCTTACTTCCTCTGCCATTTGCCAGGTCAGGTTCTGGATCTCAACACTCTGTAATGCACCAGAAAATGTGTTGTCTTTTCTCTTATAATTTTATATGTTATATAAACCTACAGTTTTTGTGCCAGAAGTCTTTCTTCTTGAGCGACAAACCGCTTGTTTGTACATCTTTCATGACACAATCTATTTATTTTGTCATTACTGTTCACTTAGCTCACAATGTACTGACTAACCGAATTTATCACCTGGATAACAAGAAATACAGGTGATAAAAGCACAGGTGATAATAGGTGATGATAAGCCAAATAGCAAAGTGGACCTCTTCCTGTTTTGCTTCTTAGCTGCTTGGTCAGGAAATTCCACCCAGCAGGATGCAAGATTATATTTATCAATTGATGCAGAAAGCCAGAAAATAGAAGGGAGATTTTTGCATTGGAGAATTGGAAAATGTGTGGAACACAAGTATGGGGTGAATGGGAGAGGGGGGGGGGAGGTATTATTGAGATAGTAAAATTAAACAGATTTCTTAGACAAAATGTGACTAAATAAATGAAAGTACTTTAAATTTCCTTTACTTCTGCACTGTAAAACCAGCTGTGTCTCTATGGTGGCAGTTCACGTACTGCATATTAAAAAAATTGGCATTTTATTGCAGATAATTGTTGTCTTTATGGCAGAAAACTGTTGTCTTTGTCTTGTTACTGGGAGGTATCGATGTTTTAACTTTTAACGGTAACTTGCGTTAAATAATGGGAGCTAGTTTTACAGTGTGCGTTAGTTAACCTTTTAAAAGAACGAGATTTCTATTAACTTTCCAAAGCTATTTATGTCAAGTTTAATTTCTGGACAAATTTGATATTTCGATTTAAGAGCATGATGGCACATGTCCAGAATCAGGGACAATGAGGGACATGATATCAGGAGAACTTGATGATTGAGTTTCCAACTTTGCTATTTCTTATTACAAGAGAAAATGAAAGATCATTATAGACTCCCCAGGCTCCAAACTGTGATGATAGGAAATGTTGAACTCAATTTAGGCCAAGACTTTCTTAATTTTTAGCTAGTGTGAGAAATTAAGGAAGCCCTAGTCCGAAGTTGGACCACGCACAAATTAATTATTAATTTTTCAGTCAAATTTCACTAGTCCAAAGCTTTTTTCAGGTAGTCAGGACGATCGGATGTCCACTATTTCACCCACTGTTTTTAGCTTCTCCGATCGACCAATATTGCATGAAAGGCCTGATCTTTTTCCAGGGACTACACCAGCATCATACTAAAGTGGATTACTATAAAATGATAAATGATACTATAACTAAGGATAACATGTAGGAAAGACGTATATCATTATGTTATTGTGTAATGTAATATATATATATAATACTTTTTAAAAAATGATGATAATTCTTAAGGAAATATGATATTAAATATCAAAATTGTTGAACTTCACATTTGGTATTTATGAGAAACATATTAAATCGAATTTTTGAAACCCAGTGCAGTGATTTACAAATTTCAACCATCTGTTGAGCCATCATGACATGTATATGACGATGTACATGTGTGTATAATGATATCTGAGTTGAATGGTATTCTCAATCCAGCAGGTGCCCTATTTTTCTCAAATTTTTAAAATTGATTATTAAATACAAATTGTGAGCAATTGCATTGAACACAAGTGAGTTCATCCATTATGTTTTCTATTTATACTATTACGACTTGAAAATATAGAATTCAGGCAATAAAATCATCAAAATACCATTAAATTTGACAAAACATCCCAGATCCCTGGGAATAAGATTTCACATCAGCATTCAAGTAACATGATTTTATGATTAATTAATTATTGTTAATTAGATCATCACTTTCTTTTCCAAATATGATTGGTCCACCAATTAACAATCTGTTGACCTATAGGAATGAATAGGTATTCTTTGCATAACAACTTACATTATTTACAGGACCAGATCCATCAGTTCCACAAGTCACAGATTTTCTGTAATTTCTAAATTTATACATGTAAATTCTTTTCTATAGCTAGTCTATGCGGCCAAAAGAACAGATTTCATGTCCAGCAAACTTCCAGCGAATGAGCAGATCCTCCTTAAACCACTGCCCCAATAGACCCAGTCGTAAACGGGGAGGTATAGGCAGAGAAGGTGCAAGATAGAATAGTATTACCAACACTGTTGGCGCCTTGTGGGGTTACCAGCTGTACGGACTGATTGGACTCTATGGAGCTAGACCAGTCAAGACCACATTTAAAATTAGAATTATTTCCTTTATTTTGGAAAAAAAGTATACAAGAGGGATTGTGAAAATTTCAGTAAAATTGGATAATACGCTTAGCTCTAGTCTACAGTTTGTTTGAAATTTAGATAGTCTCTTACAAGCTCTTACAGTACGGTGAGCAGGAAAAATTTGTAAAAAAAAATCAAAGTAGGAAGAAAGAGTCAAATAAATTACAAACAGAATTGTATAAAAAAAATTATGTTTTTGTGCAAGTAACACTTCTTCTTGAGCGACAAACCGCTTGTTTGTACATCTTTCATGACACAATCTATTTATTTTGTCATTACTGTTCACTTAGCTCACAATGTACTGACTAACCGAATTTATCACCTGGATAACAAGAAATACAGGTGATAATAGCACAGGTGATAATAGGTGATGATAAGCCAAATAGCAAAGTGGACCTCTTCCTGTTTTGCTTCTGAGCTTAGTCAGGAAATTCCCCTCTGGAGGATGCAAGATTATCAATGCAGAAGCCAGAAAAGAAAAGGGAGATTCTTGCATTTGAGAATGAAAGGGACCGAAGTGCAAGATACAGTAGCTAAAATATAAAAGATTTCTCGGATGAAATGTGACTGAATAGATAAAAGTAATATTTATTTTCATTGCGTTTGTATTATAAAACCTGTACAGCTGTGTCTCTTTAACGGTGGCTACCATAATGAACACACAATTTTTTTTACGACAGAAAATCGTATATTATGGCTGGTATAGTTGATTCGATGTTTTTTGCGTTAAATAATGGGAGCTAGTTTTACAGCGTGCGTTAGTTAACCTTTTAAAAGAACGAGATTTCTATTAACTTTCCAAAGCTATTTATGTCAAGTTTAATTTCTGGACAAATTTGATATTTAAGAACATGATGAGATCCACATGTCCAGAATCAGGGACAATGAGGGACATGATATCAGGAGAACTTGATGATTGAGTTTCCAACTTTGCTATTTCTTATTACAAGAGAAAATGAAAGATCATTATAGACTCCCCAGGTTCCAAACTGTGATAATAGTTAATCTTGCCTGATGAACTCAATTTAGGCCAAGACTTTCTTAATTTTTAGCTAGTGTGAGAAATTAAGGAAGCCCTAGTCCGAAGTTGGACCACACAGAAATTAATTATTAATTTTTCAGTCAAATTTCACTAGTCCAAAGCTTTTTTCAGGTAGTCAGGACGATCGGATGTCCACTATTTCACCCACTGTTTTTAGCTTCTCCGATCGACCGACTCAGCAGATTTTCCTACAGAAAAACAAAAGAGCTTACTGGTACCCACAATTTTTGTTAGATTGACATAAAAAATGAGATTTCATCTTTTTTTTCGTCCTTCCGACCGACCCTTGTAAAAATCAATTATGTCTGGTCTTGCAGTTGAGCTTTTGCTACTTTTTAGATATTTCGTTGATTTTTATTATAGGTATGTAGCACCGCCTATTTCCAAAATATTTTAGTGAAATGTTGTGATCACGTTGCAGGTCGTTCTATCACACAAACCTCATTTAAATTTAGCATGCAGTCTCAACTCTAATTCAACTTGAGACGAAAAATTTGATTGCCTAACAAGCTATTTAATCCAATGAAAATAAGGCAGCCTTCTTCTTCTTCTTCTTCTCCTTCTCCTCCTTCTTCAACTTCTTGGCATGTACTACCGGCTATTAATCAGAAAACCACTCCATCAGTGGAAATTATACAAGCGCTGCTTTTAACAAGTGCTTGCATATTTTGTCTTTTTCAGAGTTTCATGAGCTGTCTGGTATCTCCATCAGCAGACATCACGATTACCTTGCGCAATATATATAGGCCTATGCAAAGGTCAATGTTAAAATAATGGAAGATACATATCATAGGAATGGTCATAAATGAGATCAATTAAATTGTATGTCTCTGCAGGTATTCCCCGAAGGCCTAATTATTATTATCTTCTGATTCTTGATTGTGTTTGTGGGCTGTTTTGTGAGCATTGATGAAATTAATTATATGTGGCCTCGCAGACTTCTGCCTACAAATGCAATGATGTAACATTGGTCTTGAAATTTTAACTCCAAGACAGAGCTCTATTTGTGGTCTATTTGAAGCAGTTTTCCTAAAAATATTCACCAGGTGGCTCGATCTTAAGTAATTCACCTTGTGATTTTTTGGCAGGGTGCATGGCATCTATTTAAATAAAAGTGTAACCCCAGTTGAATGCCAGTGGCACATTCAGTTTGTGGGCTCCCACCTCCGACATCATCAAAATCACCCCATTTTCACATCCTTACCATTCACACAGCTCCATAATGGGCTATATGCTTCACAAAATTACTTTTTGTCATATCCATATCATAAAATCACCCGTACCACCCCATTGTCTCCTCTGAAACAATACCCTTTTCGTGCAGCCCCCTCTTCCTAAAATACAGATCCGCCCCTGGGCCTGGCCAGCCTCACATTCCACTTTTGTCCAAGGTCTTTGCCAGCTCTGCCAATCTCCTCCCCACCTATCACACACATTTACTCCTTTTCCCTACATATCTTTCAGATGAACCTACCTTTCCTACTCCTTCCTGCCTTCCTTTTCTCTTCCATTCAACTGATTTTCTTCCCTTCCTAGCCACTTTATCCAACACTCCCATGACAGTCTGTCACATGATCAATGTTATTGCAGTTCCTGTTTCATCAACCAGAGGTCTCTTACATTTAATTTCAGGCCAGCACTCCTGCTGAGCTATCCTGCTACTATTACAAAGATCTACAATGTGTTGTCTAACTCAGTCTGTCTCACACAGCTACTGGCACTGTCACATTTCTAATGGTTTGTGACATGCTGTTATTTTAAATGTCACATTTATATTCATTCATCTTCAATTGCAAATTACTTTATTTTACTATAAATCACTTTTCTCATCCACCCTCAACCATTTCCAGTTCAATTCTATACATGTGCTATTTCTTCCATGCGTTCCCCCTTCCAACTCACTTTACTTATTTCCTATTGTCATGGCTAATTCTAATTACCCATAAATCGCCAACCCTACCTCAGTGGACAGCCTATACCTACTACTCTCCTAACCTGATGCTGTTTTAACAGTCCCCTATAATGGGTAAATTCTAGTTTGCCCATATTTCACCCATACCATTTCGAATAACATTCCTTGTTTGAATTTTTGGTGCTCCTCAAATGTTCCCTCTCATGTAGCTAGGTGTATGAAAAGGAATGTTATTATTCATACTCATGAATATTTTGTGATTTCCATGTATAGGAAATTTGGAGTTGTGTTTTTACCTGCTCACAAAACACACAAAAAAGAGATGCAAATGGCCTTTTAGTTTATGTTTATATCACAGTATCAGGTACATTTTGTACTGTATAGCAAAGAGGACAGCGCATATGTATAAGGCCGGTCATTATAAATTTTTAGCTTTTGGGATAGGCCGACCCAACAGATTTCCTCACAACGAAAAAAAACCACTTTGATACCCTAAATTTGTATTCGATTGACATTATGAAATTGAGAGTATGCAGTTTTTCTTTCTTCCCATCGACTGATCTCAGAAAAACTATCTCAAAAAGATCCGAGAAGCTAAAGATCAATTATGTCTGTCCTGAAGAGAGCCATTCCTTTTCAACTCTTTTATGGCATATGTGCTATAACTATATCCTGAGGCTATGAGCATATATAACAAAGCCAAAGGATCAGACCCTGGATCAGTACACAATGTCATGAGAATTGTTATTTTCTTTTTTTTTCTTTCTCACTTTTTTAGGTAATTTGTTCCATTGTTTCATATAATTTAAAGGTTATTAAACTCATTAACACTCTCATACAGTGTAATATATATCTATGAGGCACTTGGTGCATAAAGTGAGTTCCCCAGAAGAGACTAGAAGCTTTGTTATCCCATCATCATACAATAATCTATTTGCCTATTAAGAGATAATCAAATCTGGTGTTCTAAGTTTTCTGACAAACGGATTACACCAAGACCGTGTTCTCTCAAAATATTTGACAAAACAGAAACCTACTCTTTTCTGAACAAAAAAAAATCAAGCATGGAATTAATCCAACTCAATGAAAATAAGAAGCTTTTATTCAATGAGCTTGACTCAGAGTGTGTAGGCCTATGACTCTTATATATCTGAATGATTCTGATAACCTTTAATCCACAAAGACCTTTGACTCAGTGGGCTTGTAAGTGTGCATGATGACTCCTATGCAATGAGGTCCTATATACAGAGTTCCTTCAGTCCTGCATGGGTGTGGAGCCTACGAAGGCATGACAATACACCATGACTCAGTCCCTCCTTTATAGTTTTACAAACGTTTTATGATCATGAATCCAGCACCACGCCATTTGAAAATTAATTGAACACCATTACATTCCTCTAATAACCTCTAATCAGAGCCTCTAATCATGTCAGTTGAGGCTAATCATAATTGCCAATGGACACAAATGAACACAAAATCTCAATCACTTGTGATGTCCATGTCAGGATGCTACACTGATTGGCAGGTGAGCTAAAATATATACATTTTACATTTCTTTTTTCTTTGTATCTTTAATTGATATTTTTTAAATACATGTTTTTTTAATGTAAATGCACAATGTATGTCAAAATGTCATAATAAATGTACTGCATTCATGACTGAAAATATTGGTATCAGCCTTCTCAGGCCAGAATAATTTCACAATTCAGATACATGTACAAGGAGGTGGAATTGAAATTTGTCATTGATTATGTTTGAAAATTGACTATAGGGGTATTCAATTTTGAATGCATGTATTGCTAATCATCATTACATACTGTCCAACTTCCAAGCCAGCTCTGTGCTCAGTTGAAGCACTCAGGGAAAGTAACTTGATTCTCAGAGTGAGTTGAAGGTCTCTGCCTGCACAAGTTCAAACCCTGGTTGATGAATCCAAAATATATTCAGTGGACCTTCATGAGCCAAATCCCAGCTGGATGTTGTTCGAATGAGACGTTGAATTGGTGTCAGTGTCTTTGCTGGACTAGTATCAGTGTCTGTGCTGGGCTAGTAAAAGAACCCTCACAAGGGGTAAATGTGTAACATATTGAGGACTCCTGCTCTCTCTCCCATCTCGTTGATGAACCTTTGTGAGTGGCCATAACTGGCTTTACTGGCGGGCGGCAATTACCATATATCTGTCTATCTACATGTATCTTTATATATATATATATATATATATATATATATATAGGCCTATATATATATTTGTGGAAGAAACTATATCATCTCAACCATAAGGCTTTTTCCTGTCAACTAATAACACTATCAATCTCACCTACAAACTCCTGCATTCACATGAGGATATCAACCATGCAACGATTAACCTCAACTCTCATTAGTTTTGCTAATTACAATTAATTAGTTAAAACCGCCATGTGGTGGCACTGCTATCCTGCTTAAGGTTTCTGTAAGTGTCCATTTGTGATCTTAGTATTTCACTTAGAGTTATGAAATTTGGCACAGATATTGGCCTGTGGGTATTGCTTATGAGTATGTGGAGATGTCCAAGATGGCTGCCATTTTGTGGCGGCCATTTTGACTGCCATTCTTGAACTGGCCACTGTCACCTTAATATTCCACTTACAGTTATGCAATTTGGCACAGCTATTGGCCTGTGGGTATTGGTTGACAACATGTCTAGAAATCCAAGATGGCTGCCATTTTGTGGCCGCCATCTTTCTTCATTCTTGAACTGCCCACTGTGACCTTAATATTTCGATTACAGTTATGAAATTTGGTGCAGGTATTGGCCTGTGGATATGGATTGGGAACATGTTGTGAAATCCAAGTTGGCAGCCATTGTGTGCCGGCCATTTCGGCAGCCATCTTTCTTCATTCATGAACTACCCGCTGTGACCTTAATGTTTCGCTTACAGTTCTGAAATTTCATGCAGGTATAAACCTGTGCCCGTTACTTGAGAATATGTCAAGAAATCCAATATGGCATCCATTTTGTATTGGCCATTTTGCCAGTCATTCTTCAACTGCCCACTGTCACCCTAATATTACGCTTATGAAATTTGGTACAGGTATTGGGCGGCAGGTCTTACTTTGCAACATGAACACTACTTCACCTACATCTCGCTTCAGCTGTATATCATTCAGTTTCCCCTTCTTGGGGGGGGGGAGGGGCCACTTGAGAATTTCCTTCCACGGGAAAGCATATCTTTCACAGTGACCCCGAGAGTCATTATTTATTTTGGGTCTATGACGTCCTCACTTGTTATTTTCTAAATCAAACCAAACCATTTACAAATCTATTTTTCACGACTACCCAAAACTATTCCTTTTGTTTAAAACTAGCCAATAAGTTATTTCTTTAACACAGCATCAAAATGATTGCCCCCCTCGTGACATATAATGAAAATGCTGTTTACTGTCCATGTATTTTTCCTCTCTCTCACATTTTGTGACACTCATTCTCCAGACTGTCACAAACCTGCTTGCCTGCCATTTGTGTTATCCTTTATCGCGGGTCAACGCTAGTATATTTATAATTTTAGTGGCAATATGAAATATTTTGTAATACATTGACTCAGCTGAGGTATCCAATATATCCAATATATCTGTTACATAAAAACAACTTGAGTTGACTTATTGATCATCTTGACTAACAAAAGGCACAAAGATCCGTCATAAGGCACTGACTAATCTAATCGCACTGAATACTTTTCCTCGTGATGAGATCAGCGGATTAATTGGAAACACCGGATTTTTTGGTCTAATCTTGGACTAATCCAGTAGATAATCTTGGATTATCCTGAAAGTGTATATTCTTGCTCTAATTCCTCTATTCCACGCAGATTAGCCTTTTCAGGTTGTGTAAGGCCCAAGCAATGGACAAGGTCATGTTGCTTGTGGTCTACTCATTGCTACTCATGCAGTGATTGAACCCAGTCTTATCTTGGGTTGCTCTGATCATAAGATTGGGTCATAAGATTGGATCAAAGACTAGATCATCAGATTGGATCACCTTGCATAACAACAAGCTGGGATAAGTTGAGATAAGTTGAGACTAAAAGCAGGACTACCTACAGGTGCTTATTCAGGACATTCTTCGTTCCAGTAAGTGAACTAATCTTTGTGTAATGTGTAACTGTTTGTAACAATGTGAGGGGTCGACTGTCTTAGTTAGTTTTTCAACACTGTCTCGCTACTCTCATGTGCCAGTGGTGGTGTCAGAAAGTTAACATCATATCTACATTGCATTGGAATATATGTAGGGAAAAGAGCACATCCTCTTCAAATACTGATTCACTCCACCCAGGTGTAAATGGGGAGGTTGACTTTAGGGAGAGAAGTGGGTTGATCAGTGGTGGCGCCCCCAGGGGAGTGAAATGGACCAAGAATGTTCATTGAGTATCTCAACCGAAGGTAATCTGGGTGACGTCGGTTGAGCAGTTGCAATTATAAGCTTGTACAAGTGCAAGCCGACTATTTATAGTCTTTCTTTTTCCTTTGTGAAAGGTGTTAATCAATTTAACTTCAGTCTTCACTCTAATCCATTGAAGATCCTCTCCTGCACCTGATGTTTAATCCCAGGTGAATAACTGATCCTTATTTAACTGATCCTACTTGATCAGGGGAGGAGTGTTATCAGCTGCCAATTAGGTTAATAAGACACACTGTTATTTTTTACTTGGCACAGATTTTTTAATGCCTGGATTTAAAGGTTTGCTTTCAAAGCATGTGGTTAACAAGGACAAATCCTCAAAAGAATGATATCTGTAGCCTCACTATAGGCAAACTATATTTATTATAGCTGATTTAATGTCTCAAACTTTTTCCACGGAAATAAGTCCGGATATATAGTCTGGTAGCCCATTCTCTTAGACCTCCAAGTGTCAATTTTAAAGAGAAAGTCATTGTACCAGTTTGTCTTACATTTTAGGTACTTTAAAAAAAACTTATTCAGTCAGTTTTCCAGAGAGAACTTTTTAACTGATGGCGGATAAGAAAGTATAATCTCAGGCATACCATAATTCAAATTAAGCCATTTTCATTTCAGAAGAGGCAGAACTGCACTCAGTTTGTGACCGCAATGATTCAGAACGATTATTCAAGAATCTGTAACATAAATGCTGTTCCTGTCTAGAGAAAACTTACAGAAGTTATTTCTTACGCCAAATAGGTGCAAGACAAATTGGTGTTACATACCTACCAGGTTTAACACACGATTCTAGGTTTAGGAATATTGCTTTATGTTCTATTTTCATTTGTGCGAAAACAGAATGATTTAAATAATTGTTGACAAAGGAATTGTCATTGGTGACAGATCTGTAGCATCTTGCATGTTTCCATGGCGACTGATTTGTGTCTTAGCAACAAGTTTCAAGAAGGAACCGTTTACAACAGTTGTCTATTTGATTACCGATAACGCAGCCCAGTGCAGATCACCGAGTGGTCGATTGGTGGACTCGGAGCAAATACTAATCGTAAAACATTCAAGATTATCTAACATCCAGTGCTATCCACTATTTGTCGAAACTGATTTGAGATTCTCTCTCTAGGTAATTCATTGCTAGAGGGGTTCAAGATTCACTGTATGATGGCAACAAGAAACATTGATGTTAATGGTATTGTTTTTGGCAGTGCAACTCTACAGCGAGTACCGAGTTATGACTTATAAGGCAGCAATCTGCCAGCAGAGTTTTTGGTTTCCTTAGGCCTATATCTCATAAAGTATTTGGAATATTTGTGCATGCTTTGCCAAAAGAAGGGAGCTGGAGCTGAAGATTTTTTTCAGGCAAACGTCCCATTCTGTGAGAAGATAGTTCCAAGATACAGCATAATTATGTTTGGGGTTTTGGGTGCGCAAAATTATTAGATACTTCGCCATGTTGAGGGAAAGTGTGCAGCCTCTTTCATGTATCATGATGCATGTAATACTGTGATGTATACATGTATACATCTGATGACAACATAGCCCCACCCTTCCTTCTATTTGGATGCCTAATTAGCTCACTGATGATAGGGGTTTCAGATTTCTACAGCTGCGATCATTGTGTCGTAATATATAGGCCCAAGAGAAACACTATAAAGGGATATTGTCTCTGCCATTTTACATACTGAATGCTTCAATATGAGAACCTCCTCCCCATTGCACACAAATGCATGTAGAAATTGTAGATCATGCGATGATGTTACTTCTTGGAAGTTTTCTATTTGTAACATGTTTTTGTCCAAAATCACCTTCCAAGAATCCAAATAATGATACTAAGTCATAAATGGACAACTCGTAATAGTATATGCTATATGCCAAGAAAGCAGCACGTCATGTGTACTCGGTCATAAGTGACAGACATTTTGGTTGCTCTGAGCAGGTGAAAGGGGGAATCCCCGAGGGAATCCCCATTGATCATTGTGATGTCATCAAGCAAGAGCGCCATCTATGGTATTGGTAATTAATCTCATCATTGCATCTCTACTATCACAAGAAGCTTGGCTCAAAACACTGTGCTGTCAATTGTTGCAGATGAACCGCATGCAAACGATCAAGAGGTATCTGTCTATTAGCCATTAATTGCATTGAGTCTTTTAATTACCAATCAAAGAAATGATATGTTGGTATTCTTCTTTGGCATTTTGTAATATTTATTCGCCAATTCTTTGGCAAGGAATTGCTTTATGACATCGCACCTGTACATGTATAAGAATGGATATATATATATAGGCGTATCGTTTTATGTACAGCCAAAGTCAAAAGCATTGACTTTTTCTGTAGAGTGATACACCTTAAATTAGGGACAGCTATTGGTGAGATTCTGTGTACGATTCAAGATGATAAGCATGATATATGGTATTCCAATAGCCATTTATATATTATGAGGTGATGAGGCAGTTAAGATCCAATTAATACATCAAATTGCCCTGAAAATATGACGTTCTCAGCCACTCTGTTCAGTTTGAATAAATGCTTTTGACTTTTGCTCTTTCCTAGTCCCCTGCTTGTCGGTGAAAAGGGCTTGAGGCTTATGTTTTTACTCTTTATTCTTTATTCTTTGTTGTAGTCCAGTTGCCCTTGATGAGTGCATAAGTACATTTTTCTTCAAAATCTCATTGACACACTTCTGGGTGATTTGACAGAGATCAAAGGCCTATGAGGCAGCCACACCCTTAGTTAATGTACTTTTAAGCCACTATCATACTTTCACTTGTGTCATGCATTGACAAAGCTTCTGTCAGAATGCAACAGAGAAACATGTCAAGGCCAAACTGGCATACACGTGTCATTATGTGTTAACATGCATGATGCATGGAGGCATCTAATGCCTGGTTTAATTCAGTGAATTTTATCAAATGCACTTATTATTAATTGAGCTGGTTTTGCTTGGGTTTCCAAACTTGGTCATCTAAATGATTGGCCTCTGGGGACTTGTATAGTTAATATTATCCAATTCCTAAATTATTTCCAAGGGACAATGAAATCCGTTCCAGACGAAGGTTGGAAATGTAGTCTTAAGGTGATCGAAACATTTACATTGGATTTTCACAAATACAAATTATAGAATATTATGCACGGCATACTCTGCCTCATGAGGCATCTGTACAATGCATGTACAGTACATGTAGCTATTCTCATCAAGAGAAAATTGGTTTTCTAAAGTAATCAAACGTGTAGGCAAAGTGCAGTATTTCTCATTCTTGAAACTAGCTGTTTAATCTCGATGCAGATTCAAGTTTCATGTCTTACGGGACACTGAGGTTAGATTACTTCTATTTTTGGAAGAAGTGAAAATGGAATGATTTAAATCTGTGTTGACAACAGATCTGTAGCATCTTGTATGTTTCCATGGTGACTGATTTGTGTCTTGGCAACAAGTTTCAAGCAGGAACCGTTTACGACAGTTGTCAATTTGATGACCGATAATGCAGCCCAGTGCAGATCTCCAAGTGGTCGAGTGGTGGACTTGGAGCAAATACTGATTGTGAAACATTCAAGATTATCTAACATCCAACTGTATCCTCTTAGATTCCACTATTTGCTTGGACTGATTTGAAGTCTCCCATGGTAATTCAACAAAGAAGGAGTTTAAGATACGTTGGCAAGGTGCATGACCACTCCGGAGAGACTGAGGGAGTACTGATGCAGTAGAAAGCTGCAATTTTAATATAAATACTGTTGTAATGATATGCATGACCAGTGATGCCTGCCACAAAACTATGGTGAGGCTAAAAGTGACTTAAAACTCCATTAACTAACAAAGCGGTCAATTTCAGATAATCTTGCATAACTTCATCTTAACTACATTCCATTGATTCCAAGTATTGACATGATACAATATTTTTACAATGGATAATTAGGCTGTTGGAAGGTTAATTTAGTTCACAAAAGTGACAGACTAAAAATCGATACCTTTCTGTCAAATCGCACTACTCCATGATATCAGTGTAGTAATCTGAAACCAAAATGAGTCGCGATAAAGATACTGAAGATCAGAGATGAAAGATGCCAAATTGGGAAAGAGAAACATGAGAAAATACCATCTGCAATTTGCGGGGTGCAATTAAGTCAATCAAACAGGTACAAAGAAAGGGATAATAGGCCAAAAAGGGTGGGGCTCTGGCACTGTCAATACGGATAATATACATGTAATAATAAGCTGATCAATCCCAAGGGGCACACAACGTAAACACAGCGTTGCTAATTGGTGGAGGGTTCGTCTGTTGTCACGTACAAATGTCTGACAGAAATTATGTTGCCACAACGTGAACACGACGTTGAGGTTTTTTCACAATGTTGTGACAACGTTGCCATAGCGTTGCAGGCAAATGTGAGATTTTGACATTTCTACCATACAATTCTGCGTCATTTACTCAAACATTGCAACGTTGTCAAAACATTGTCACAACATTGTTACAACATTGTCACAACATTTCCGCAATGTTCCCATTCATTGGGACAACCGTATTATGACATGTACATAATCACTCTTAGGTTCAACTGACCATTGCCAAACTCTTCAACACATGCGGTGAGCATCAAAGATTATTGAACAATGATATAATTTTGTTAATGTAATCTATTTCACCAGTGAAAACTACAACACAGTTTCCATTTGGAAAACCTAAGGTTTATAGGGGTGGGGCATAGTACAGGTGGGTATAAACCACATGTCCATCTAGCCTATACATTGTACTTTAGTCAGACATGGAACTTGCATGACAGCAGTGATCAAAAGTTCAGTAAACTACCTCTTTCCAAACCACAAATTTTAAACTATCTAATATAGACCAATATGTACATGCACTGAGAACATGCTATTGTGACATAACCTTCGGTGTTACGACTGAAGTAACTAATTTGTGTTCCGAAATGAGCTGAAATTTTAGAACAATACTTTTCGGATATTTTTGTGAATCGATTATGGTTGTGTCTTACAGATAAATCTAAGCATTGTTCAGTCAGAGTTTTGACAAAAACCAATCCAATGTGTTAATTAAATGCTGGGAAAATTGTTCCCACTCCCAAATCAATCTGCAGTTCCAGATCAATTTGAAATTGCTTCAATGTCTTTTTGAAGATGTACTGTGCGGTGAATGCTCAAAATGAATGTTCACGATTGATGCTCTCAATCATGACGCACATTAAATTCTTTTTCTGGTTTGGCTCAGCGATCATTGATCGTTGACAAATGCCGTCAATTATGAACATGCTCATCGCAATACAAAGCATTATATGAAGCATACAACAACGTTACAGTGCATAGGCCTGCAGATCATTATTATACAAGCATGGAGATGCACAACACTATAGCAACCCGTTATGTGTACTCAGCCATCACTTTGGTTGCTTCGAGCAGGTGAGAGGGGGAATCCCCGAAGGAATCCCCATTGATCATTGTGACGTCATCAAGCAAGAGCGCCATCTGTGGGTAATCTCATCAGATCATATCAAAAGTGATTATTACTGTGCCATCAATGGGAGCAGATCAAAGAACAGCGTGCAAGCAATTAAGAGGCATCTATTGTAGCCACTAATTTGTTTGAGTCTTTTATAAAGACGGTTTGATAAGGTTGAATAGGGATTACAAATATGTGATGTAGTACAACTACAGCAACAGAAGACTACTCCATGGCATTGCACCTGTACAAGTGTCAAGTGAGGACATACCTTTTTGATTCATCTTTACCCAGTAGGAATCTGTTGTGATTAATATCATTTTGACATCCGGATGACGTCTGTGCTTAAACCCTGATGTCATGATGAGTCAAAATTCCTACTAGCCCGGGATAGCATTTTTAGCGGATTCTATCCATTTTCAGGTGTTTAATCAACTCAGCTGCCCTTGGTGAGTAATTTTTTCTTTGAAATCTCAACTGACAGAGATCACAGACCTGTGAGGCTGCCACACCCATGGCAGGCACTATGCGGGTCATGGCCAGAATTCAGCTAATGTCAGGGTGACATAATGTGTGACTATATTTCTTTATCTTCCAATAGGGGCTTCCCAGAGTGTACATATGCTTCAGATCCATATACTTTAATGATTCTTATGTGAGGATTGGAGTAGAACCATTATTTGGCAGTTTATCTCAAATTGTAAGGCAGGATCCACTTAGTAGGCCTAATTGGGTTGGTTTTCCTCAAAAATTCTTCTATTTGATAAGCCTTAGAGGTAGGCCTACACTTTATTTATGGAACTGAAGGGGTTTTTTAATATCTTAGTCTCAGTTAACAACAATCAGAGAGTTTTGTAAATGTTCCTGTACATGTTCTGCAGCAACCCTCTTGCTTGAGCACATTCAGTGATTTTATAGAAGTTTTTATAGAGAACTGGGCTTATCTATCTATCTATCTATCTATCTATCTATCTATCTATCTATCTATCTATCTATCTATCTATCTATCTATCTATCTATTTCTCTATGTAGAGAATGGAAATCTTTTATCTGGGAGGGGGGGCAGAAAATACGACTGATATGTACTGTGAATGTAATCAAAAAGTCAGGAATGGTGTCATTTTGAATGTAGATTTTGATTCTGAATATATACTTGTTGATGAGAGTAATACTGGCTGCAGAAATTTAATTTTAAATCAAGAATTGAATAATTAGCACTTCTTGCTAAAACAAATACCTCTAAATAAAGCATTCAAGTCATGGCATCTGAAAGGCCTAATTACCAGTAACCTACAGTTACACCCACTTTCTGCTGGGCAAGTGTCTGGTCTTGTTACACCTGAGACATGAAATGAAGAAGTCCAGCTTGCCAAGTAATGATCTAAAACAGAGACCGCAACAAGTCACGACAAATTTTCTCAGTTCTGAGTTCACAAAGTAAATTACATTAGCATGAACTAGCACTTTTTAGATTAGTTTGAACTAAGTTTAAACATAGATCTTCTTTTGACCAGCGTTCAGTATTAATTTGTACTTTTTTATGCCTTTGCATTTGATATGTCTGGCAAATTTAGCCACGATGCAGACCTTTGTCTTTTATTTTAAGCCAAAGACACGAATCAAATCATACATTACTCATAACTGTTTATTTATAAGACACATTCGTGCTAGAAGCATTTTATAGAATTTTTGCACCAGCAGCACCACATAACATTTTAAATGCATAGATCTCTTTTCCTGCCTTGCGACGTTTCATACATTTGGACACCACCTTCTTGAACTCTGTTTACTGCCTTGAGTTCTGTCTTCAAGTTATTTTTGGAAATCGTTACATAGCTTATTTCTTGTATATCATTTGTACATACTTCATATTCTAATCTTTTTTTTTTTTTGCATTAACTTGTCGGTCAGATGCTTTATAGCTGTTTATTTGGCTATCTATCTCATTGAGTATGAGTCTTAATTTTTATTTATTTGTTTAATAGGATCCACTCAGCTGATGATTAATTTGTTCTGCTTGTGCATCAAATAATTCAAATATGTAAATTGGCCAAAACGTGCAACACTCTCTGTTAAGCAACAATTTCTGTTTTAATTATGATGCAACAATAACACAGTGTACACCAAATTGTCACCATTGTGCAGAGAATTCTGCAGATAGAGAATGATCCAAATTAGGGGAGAGCGGGGCACAGTGAGACTGCGGGCACAGTGAGACAAAGCCCGTAGCGTCTAGCTGGTACTGTTTACAGATCAACCCTCTTTTGTATAGTACAAAAAGTAAGTAAGTGAGTGTCTGACCTATATCCGGAATGCCTACACAGCATATCGAGAGTGGAATTTCAATATTTAGGTTTTTAGCTGATAAAAGTAAATAATTTTGCTAAACGACTTTTTGTTATAATTCCCAAGAAAAATGGTATAACGCAAATCAATTGCCAGGAATTCAAACCTTGATTATTTGCCTTAGTTTAGTGAGATAATGAACCACAATACAGGCATCTGGTCCGCAGGATTCAAAAATTTTATAAAGAGAGCTGCGTGGGGCACAGTGAGACAGTTGGAGACGGGGCACAGTGAGACATGGTAAAATACACTTGAAACGACCTGAATGTAAGGCATAGCTTACAATTCTATTAAAAACAAAATGCCTGAAATAAACTCTTGATTTTAGTGAGTCATATTCAAAGAGAAGCATCAGAATGAATTTTGATTAGTATGTAACAGGTGCGGCAGGTTAAATAAGTCGTGCATGTGTCCTGTGCGATGAAGTTTCGAAACATGTTCAAAAACGGACCTAAAAAATCACCTAGCCAGCTGCTATTTTAAGAGTACAGTAGTTCCCATAGCAACAATTGATGGAACAATTCTGCAGGTCCCGAGGATCGGGGGTTATGGCAGCAGATGCCCTGTCTCACTGGGCCCCGCCTGCTGTCTCACTGTGCCCCGCCCACGGGGCACAGTGAGACACTTAACGAGCATGGACGTAACTCAAAATTTCTCCAAACCTATAAAAGGTAGGAACCCGAAACTACTTGACAATGTACCCAACATCATTACCTAAAATGTGGACTTGATCTCATTTAAGTCGTTACTGCCAACATTTTGGAACACTTGAAAATAAAAAAAGTGTCTCACTGTGCCCCGCTCTCCCCTACTAACTGCAGCAAGTTATGAAAAAATGTCACAGGAGAATTTGATACTTCTGACAAATGTAGCGTATGTAATAACACAGAGGTATATATGTGGTAATAAGTCATAGCAATGAGTCAAACTCATGACGCACACCTGCGTTGTCTTCAATAACCTTTGTAAACTCAAATGTTGTTATTGCGTCATTGACTGACATCTATTTTGCCACCATCCCACATTTCATTTCACTTTCTTGCGTATGGAAGTTAAATTATGCTTCTATTTTTAGAAATCACAATGTCAATTTGTCACTCAGGGAAAGTCACTTCTCTGAGTGCAATTTGTGTGATATCAGTTTATTTTTAGCTTTGGAGGGACCTAGCTGTCATTTGCTCGTTTTAAGGAAAGCCCTTTTAATATCACGAAAATAAAGATTCATCATTCAGGCTTGTGTTCATGTATGTAAAATGTTTGCATTACGTATGTGCAATACAGACCCCTGTTTCTATTTTGCACATGTGTCTTCCATCTGCGAAAATTTCGTCAAAATTAATCAAATATTGTCAGAATTTATCAAATGTTACTTCTTTAAATTATTAATTATAAAACTAGCCCAATTTTTTTTGCAAAACTCGCAGTAATTCTCTCTCATAAAAAGACCTGTCTTTTGACACTACATCCAAAATATCATCAAAACGTAGATCTATATAAAGTTTTTAAAATTACTAACTGTGACAGATCTTGGCAAAATGTCTCAGAAAAAAATCCGATGCTACTGACAAAAGCAGCCATTATGTAGGCTAATTGTTGCGACTCATGTTGCAAATTGGTTCTGATGTCATATTTGTAGAAGTCAAGAAAAGCTAGTATTATTAGCTGCATTATAGCAGTTATTTTCAATTCTTGCGCATGTCTATTTTCTGCCCTTCCCACATTTTCAGCTCTTTTCTTGTGTTGTGTTTCTATTTTTAGAAATAACAATCTCCATCTGTACCATCAATCTATTTACAGAATTTGACATAGGCCTATATCCGTTCTCTGCTGATTCACGCGTAATTAGGACCTTATTTCAAAATTAGTTTCTCCACAATCAGAATGTAAGATAATCTTCCTATCTAACATTTAGAATTATTCCAAATCTATACTTAAGACCTGTCTAATTGGGTAATTGCCCACATTAATGTATAATCAGTTTACGAAAGTGGTTCGTCCGATTCTTATATATAGAGTCATTAGTAGTTGTTGTTATTTCTCGTGTGATATTCTGCTGATTTGACTTGGGGCCAGGGCTGAGGACAAACTTTCAAAATGAGGTGGTAATTAATGAGTTACTTTACATGCATGTATATATCATAGATATTGCATAAATAGTGTATTTGAACACATTGAACATTTGAAGTGCACACTTATAAGATGCATAATTATCAGCCCAGTCTATAAAAGTAGCTCATTTCCAGATAGGCATTAGGCTGTGTAGCTGGAATTAATTTATTGTAACTATGATATTTTTCTCACCCATATTGATTCATCAGAGGAATCTTTATTTGCCAAAACGTGCAACCACTTTCTGTGCAGCAAGTGACCTGTCTTATTACAACCATAGCACAAAACCAAATTGTCACCATTGTGCAGATAGGGAATGACCAAAAGTACTAACTGCAGCGAGTCATGACAAAATGTCTGAAGGAAATTTGATACTTCTGACAAGTGTCGCGTATGTAATAAGTCACAGCAACGAGTCAAACTCATGACGCACACCAGCGTTGTCTTCGATAACCTTTGTAAACCCAAATGTTGTTACGTCATTGACTGACATCTATTTTCCAGCTGTCCCACATTTCATTTCACTTTCTTGCGTATGGAAGTTAAGTTATGCTTCTATGTTTAGAAATCGCAATGTCAATTTGTCACTCAGGGAAAGTTACTTCTCTGAGTGCAATTTGTGTGATATTAGTTTATTTTTAGCTTTGGAGGGACCTAGCTGTCATTTGCTCGTTTTAAGGAAAGCCCTTTTAATATCACAAAAATAAGAGTCATCATTCAGGCTTGTGTTCATGTATGTAAAATGTTTGCATTACGTATGTGCAATACAGACCCCTGTTTCCATTTTGCACATGTGTCTTCCATCTGCGACAAATTCCGTCAAAATTAATCAAATATTGTCAGAATTTATTTACTTCTTTCAAATTATTAACTATAGAACTAGTCTAATTTTGCAAAACTTGCAGTGATTCTCTCTCATCAAAAGGCCCATCTTTTGACACAACACTCAAAATTTCATCACTACGTAGATATATATATATTATACATATATACATATAGAGCTTATAAAAAATTACTAACTGCGCCAGATCTTGGCAAAATGTCTCAGAAAAAATCCGATACTACTGACGAAAGCAGCCATTATGTAGGCTAATAGTTACGACTCGTATTGCAAATAGGTATTGATGTCATATTTGTAGAAGTCCAGAAAAGCTAGTATTATTAGCTGCATGATAATAGCAGTTATTTTCCATTTTTGTGCATGTCTATTTTCCGCCCTCCCCACGTTTTCATCTCGTTTTCTTGTGTTGTTTTTTCTATTTTTAGAAATCACAATCTCCTTTTTGTGTCTGTAATCTATTTATAGAATTTGACATATACATCTTTTCTCTGCTGATTGACGAGTAATTAGAACCTTATTAATTAGTTTCTCCACAATCAGAATGTACGATTATCTCCTATCTAACATTTAGAACTATTCCAAATCTATACTTTAAAAGACCAGTCTAATTACGTAATTGCCCACATTAATGTATTTAATCAGTTTACGAAAGTGGATGGTCCGATTCTTATATATTGAGTAGTTAGTCATTGTTGCTATTTCTCATGTGATATTCTGCTGATTTGACTTGGGCCAGGGCTGAGGACAAACTTTCAAAATGTGGTGGTAATTAATGAGTTACCTAGTTTACTGTACATGCATGTATACATCAAAAATATTGCATAGGCCCTAAATAGTGTGTTTGAACATATTGAACATTTGAAGTGCATACTTATGAGATGCATAATCATCAGCCCAGTCTGTAAAAGTATAGCTCAATTTGAGATAGGTAGGCCTATGAGGCCATAATAGTTATAATTAATTTGTTGTGACCATGATATTTTGCTCAACCATAACAATTCCTTCTTATAGGTTCATCAAATGAATCTTTATTTGCCAAAACGTGCAACCACTTTCTGTGCAGCAAGTGACCTGTCCCATTACAACCATGACACAATACCAAATTGTCACCATTGTGCAGGTTGACAATGATCAAAATTACTAACTGCAGCGAGTCATGATAAAATGTAAGATGAGAATTTGATATTTCTGACATATGCGTCGCATATGTAATAAGTCACAGCAATGAGTCAAACTCATGACGCACACCAGCATTGTCTTCGATAACCTTTGTAAACCCAAATGTTGTTATTGTGTAATAGACCAATTTCATGGATGCTTCTCTCAGTTAACACAAGGGGAAAAGTGGTGCTTGGCGTCAGTATACTAAAATCTCATTGGCTAACAGATTTCCTGCCCTTGCCTCCGATTGGTCATCTATTTTCCAGCCATCCTCATTAAATTTTCATCTCATTTTCTTACAAGTGTTATGCTTCTATTTTTAGAAATCACAATGTCAATTTGTCACTCGGGGAAAGTCACTCCTCATAGTGAAATTTGTGTGATATTAAATTTAGTTTATTTTTGGCTTTGGAGGGTCCTAGCTGTCATTTGCCCATTTTAAGGAAAGCCCTTTTAATATCAAGAAAATGAAGATTCATCATTCAGGCTTTTGTTCGTGTATGTAAATGTTTGCATTATGTATGTGCAATACAGTCCCCTGTTTCTATTTTGCACACTGGTTTTCCAACTTCGAAAATTTCGTCAAAATTAATCAAATATTGTCAGAATTTATTAAATCTTAGCTTCCTTCTTTAAATGATTAATTATAAAACTAGATCAATTTTGCAAAACTTGCAGTAATTCTCTATGATAAAAAGGCCTATCTTTCGACACAACACCCAAAATGTCATCACTACCACAGGCAGTGTTCACATGCTTTGCCCTTATTCTGTTATATTATACCAAGGTGTATTGCTCAAACTCCCCCTATGGGAAAATGACAGTCGTCGTGTGCGGTCATATTTGCGGAAGTTGCCATAAATAGTATTCTTGGGATATCCCATGGCCACCAGGCCTGTTTTGTGGTGGCTGGGAAACAGGCTATAGTATGCTCACCAAAGGGCGGACTAAGGTTCCAATTTAATCAAGAGATGGCTCTGTCGTCTCCTAAATTCTGATTGGCTGTCAATGGGAATTCCCTTGTGATGTATGTTGATATGGGTGCACACATAGGTAAGATTGACCAAACAAGGTTTAATGCGAGTCTAAATGCAGTGTAGTGGGTGAAAATCATCTCTAAGTGTAGCTGAGAGACTATTATCTCACAGAACCAACAAGAATGTTGTGAAAGGCTGCTCCTTGAGCAATTTTAATAAATTTTCTATATTTGCACTCCACCAGGCGGCACTTGAGCCATACACCTTCCTCTCTATCTCTAGAAGTGCTAAGCCATTGTGATCATTCCACCTGTGTCACTACATAGATCTATACATTATATAGAGTTTTTAAAATTACTATAACTGCGCCAGATCTTGGCAAATGTCTCAGAAAAAATCAGATACTACTGACGAAAGCAGCCATTATGTAGGCTAATAGTTGCGACTCGTATTGCAAATAGGTTTTGATGTCATATTTGTAGAAGTCAAGAAAAGCTAGTATTATTAGCTGCATGATAATAGCAGTTATTTTCCATTTTTGTGCATGTCTATTTTCTGCTCTCCCCATATTTTCAGCTCCTTCTCTTGTGTTGTGTTTCTATTTTTAGAAATAACAATCTCGATTGGTAGCATCAATCTATTTACAGAATTTGACATATATATATATTTATTCTCTGCTAATTCACGAGTAACTAGGACCATATTAATTAGTTTCTCCACAATCAGAAGGTAAGATTATCTCAAATCTGACATTTAGAACTATTACAAATATATACTTAAGACCTGTCTAATAAGGTATGTAATTGCCCTCATTAATGTATAATATCAGTTTATGAAAGTGGTTGGTCCGATTCTTAGATACAGAGTCATTAGAACTTTGTTGTTGTTATTTCTCGTGTGATATTCTGCTGATTTGACTTGGGGCCAGGGCTGAGGACAAACTTTCAAAATGAGGTGGTAATTAATGAGTTACTTTACATGCATGTATATATCATAGATATTGCATAATAAAAAGTGTGTTTGAACATTGAACATTTGAAGTGCATAATTATCAGCCCAGTCTATAAAAGTATTATATAGCTCAATTTTGAGATAGGTATTAGGTCATAATAGTTAAAATTAAGTTGTTGTGACTATATCCTTTAATCAACCATAAAGATTCCTACTTAGAGGTTCATCAAATGAATCTTTATTTGCCAAAACGTGCAACCACTCTGTGCAGCAAGTGACCTGTCTTATTACAAGTTTACAACCATAACACAAAATGAATTGTACCATTGTGCAGATTGAGAATTATCAAAATTAGAAACTGCAGCGAGTCATGACAAAATGTCTGAAATTCTGACAAATGTAGCGATGTGAGTCATAAGGGGCCAACCAGACGATAGTTGGGGGGGGGGCTATGGACTTTACCCCCGGGACAAACTTTTTTTTTCGTTCGCGGCGCATCGACGAACAATTTTTTCGCATGCGCACTCGCGACAACTTCTTTATCGGAATTTTAACATTACGGTACCCTAGTTACAGGTGGAAACAAACTTTTTTTTTATTTCCATGTGCTGAACAGACTTTTTTTTTTCAGTGTCAAGTGGGAAACAATCTTTTTTTTTCACCAAATATCCATAGCCCCCCCCCCCCCCAAAGATCATCTGGTCGGCCCCTAAGACATGATACTGATGACGCAAGTATGTGTTCAGTGAGTTGCCTTCAATAACCTTTGCAAACCCAAATGTTGTTATTGCGTCATTAACTGACATCTATTTTGCCGCCATCCCACATTTCACCTCACTTTCTTGTGTTGTGCTTCTATTTTTAGAAATCACAATGTCAATTTGTCACTCAGGGAAAGTTACTTCTCTGAGTGCAATTTGTGTGATATTAAATTTAGTTAATTTTTGGCTTTGGAGGGTCCTAGCCGTCATTTGCCCGTTTTAAGGAAAGCCCTTTTAATATCAAGAAAATGAAGATTCATCATTCTGGCTTTTGTTCATGTATGTAAATTTTTGCATTGTGTATGTCCAAAACAGTTCCCTTGTTTCTATTTGCACACTTGTCTTCCATCTGCGAAAATTTCGTCAAAATTAATGAAATATTATCAGAATTTATCAAATGTTACTTCTTTAAATTATTAATTATAAAACTAGCCCAATTTTGCAAAACTCACAGTAATTCTGTCTCATAAAAAGACCTGTCTTTTGACACTACATCCAAAATATCATCAAAATGTAGATCTATATAAAGTTTTTAAAATTACTAACTGTGACAGATCTTGGCAAAATGTCTCAGAAAAAAATCCGATGCTACTGACAAAAGCAGCCATTATGTAGGCTAATAGTTGCGACTCGTATTGCAAATAGATTCTGATGTCATATTTGTAGAAGTCAAGAAAAGCTAGTATTATTAGCTGCATGATAATAGCAGTTATTTTCAATTCTTGCGCATGTCTATTTTCTGCCCTTCCCACATTTTCAGCTCTTTTCTTGTGTTGTTTTTTCTATTTTTAGAAATCACTATCTCCTTTTGTGACTGAAATCTATTTATAGAATTTGACATATATATATCTTTTCTCTGTTGATTGACGAGTAATTAGAACCTTATTAATTAGTTTCTCCACAATCAGAATGTACGATTATCTCCTATCTAACATTTAGAACTATTCCAAATCTATACTTTAAAAGACCAGTCTAATTACGTAATTGCCCACATTAATGTATTTAATCAGTTTACGAAAAAGGTTGGTCCGATGCTTATATGTAGAGTCATTAGTTGTTGTTATTTCTCATGTGATATTGTGCTCATTTGACTTAGGCTGAGGACAAACTTTCAAAATTTAGTGGTTATCAATACATCACTGTAGTGTACATGCAAGTATAGATATTGCATAAATAGTGTGGTTCAAATTCATAATAATCAGCCCAGTCTACAAAAGTAGCATTTAGTCCATATAGTTATAAGTAATTTGTTGTCGCTACGATCTTTTTTCAACCATAAAGATTCCTTTTTGTAGGTTCGTCAAGTGAATCTGTATTTGTCAAAACGTGCAACCACTTTTTGTGCAGCAAGTGACCTGTCTTATTAGGCCCTACAACCATGACACAAAACCAAATTGTCACCATTATGCAGATTGAGAATGACCAAAATTACTAACCGTAGTGAGTCATGACAAAATGTCGGAAGAGAATTTGATACTTCTGACAAATGTAGCGTATGTAATAAGTCATAGCAATGAGTCAAACTCATGACGCACACCTGCGTTGTCTTCAATAACCTTTGTAAACTCAAATGTTGTTATTGCGTCATTGACTGACATCTATTTTGCCACCATCCCACATTTCATTTCACTTTCTTGCGTATGGAAGTTAAATTATGCTTCTATTTTTAGAAATCACAATGTCAATTTGTCACTCAGGGAAAGTTACTTCTCTGAGTGCAATTTGTGTGATATTAGTTTATTTTTAGCTTTGGAGGGACCTAGCTGTCATTTGCTCGTTTTAAGGAAAGCCCTTTTAATATCACGAAAATAAAGATTCATCATTCAGGCTTGTGTTCATGTATGTAAATATTTGCATTATGTATGTCTAATACAGACCCTTGTTTCTATTTGCACACTTGTCTTCCATCTGCGAAAATTTCGTCAAAATTAATGAAATATTATCAGAATTTATCAAATGTTACTTCTTTAAATTATTAATTATAAAACTAGCCCAATTTTGCAAAACTCACAGTAATTCTCTCTCATAAAAAGACCTGTCTTTTGACACTACATCCAAAATATCATCAAAACGTAGATCTATATAAAGTTTTTAAAATTACTAACTGTGACAGATCTTGGCAAAATGTCTCAGAAAAAAATCCGATGCTACTGACAAAAGCAGCCATTATGAAGGCTAATTGTTGCGACTCATGTTGCAAATTGGTTCTGATGTCATATTTGTAGAAGTCAAGAAAAGCTAGTATTATTAGCTGCATTATAGCAGTTATTTTCAATTCTTGCGCATGTCTATTTTCTGCCCTTCCCACATTTTCAGCTCTTTTCTTGTGTTGTGTTTCTATTTTTAGAAATAACAATCTCCATCTGTACCATCAATCTATTTACAGAATTTGACATAGGCCTATATCCGTTCTCTGCTGATTCACGCGTAATTAGGACCTTATTTCAAAATTAGTTTCTCCACAATCAGAATGTAAGATAATCTTCCTATCTAACATTTAGAATTATTCCAAATCTATACTTAAGACCTGTCTAATTGGGTAATTGCCCACATTAATGTATAATCAGTTTACGAAAGTGGTTCGTCCGATTCTTATATATATAGAGTCATTAGTAGTTGTTGTTATTTCTGAATGTGATATTCTGCTGATTTGACTTGGGGCCAGGGCTGAGGACAAACTTTCAAAATGTGGTAGTAATTAATGAGTTACTTTACATGCATGTATACATCACAAATATTCCATATTTAGTGTGTTTGAACACATTGAACATTTGAAGTGCACACTTATAAGATGCATAATTATCAGCCCAGTCAATGAAAGTAGCTCATTTCCAGATAGGCATTAGGCTGTGTAGTTAGAATTAATTTATTGTAACTATGATATTTTTCTCACCCATAATGATTCATCAGAGGAATCTTTATTTGCCAAAACGTGCAACCACTTTCTGTGCAGCAAGTGACCTGTCTTATTACAACCATAGCACAACACCAAATTGTAACCATTGTGCAGATACGGAATGACCAAAATTACCAACTGCAGCAAGTCATGACCAAAATATCTGAAGGAAACTTGATACTTCTGACGAATGTAGCGTATGTAATAAGTTACAGCAACGAGTCAAACTCATGACGCACACCAGCGTTGTCTTCGATAACCTTTGTAAACCCAAATGTTGTTATTGCGTCATTAACTGACATCTGTTTTGCAGCCATCCCACATTTCACCTCACTTTCTTGTGTTGTGCTTCTATTTTTACAATGCCAATTTGTCACTCGGGGAAAGTCACTTCTCTGAGTGCAATTTGTGTGATATCAATTTGTTTTTAACTTTGAAGGGTTCAAGCTCTCACTTGCTCATTTTCAGAAAGTCCTTTAAATATATCAGAAAATATGGGTTTCGATTGTGTACCCATGTAAAATAATGTTAGTATTTTAATGCTAGGCCTATCTCTTGCATTTATTACACACTTGGCTTACATCAAAATGAAACGAATATTTCCAAGTTGATTTCATACTTCTTCCTTTTCTTTATCATCTACAATGTATAAATTAGCCAATGCTGCAAAACTCATAGTCACCCTCCATCTTGCAAGCAACCTTTCTTTTGACGCTAAATGCAAAACTCATACGTAGATTTAGAATAATTGAAATTACTAACTGCACCAGATCTTGGCAAAATGTCTATGAAGAAATCTTTATACCACTGACTCATATTGCGAATGCCTTGTGATCTTGTGATCAATAGGAGAGCTAATATTATTGCCTGCATAACATATATAAGTTATTTTCAATTTTTGTGAATGTCTATTTTCTGGCCGTCCCACGTTTCCATCTTGTTCTCTTGTGTTGTGCTTCTATCTTCAGTAATAACAATCTCCATTTGTACCATTCAATTTATTTACAGAATTTGACATGTCTGTTCTCTGCTTATTCACAGGTCATCTTGACATATTTCCATGTGTGAGTTATAAGGGCCATATTCGTTTCTTCACAATCAAAATTTCAAAATAATCTCAAAATACCATATTCAGTTCTATTCTCCAATCTACTCAAGATTATGACCTGTTTATTTAGGCAATTGCCCACATTATAGTATATAATCAGTTTACGGAAGCAGTTGGTCCGATTCTTATATACAGTAATTTGTTGGTCTTTTACATGTGATATTGGGCTGAGGACAAACTTTCAAATTGAGTAATTATTAATAAGTCACTGTACATGCATGTATACATGTACATCAACATTACATATTGCATAAATAATGTGTTTCAAGCGCATACTTATAAGATGCATAATCATCAGCACAGTCTATAAAAGTAGCTAAATTCCGGATAGGCCATATATACCTAGTTACCATTAATTGGTGGCAACTATGATCCTTTTATCAATCATAACGATTCCTTCTTATTGTTTCATCAAATTTATGAATCTTTACTTGCCAAAACGTGCAACCACCCTCTGTGCAGCAAATGACCTGTCTTTTTGCAACCATAACACAAAAATAACGTGCAAACGCCTAGAGCGGCACTTAATTTTGTCCAATTTCTCACTGAAACATTGAAAGTGCCAATGCTCTACCGAGTTTAAAGTGCAAAGGCACTTAGTTGAATAATTGGCTCTGTGCCAACTCTGTAGAATGACCTTTGACCCGTGAAAGTCAACCCATTTACTGTCTTTACGAAATTTTTAGTTGGTTATGGTTGGCCACCAAAATCTTTTCAACATCAGTTAAAATATTGATGAGGCTGTAAGACAAGTTTAAATGAGATTGGTTAAGAGGGGCGCCCCAGCAAGTGGTCATAAATTTTGACAAAATTTCTTCAGGAATAACTTGTGCTTCTCGCCGCTAAAAAGCAAAATGTCATCATTGTGCATGTGCCTATAAATTTAGAATAATCAAAATTACCAACAGCAGCAGATCATGACAAAATGTCAGAGGAGAATTTGATGCTCCTGACAAATGTAGCCTCTTGATATGAGTCACAATAAATGATAAAATGAGTCAATCTCTTATGACGCATGTAGGCCTATTGACTATTGCATTCGATGGCATTTAAGTAACTTGAGTGTTGCAATATCGACAAACATCTCTACATAATATTGTCTTACAATCAAAACTCTCGACCGTTTTTTATTATTAGCAGCACAGCTGCTTGCAGCCCCAAGAATTTCATGCAATCTCGTTAGCGCTCTGGAGGTCACTCTCTTTCACCAATCTCATCCAAATTTACTCTACATTCTCTGTATGTTTCTAACTTTCGACCAGTAACTTTTGGTGCCCTTCTGTGATGGAAAAAATTATAAGGAAACCAAAATGGACTGGCTTCCGTGGGTCAAAGGTTAACCATGCCTTCTTCCTCTTCTTCTCCTTAGTATATTCTTCTTCTTCTTAGTATACCCGTGACTGGTGTGCCACTGTGCCTGTGTTGGAACCATGCACGGTCTGTGCTGCTTAAAGTGCTTGCACATTATTTTTGTCGAATGTTTGATTTGTTTTTTCACTCCATGATATATGTCATCATAGTGTTGATTCAGAAAAAAAAAACAGAATTATGGTATGAACTAACTGCAACAGATCTAAGCAAAATGTCTTAGAAAAAATCTGATACTACGGCCATTACGTAGGTTAATAATTGCAACTCATATTGCGAAATGCGAATAGCCTTTATGCCATATATAGAAAGAGAAGAGCTAGTATTATTGGCTGCATAATAATAGTTATTTTCAGTTTTTGTGAATGTCTATATTCCGACCTGCCCACGTTTCCATCTCGTTTTCTTGTGTTATCCTTCTATTTTTAGAAATCACAACCTCCTTTTGTGACTGTGATCTATTTATACCTCGTGACATAATTGTTCGGAGTTCGTTCACGATATGTTTTCATTCATGGGTAATTAGGACCTGATTGTTTTCTCTACATCAAATTTTAAAATAATCACAAATCTGACATTTAAAACAATTCTTCAGTCTGTTCATAATTATGACATGGGATTGCGCAATGCACACAATTAGTGTAATATAACTTTACCGCGCTGCATTAGGATGGTGCTATTTTCATGTATGCTTTTTCCATTGTTATTAGGCCTAGTAATTACATCAATATAGCAACTCCATTGCTGATTACATTGTTACACATGAGATTTTAGCTTTTCCTGAATTCCTTTTCTTCTCTTTTCAGAGATGGCGTAGCAGGGGTTAAGGAGGAATGGCAGCGCCCCCTATCTCCATCCTGAGTGCCAGTTCGTCCGTTCCTTGCAACATTCCATCCGGAATCTACCTGGGTCCTTCCGTCCTCCATTCGTCCAACGATGTCGCCGCTCACTTCTGGTCCGACTGCCTCTCTTTCACGCTGGCTGCCACGGCAACCATCGCCATCTCAACCGTCAGCCTTATCAGTGATTGGATGTTGCTACGGTTACTCAGGTCCCTGCATGTCCCTGGCTACTCAAACCTATCCTCATCTGATTCGTCCTCTGATCTCGGTCTTCACCTACATCCGGACCCGACCTCCGTCCTAGATATCATCCTCGTCGTCAGCTCCGTCATCTACGGATTATACTTCCTGTGGTTTATTTACATGTTTTCTATACAACGCTCCATGCTAAAGGACCGCTGGGACGGTCTTCCTACTAAAAGACATTTCCTCGTTAAATTTGGGGGCGAAATATTCACCTTTCTTTTGACAGTATCTCAAGACATCCCTGTTTCTACTTTGCTGTTCATCATTCAATCTGCAGCTGGTTGCCAGTTAGTCTTAATAACGGAAAACACCATTTTTCTTGTCGCAACGTGTTCAACTTTATTCAGCGTGATTTGGAAAGTGGGTCAAGTTATATGGAGTTCAGGGTGCTTCGGGTTTAGGTACGAATATTTAACATCTAAAGGGTTAGTTGCATTGCGATGGACTACCGTACTAGCCTTGGGAGTGACTTTTGCTCTCGCTACTTGCAACATCGTCTTAATAAGCGGTTGGAAAAGTTCAACGATATCTGCAAGACAGCTCAGTAACTCTTTTATGGACAAGGTCGGCGTAGACCGATGGTGGAGGCAGGATTACGTTATGCTGGTTGCTGGCCAGTCAGATAAAAGTCTAAATGATAATTTAAATTCTAATACAAACAGTTCAACCCCACCTGTCCTTGATACCAAAGTGCAGGTCGCTTCCCTTCGCCTAATTCTCAAGCCGGACGAACCTGAAATCTTCTCTATTTCTGTGATTCCATGCGTTGGCCAAAACTACGACTTCACACCTTTTTTGGAGAGCGGCCATCTTGGAATGAAGTACGACTCGTGTACCATATACTTCAACTTCCACGCTGTGGCGGATTCCATGACTATTAAGTACAATTTCCGATACATGTTGCAAAAGGACAACTCCTGCTGGTCGGGAAATCTTCAACGATTCAAACTTTTAAGTCAAGACTTATTCTCTACATCCTCTGATGACAAATCTCCCGATACAAAATCTAATGTTGACGTACCTGATAACTCTGATAATCGTAACAACGAAGCCTTCACAGCAACACCAGCCAACAACAGGCTGGGAACGAGCTATGCAAGTCAGTCCCTGGAGCCTCATTCTGGTTCCAAGGTGCCTCGTTCTCGTTCCGTTGACTCTTCTTCCTTCCATGGCGTCATTTTAGACTCCTTCACTTGGCCGTACAATTCTTTCGCTTGTCAATATGTGCTCTCACGAGACTTATCCTTGTTAGAAAACCACAACTTGTGCAGATAATTAATATCTTTAGCATCATTCACCCGACACTTTCTAGCTCTAAATAAATAATATATCACCATAAAGGTTAGTTCTAACCAGTAACAAAACAAAACTTGGGTTTTGGTCATCTCAAATTCCTTTTCTCTTTTTTAAAGTGATAGAAATATAAGCAATTTAGGACCATTTCTGTAACTTCTAAATTTTCGTTAGGTTGAAGTTCAACATTTAGTTATAAATATTTATAAACAGTGCATGGACTCTTTTAGAAATTTCATCAATGATTTTGATGCACAACCACTAAATACCAATCTCCTTTGAAACATTTTTGATATCTCTTCCAATTGCTAATCAAAGAATTTAAGTATTGATATTGCAATATCAGAAAATACCTCAGAAGCCCCTCTATTCTCTTACATATATTTATACATAACAAATTGTGTTTAAGGCAATATAGTCCCTATAATTATGTCAAATGGTACATAAACTATTGACCATCTTCCTGTGCGTTTGTAAAAGTCCTTCCAGATTTGTTTCACATTTTTCACTAAAAGCTGTTCTGGGCCGGGTAACAGTTCTGCTTAAATCACCCACCCCACACATTCTTCTTTTGAATGAGTATTCAACAAATTAGTTTACCTTATCACATTATGCTTTGAAGCAGTCAGGATAAAAGGCACCAATTAAGGTCAAACTAGACATGGCAACATGCAATGGGAAATGTGAAGATCAGGATGCACAACCTTTCAACTCATAAAAATGGTAAGAAAAACGTCATGTCATTCACATGTAAATAACCGACACAAAGAAAGCTAAATATTGTGTGAATTTCAAGAAGACTAGCTTGTATTGACATAAATTTATAAATCACTTGTTGAGATCATTCAATTGTGAAATTGCTATTCAAAACCAATTTATCAGAGTTTAATAAAAGATTTGCTGGTGAAGGCATCATTTGCATGGAACAAATTAAGACCGGCAACAAGTAATGCACTCTAAACACAGGGTGGTCAAGATGACAACTCCAGAGTGGTAGACTAATTCCTGGTGCCTAAACCGACAACTCCTTGCGTCAAAATTGCTAAAGGGTTGTCAATGTGACAATTTGGATTAGTAAGCTGTACCACTCTGGTAATCAAAGCTACCAGATGGTGATCAAATTGACTACCTAATTCGGACACTTACATAGTCAAAATAGTCATTTTGATTATGATAGAATAGTCAAAATGATTTTCCAGGAAATCACTACCAAATTTTGGCGACCATTACTACCCTAAAGTAGTCACAGCGACAACCAAATGTTTAGACTTTAGAGTGAGCTAATCTGGCTTCCAGCAACTCAAAGATTTGCGTATAAGATAAGACTTACCAGTACATCTAAATTTATTTCATTAAAAAGGAATAAGACTTCAGTGCATGCAGAGATCCAATTTATGCAGGGAGACCAAAGACCTAAATAATGAAATGATTAATTGCATAATTATGATTTATATTATTTTACACATTAATCTAAAGATATATAAGCCTTATAAGGGTTTCTCCTACATTATGTATATTTTTCTATCGATCCATTTTAAAAGGTAGACTAGATTCCTATTAGTTCAACTTCACACTCCCAGGTACAGATAGGTATGCTTATAATATTTTAGTAAATGCTCAAAAAGAGGCTAGTCAATTTTACTCTAGTCATGAAAATTTGAAAATGGATGAACAAATTTGTCTGATATTCTGTTATTTCTCAAATTCTTATTTCCCTTGTAACAAGAGTCTGCAACTCTATAGACATAATAACTACAGACTGACAAATGAATAAAAGATGAAACTGTTGCTATGGTTACTGTTACAAAATGAAGAGTAGAGTTACTAGAGTATTCCAAAGCTGTGTAACATGAGAATTCCATCTTTTGTTACTGTCAGTTGAAAATTAGAAAGAATTCATTTGTCGTGCCATTGCATCACATCCATTGAATTTTATGGTATTTATTTATAGTTCCTGCATGATTGTTAGCATTCCATGTTAAAGTATTGGTTTAAATTAAATTCTAGAACTTTACACAAATGTATTTTTACAAGCCGAAAAAGCGTATTTAACAAAAGTATTTATTTGCCATATTATGTCTCAGACTGTCAGCCATATTTTTATGAAATTTAAAATTAATGTTTGCAACTGTCCCAAATCTCATAAAAAGATATAATTGATGTTTTTTGTCCCAAATGTTACTGCCAAACTAATGACTTAATTGACTGTTTACAGTTTCCATTAATTATATAAAATTTACATTTATAATGCTAATGTTTTATGAAAATGTATGTATCTTTCTAGTCTGCCATTCCTGTCCAGCTTGGCTCAAGCAATAGCATTGTTGAATAAAACCACTGCACATTAAATTTAAAGTGTCATGAGTTTCATTATTTTCATATTTACCAGGTGATATTATGTATACATGTATTTTTAATTTGTTATAGCAAAAGTGAAAAGCATTGATTCAAGCTAAACTGTAATGGTTGAGGACATCATATTTTCAGGCTATTCGATTCCAAATTATTATAATTTTACAATATCTCCAAAACTAATAGGTCTGCAACTATTTCGATATACAGGGTGTAGCCGGTGGGTATCTGACGTCACTTTACGTTTATCTCTGCCAGATTGTATCAACGCTTTTTAAAACACAAGTTATCCTAAAGTGGTTAAGTAATTTACTGACATCTAGACATTGGCAAGTTAGGGGAGTAGATATTCTGACGAAGACCCATTTGAGTGACTGGCATCCAAAAAACACTTCCGATTAGTTAATCGGGAATGTAGAACTTCTGGCTGTAACACCTGTGCCCAATGCATAGCACATTAATTGGAATCTCACATACCCCCAGGTTTCAATCCCTGGATTCTTGTTATATCGATTTTTCCTGAACATGCTGAATTTATCCTGTTTGGAAAATTTTCAGAAATGATAATCTGATCATCTGCCCAAATTAGCCCGAATTTTTAGTGTTTCCCAAGTTTTGGGTGGGTGATGGTAATGGATTGGATCAACACATTCCGTTTGACTCATAACAATATCCAGTGTTGTATTGATTTATCATTTATTATTAGATAAATTATAAAGGTTTGTTGTGAGCATGGCAGGAAATTTTTTTTAACCATTTTTAACCCTGCCACTGAGCTATAAGTAGGTATGTTAAACTTTTTGCAAAATTTCAGGAAATTCCGAGCTATTCCGAGAACATCATCCAAAAGGCTCCGCCCAATATTTACACAGAGTGCTGGTTAAGTTAATGTCCAAATTTTTAGCCTCCTTGCCCAAAATGTTAGTGTCTCTCATACTTCTTGGGGGGGGGGGGGGGTTTGCCCTAAGGGTCTATATCGATCCTTACACAAAATCGATACGATACGTATCGATCGGTATTTATCGAAACGGTGTAGGCCCCTAGTTTGCCCTACAGACTAAACCAGTTTTCTCCGTATGACTGACAACAAATGCCCTCTTTGTATTGATGTATATCATTTGTTAATGACAGAACAGTGTTGTTGTGAGCATATCAGGTTTACAAAAACTCTCAATTCTCAATTTTTTTTAGCAAACATTTTATTTTCGTTTGATTTTAGCCAATCTTTTTTGACAATGAGTGTTAAGAAGCATAAACATCATAAATTTCGTAATAAACAAACGTGCGTCATAAGAAGTAATTTTGAGGTATATATATGCTGTTCCACAGTCTTACTCGGCTGATTTGGTTTTCTTCCTGGGTATCGCAGCGTTTCTAGGTTTTATTTCTCTTTCCGGATAATTTTATCCTCATTTGGGGATGGATCAGTGATCACTTATGCCAGTTAAGTCTTGGTCCTGCAGGTCAGAAGTTGAAAATTTGCTCGACGGAACTGAATTGTCATTTCCCGTTTCTTCTTGCGGAGCATGTGAGGTCTTGATATGATTCGCCAACTTAGTCATAGATGTAAATCCTTCTCCGCATTGACTACAAGCGTATGGCATTGGCCCACCATGTTTCTCCCAAATATGGCGGAGTCTTAATTCCTCATGTCTATATGAACGGTTGCAAAAGTCACATTTGAATGCCTTCATAAATCTTTCGAGCTTTTTATTTTTAGACCACCCGAGGTACTTCTTCTTGGACAATGTCTTACGGCGTTTCTCGCTCAGGTATTTAGGAGGTATTTTTTGGTTTCCGTTGAGATTATTGTCAGTAGATGTATGTTCAGGGATTTTACAAATGTGTGTCAAGAGACGTAATTTTGAGGAAAACGCTGCTCCACAGTCTTGGCAAACATGGCGCAGGGTACTGCAGAATTTCCCCGTTTTTATTCCCACCAGACAACCTTTTTCAGCGCTTAGGTGATTATAACTTTCACCAGTTAATTCTTGTTGCCATTTCAGATCAGGAGTGGAGACACTGTTTGACCGAAGTGATTTGTCATCTCCTGTCTCTTTTCGTGGAGCATGTGAGGTCTTGATATGCTTCATCATCTTGGCTTTAGCTGTAAAACCTGCTCCGCATTCATTACAAGCGTATGGCATCGGCCCGCCATGTTTCTCCCAAATATGGAAGGCTCTTGTCTCCTCGAAATTATATGTCCTGTCACAAAAGTCACATTTGAATGCTTTGACAATTGTTTTGTGCGTCTTCACATGAGACTGGAATTTCATCCACTTGGAGAAAGTCTTTTGGCAGTGTTTGCACTGGTATTTAGGAAGTGTTTTTTCTGTTGCATTGAGATTAGTATTAGTGGATACCTCGGAAGTATTTTTTTGTGAATGTTTCTCTTTGATATGTTTCTTTAGCTCCCCGATAAGTAAAAATCTTTCACCACACTCTTGACATTCTCTGGGCAATGGGCCGCCATGTTGTTCCGCCCTATGGATAGCCATATATTGCTTCGTCTTGCATTTGAGACCACACGCATCGCATTCAAGTCTGGAATCCTTCTCTCTATGTTTCTTCAAGTGTTTCTTGTAAATTGAAATATTCTTAAGCTTGAGACCACAATAACTGCATACCATGTAATTCGCCTTGGGGTGCTGCTTCCTCACATGTTTGTTGCGATGTGAAGCAAAGCTGAAGTATTCTCCGCAAACCGGACAGGCAAAATTTCTCTCTCCCTCGTGCGTTTTCATATGGTCAATATGTCCGTTCAGGCACTTGGAATCGAACTGACAGACCTGACAAATGAACGTCTTTCTACCGTATTTCGGCGCTACCTCGCATTTGTGAAGATCCAGACGGTGCCGGTGCAAATACGACTTCCAGCAGTCGGCACAATTAAAGCTATTGCTATGACTATGAGTCCTTCTTTCTGCTCTGCTTAGAAACTCCCCACACTTTTTACACTTGGAAGTTCTGCGAGGATGCTCCTGTTCCAGATGCCCCCGTAGTCCAGAATACTCTGGAAAACTTTGTCCGCAAAGGGCACACGGATAATAGTTGTCCGAATAGTGATGTCTCATGTGATTACGAAGTCCTGCATCATTCAAAAACCGCAAAGGACAAACGTGGCAAGGAGATGGCCTGTTTTCATCGTGGAAAGCACTGTGTCTTCGGTATATCGCGTGAGTGTCAAATACCTTGTTACAAATCCGGCAAAAAGGTTCAGCAATTTTCTCGTCTTCTAGGTTCAAATCTGTTCCCTCAAGCGGGGGCATTTCAGGTTTAGGAATAATTTCAATAGGTTTAGGACCTAGGGGATTAAGTTTAGGCCTAATTTGAATGGGTGCGAATTTTTGCTCAACATATTGTCCGATAGTCTGCTGTGTCTGACCTCCGTTGCCTCCTTGATTAGCCCAGACTAAGTCGGCTTCAATCGGTTTTGAATCAAACTGATTCAAGTCACAAATTTCACTGAAACATGGTTTTATATCGATTGATTCCGGATCATGGGGTTCCATATCACATAATCCCAGTTGTGGCTTTATATCAATTAATCCATGCTGTTCATTTGGTTTGATATCACCTAATCTCGTTTGTGGTTTTATATCGATTAATCCATTAATCTCCGCTATGTCATTGAAATAAGGTTCTTGTTTAACACCACCACATACTTTTTTAACATCTTCAGTTTTGAACTCTTCCGGTTGAATAACAATTGCAGAACCTAGATTTCCACAATCACAATTTTGAGAGTTTGAGACAATATTTGATTGAGATGCCACTGTCATAGTCTGAGCTTCCAGTGCCGGTGGTAGTTTGATTAGGCTGAACAGGTTCAGTCTTACAACTCCTTTGGCATCCACTCCAGTCACACCGCCAGCAGATGCTAGAGCAGGGAATTCCATTTTGCACTTTTCTGTTGAAATATGCATTCAAAAGTAAAAGTCAGCAATCTGCACTGCAGTAGTCCCAGATGCACGTTTGTATCAACATGTGTCCACAAATGCCAAATGGAACCAGTGGACTGTCACAAGAAGTATGAGCTGCACAGATTTTTCTCTCCACAACACACATGTGCTGCCACCATGTGAAAAATTGTTAAACGTTTAGCTTTTGGCAGAACATACTCGCCCTAGCGGAGAGCCAGTTCGCAAGAACTGACACTCGCATTTGACGCTTCACTTTGATTGGGGGCATGAATACGGCCTTAGCACGCATGTAAACAGTGTAGAGTTCCGCGAAAATAGTCCTATGGCACCTGTTTGTTTTCCTGACTGGAAAGAATGGTTTACAACGTTTTGCAATAGCGGCTGTTGCAACGGTTCAGAGGCAATCCCAGGGTACACTGCATATTTACGAGTGACGAATTCCCTCCGAGAATCCGAGCGAGTGCGAGTTTGATTATATATTTGAAATACACATGGTGGTGGCAGCGCATGTATGTTGTACACTGCTGAAATCTGTGTCACTCAGCTGTCGATCCGGGATATCCAGTCCAGCACAGCCTATTTTGCTTAAACATCAGGCAAAGCAAATTTTTATTTGTAACTAGGGTGGCTGCCGTAGAAATTATAAAGCCATAACAACAATAGTGAATAGGAAATTTCCCTGCCGAATGTGTCCTTTGAGTTTTGTGAATTAGCAAGGACTTGAGCACCACTGTGCCACCCCATGAGACATCACCCAAAGAATTATTTTATCCTTCAACGACCTTGTGGTTTTAGCAGGAGCGAGTTATTGGCAAGCAGACAAACATGCCCATAAAGATAGGTCTCTAGACAGTCTGGCCTGTCTGGGCCTTACAGTGTATATTTTCCTCTGTGTCCTGCCCAGACCCATGGAACATATATGTTCCATAGGTCATGGGTCAACTCACCAGGTCCAAAACTCGCCAGAGGAAAACTCGCCAGAGCACAAACTCGCCAGTATATTTTATTAAGGCTTTATAAAGTGCAGAAATAGTGCTGCTTGTGTCAGGAAATAAAAACATATAAATTGATATAATTGAAGGTCAAAGAAGGATGTTTAGGCCTAATAACAATTCTGTTTCGGGGATCATTGAGACAGCCATAATTACATGTTATCAGCCTTGACAATTGAATTGTACTTCAGAATCGGACTTGACAGTTCAGTGCCAATTAAGATCCAAGTAACTATACAAAAGTCACATAACCCTTATTATTGTGACACAAAACCATTGACAATTGATTATAGAAGTAAATAGATATACCAACAAAAAAATTAATAGATAGACGGACAAATAAACAGATAAATACATATCTAGGCCTATACATAAACATAGAAATGTAAGTAGACAGATAAATAGTTAATAAAATTATAAATTTATAGCTATATAGATAGAAAGATAGATCCATAGACAAATAGATAAATAGAAATTCGTTTTTGTCAAATAAAATATTCCGGTACATGTTTACTATTCCTTCTCTTGTTCTATTGGTAACTAATTGGTAAGTATATATGTCATAGATCTGCATGATTGTATCTTTCTTGGATTTGAGAGTTGTTGCAGTTACTTTTGCTTAAAAATGTAGTAGGGCCTGGTATGCTGATACAATTGGGATTTATCAGCTTATTATGCCAAATGAAATTAATTAAAATAATATCTTCTTCTTTTTTTTTTACCTGATGTAAAATTGTTGCTTCTTACCCGCTTTATTATATGAAACTATGGCAAAAGAGCTCAAGATTTGCGTAATTTAAAAGCATCCCAAAAAGCATAGTTGTCATAAACAAACTCAATAGGCCCTAACTTATTGAAATTTAATTGATATTTTAATTCGCTGTGTTTTGGAGGGAAATGCCAACAAATCAAAATTGGCTCAAATTTTTCTCAAATTAAACATTCACATTTAAATGCACCGTATGCACTTAATAATAGTACCAATCACTTTAATTCGGCAATTTTAGTACCAATCACTTTAATTCGGCAATTTTTACAAATTTAGTCTGTAATGGAAATATTATTTATTTATTTTAATTTTGATAATTGCTAATCATATATATGTTACTTCTTCCAGTACAATTAACCCTGACATGTTTTCTTTAATTGCATAATGAATTGCTCAATTAAAACAACGTGTCACCCAATCCTACTTCACACCTTTCAGAAGAATAGACTAGCTGGTCTTTTGACTCTGTACTGGGTTACGTTTTTTTTTATCAAAAAGAAAAAAGAAAAAATTACTTGGCTCTTGAAATATACAGTTATGCACTATGACATAACAATATATAGCTAATAGCCTTGTAAGAAAAATACTATTTTATTTATAACATTGATTCAATATGTTTTATAAACTTCAGTGCTTGCTGGTGGATAGTTGCATGGCCAGATAGATGGATAGCTTGAAATGTCGGAAGATTGTCATTTTAAGTTCTTGATCAAACGTTTCTCATTGGCACAATTAAGTTCTTAATTTAACATGTAAGTGAATATCAATTAATGCAATGAATGTTGATCCAACACAGTATTCTACTTTTAAATCAAAGACTTAGAATTGATATCGAAATCAGGCCCAAGTGAAATTTTCAAGTTCTTTCATCAAAGAGCAATTTAGTTGTACGCCTATATATTACTTGATATTGCACATATTAAAATCTTTATTGAATGTACCAAAAAAACAAGACCAAACTGTTTAACACTGGGCTATAATAGGTAGCCTGGCGGGTTGGGGTACTGGCGGGAAGTCAACTGGCGAGTAGTGGGCCTGGCGAGTTCTCTCCTGGCGATTTGACCAGTCCCCGTTCCATAGCCTTATTGTTTTTATAATTTTGCACATGGTGGCAGCACCTGTATGTTGTAGAGTGAAAACATCTATGCAGGTCATATTCCATGTGACAGTCAGCTTGTTCCATGTGTTGACAATGTTGATACACACATCTAGGAGTATTACATGGTCTTATAAGCTTTAAAGTACAGTTTGCTGGCTTAAGTGGCTTTTATTGAATGCATATTTCAAGGGATAAGTGCAAGATGGAGTTCCCAGCACTAGCGCCACCTGGCAGTGTGACTGGAGTGGATGCCAGTGGAGTTGTAAGACTGAACCTAATTAAACTACCCCCAGCTCTGGAAGGCCGGACTAAGTCTATGACAATGCCAATGGCAGCTAATTCAAATGTTGCCTCAAACTCTCAAAATTCTGATTGTGGAAATCTTGGTTCTGCAATTATTATTCAACCGGAAGAGTTCAAATCTGAAGATGTTAAAAAGGATGTCAAAAAAGAAAGTGTTGGTGTTAAACAAGAACCTTATTTCAATGACGTCTCGGAGATTAATGGATTAATTGATATAAAACAGCAACCGAGATTGGGTGATATCAAACCCAATGAACAGCATGGATTAATTGATATAAAACCACAGCCGGGATTAGGTGATATCGAACACCATGATCAACAGGAATTAATTGATATAAAACCACAACCGGGATTAGGTGATGTCGAACCAAATGATCGGCATGGATTGATTGATATGAAACCACGTGTCAGTGAAATTGGTGACTCAAATCAGTATGATGATAAACTAATTGAAGCCGACTTAGTCCGGCCTAAACAAGGAGACACTGGAGGTTACACACAACAGACACTTGGTAAATATGTTGAGCCAGAAGCCACACTCATTCCAATTAAGCCTGAAGCTAACCTGATGAGTCCTAAACCTATTGAAATTCTTCCTATACCTGAAGTGCCATCAAGTGAGGGAACAGAACTGAATCTCTTCTGCAAGAAAAACACTGACCGTTTTTGCCGGATTTGTAACAAGTTATTTGACACTATCAAAAATTACAAAATACACAGCAATGTTCACAATAAAAAGAGGCCATTTTTCTGCCGTGTTTGTCCTTTGCGGTTTTTGAATGAAAAAGGAGTTCGGGATCATATGAGATATCACTACAGAGACAACTATTATCCGTGTGGCTTGTGTGGACAAAGTTTTTCAGAGAAATCCAGACTACGAAGTCATTTGGTACGGGAGCATCCTCGTAAAAAATACCAGTGTAAAACCTGTGGGGAGTTTCTGAGCCGAGCAGAAAGAACCACTCATAATCACAACTCTACATGTGAAGTCTGTGGGAAGGCGTATTCGGACCCGCATCGTCTGAATCTTCATAAGGTTAATTGCAAAGCAGCGCCAAGTGAAAAGAAGTACAGTTGTAAGGTCTGTCGCAAAGAGTTCAATTATCAGAACGAACGTAACGCCCACATGAAAATGCACGAGGGAGAGAGAAATGTTGCCTGTCAGGTTTGCGGAGAATACTTCAGCTTTGTTTCACATCGTGACAAACACGTGAGGAAGCATCATCCGGAGGCGAATTACAGGGAATGTGGTTATTGCGGTCTCAGGGTAAAGAATCTGGTAACTTACAAGAGACACTTGAAGGGACACGCGCAGAGGGATGCCAAGGTTCAATGCGATTCTTGTAGTTTCAAATCCAGGTCAAAGGAATTGATGGTTTTCCATAAGGCGGAAAAACATGATGGCCCGTTGCCCAGGGAATGTACGGAATGTACAGAGAGATTCTTAACTGTTGTGAAGCTTAATAAACACATCAAGGAAAAACATCCTCAAACTTATACTTACGAGGTATGCACTGATGCTAATCTCAACGCAACAAAAGAAGAGCCTCCTAAATACCAGTGTAAGTACTGTCAAAAGACTTTCGCCAAAAAAAAGAAACTCTGGATACACGAGAAAATACACAAAACAGTTGTCAAGGCATTGAAATGTGACTTTTGTGACAAGTCATATAATTTCGAGGAGACAAGAACCTTCCATATTTGGGAGAAACATGGCGGGCCAATGCCATACACTTGTAACCACTGTGGAGAAGGATTTACGTCTATGACTAAGACAGCGAACCATATCAAGACCTCACATACTCAACAAAAAGAGACGGGAGATGACAAATCATTTCTGTTGAGCAATGTTTCAACTTCTGAGCTGAAACGGGAACAAGAATTAACTGGCATTAGTAATCATCACCTAGGCGCTGATAAAGGTTGTCAGGTGAGAGAAATAAAAACGGAGAAACGCTGCAATATTCAGGAGGAAAGCCTCGTTTGCCCAGCTGTGGAGCAGCGTACACCACAAAACTACGTCTCATGACGCACATCTGTAAAAACCCTCAGCCAGAGCATGTGACTCCGCAGATCTGCCCCATTTGTTTGGAGGGGTTCAAGTTGCAGCGTGAGTATGACGACCACCTGGCAACGCATAGTGACCAGACGAACCCAGCTGCTCGATGTGTCCTGAGCGATTCACGGGTTGTTTTTTTCGAAACCAACACATCAGAAAGGTTCATCGTCCCGAGAACTCAGAGCAATGTCTTTATTGCAGTGCAACATTCTCTCGAAGAGCACGTGTCCTTCGTCATGAGAGCGAACATACCACTGACCTCAAGTGCAAGCGCCGCTTCAAATACATATACCTCAAAATTACGTCTTATGATGTTTGTGACAACCCTGAGCATATGACTCCACAATTTGCCCCATTTGTTTGATCGGATTCTCCCAACGAAAAGTGTGACACTTGAAATTCTCTGAAGAACTATAAACTTAAAATATTTGTAATGAAATTGATCATGTTTACACATTTTTACTTCACTCATTGTCCAAAATGATTGACTAAAATCAAACGAAACTAAAATGTTTGCAAAAAAGTTGAGTTTTTGTAAAACTGCTGTGACCACAACAAACTGTTTTGTCATTAATAAAATTTATGATATGCATCGATACAAAAATAACACTTGTTGTCAGTCAAACAGAGATCACCTGTCGAGTCCCCTCCCATCTACAAAAAAGTGATAGAAACACTATATATATATATATATATATGTCACTTAATCCTCAGGCAAGGAAAATGGTATGAAATTGTCAGGGACGGACGCAGGGGGGGGGGGGGATGGGGGGGATACATCCCCCCCCACCAGACCAAAATTTGTATATTTTTACATGTTAATTTTATCCGTGCGCAGTCGCGTTATGTCGCGAATTATGTGTTCCGCGACGCGATAGCCCGATAGACCCCCCACCGGAATTTTCTGGATCCCCCCCTGGAAATTGTGATTATGAAATTCAGGCAAATGTAGCTCACCTTTCCACAAAATCTGCGGATGCTCCGCATATGGCTCAGCCAATATAAGTTAAAAAAGACCAAACGGAACGTTCGATGCATGCTAAATATACAGCATGTGATAACTCTCAGTTATGTCATGTCCACCATTTTTCCCGTGTTGATCACGTGCATTGCCAGTTGGGTTCCTGCCCGAGTGATGCTCTCCTGTTCTGGTTCCAGGAAGCACGAGAGTCAAGTCTGGAGTGTTCTTATACAAATCCTCATCACCTGTGTCATCCGAGTTACTAGTGTAACCTTTCCAAAAATACCTTGGGACTCCCGGCCATTCTCGAACCAAGCAGAGCAGATGCCCTAACTGACTGAGCCATAGAAATACATAGAACAGACATGAGGCTCTGGCAGATGAAGCAACCAAATCCACCATATTGGAACTGCCCTGTATCTGGCACAATGTAACCGTGACGTCACAAATAACAGTGATGTCACTTATAACAATGGTATGACGTCACATCATAATTAGTCTATTGTGACGTCATGTCTCAGGGCAGTTCCAATATGGCGGATTTGGTGACCTCATCTTGAGGTGGCTTCATACAGCCTCATGTCCGTTCTATGTATTTCTATGGACTGAGCTCGTTGAGTCGTTGGCCTGGTTTCCCATGAAGATCCATGAGCAGGTTTGCAGGTCTACACCTGTTGTGTGACTTTTGTTGATGTTACAGACATCTGGCTGCACCTTTGTCAGCAACGAATAGTCCATATTATTCAATTCTGTTGAGGAGGGCCGCTGACAGCAACTAACCATCATTCAAGGGGTGTTCTACCATAGGCTTCATAATTTTGCACATGGTGGCAGCACCTGTATGTTGGAGAGTGGAATAAATCTGTGCAGCTCATATTCCATGTGACAGTCAGCTTGTTCCATGTGTTGACAATGTTGATACACACATCTAAGAGTATTACACCGGTCTTACAGTACAGTGACTTTTATTGAATGCATATTTCAAGGGATAAGTGCAAGATGGAATTCCCAGAACTTGCGACGTCTGGCAGTGTGACTGGAGTGGATGCCAGTGGAGTTGTAAGACTGAACCTAATTGAACTACCACCGGCACCAGAAGGTCAGACCATGTCAATACCGGCAACCAAATCAAATGTCTCAAACTCTGATTGTGGAAATCTTGGTTCTGCAATTATTATTCAACCGGAAGAGTTAAAATCTGAAGATGTTGAAAAGGATGTTAAAAAAGAATGCGTTGGTATTAAACAAGAAACTTATTTCAATGACGTCACGCAGATTAATGGATTAACTGATATAAAACCGCAACCTAATGAACAGCATGGATTAATTGATATAAAACCACAACCGGGATTAGGTGATATCGAACCCAATGATCAGCGTGGATTAATTGATATAAAACCACAGCCGGGATTAGGTGATATCGAACACCATGATCAACAGGAATTAATTGATATAAAACCACGTGTCAGTGAAGCTTGTGACTCGAATCAGTATGATGAAAAACTAATTGAAGCGTTCTTAGTCCGGCCTGAACAAGGAGCCCCTGGAGGTTACACACTACAGACACCTGGTCGATATGTTGAGCCAAAATTCACACCCATTCCAATGGGGACTGAAATTAGTCCCATCAGCCCTGAACCTATTGAAATTATTCCTAAGCCTGAACTGCCCCCTAGTGAGGGAACAGAACTCAACCTAGAAGACGAGAAAAACGCTGATCGTTTTTGCCAGATTTGTAACAAGTTATTTGAAACTAAGGCAAGTTACAGAATGCACAGAATTTACCACGATGAAAACAGACAATTTTCTTGCCATGTCTGTCATTTGCGGTTTTTGAATGATACACTACTTCGTAATCACATGAGATATCACTATTCGGACAACTATTATCCGTGTGTCTTTTGCGGACAAAGTTTTCCAGAGCATTCTGGACTACGGAGTCATTTGGCACAGGAGCATCCTCTCAGAAAATACAAGTGTAAAACTTGTGGGGAGTTTCTAAGCAAAGCAGAAAAAAGCACTCATAATCACAGTTTTATATGTTCTGCCTGTGGAATGTCGTTTTCAAACCAGCACCATCTGAAACTTCACAAGTGCAAGGCAGCGCCAAGATATGGTAGAAGGAAGTGCATTTGTGAAGTCTGTCAGAAAGAGTCAGTGGGCTGGAAGGAACATGTCACGCATATAAAAATGCACGAGGGAGAAAGAAACGTTGCCTGTCATGTTTGTGGTGAATACTTCAGCTACAGGTCATATCGCGACAAACATGTGAGGGAGCGTCACAATGCAAATCACGTAGAATGCAGTTATTGCGGAATGAGGTTTAAGAATAAGAGACTAATAAAGTACAAGAAACATGTGGCGAGACACACAGAGAAGGATACCCGACCAGAATGTGATGCTTGTGGTTTCAAATCCAAGACGAAGGATCGTATGGCTATCCACAAGGCGGAAAAACATGGCGGCCCATTGCCCAGAGAATGTCAAGAGTGTACAGAAAGATTCTTAACTGTCAAGAAGCTGCAGAAACACGTCAAGGAGAAACATCCACAAACAAATACTTCCGAGGTATCCACTGACACGAATCTCAATGCAACAAAAAAGACGCCTTGTAAATACCAGTGCAAGCACTGCCAAAAGACATTCTACAAGAAGAAGAACCTATGGTGTCACGAACAAAATCAGAAAATACACAAAACAATCGTCAAAGCGTTCAAATGTGACTTTTGTGACAACTCATATAAACTTGAGGAAGGGAGACTCCGCCATATTTGGAAGAAACATGGCGGACCAATGCCACACGCTTGTAATCAATGCGGAGAAGGATTTACAGCTTTGGGCGAGATGGCGAATCATATCAAGGCCTCACATGCTCCACGAACAGAAACGGGAAATGACATATCAGTTCGGTCGAGCAATGTTTCAACTTCTGAGCTGAAACGGGAACAAGAATTAACTGGCATTAGTAATCATCACCTAGGCGCTGATAAAGGTTGTCAGGTGAGAGAAATAAAAACGGAGAAACGCTGCAATACCCAGCAAGAAAGCCATGTTTGCCAAGACTGTGGAGCAGCGTACAACAAAAAACTATGTCTCATGACGCTCGTTTGTAAAAAACCCTGAGCATGTGACTCCGCAAATCTGCCCCATTTGTTTGGAGGGATTCAAGTTGCAACATGAGTATGGCGGCCACTTGGCAACGCATAGTGACAAAGATGAACCCAGCTGCTCGATGTGTCCTGAGCGATTCACGGGTTGTTTTTTTCGAAACCAACACATCAGAAAGGTTCATCGTCCCGAGAACTCAGAGCAATGTCTTTATTGCAGTGCAACATTCTCTCGAAGAGCACGTGTCCTTCGTCATGAGAGCGAACATACCACTGACCTCAAGTGCAAGCGCCGCTTCAAATACATAATTATGTGACTTATGCGATGAGCGGTTAGAAATGGCCTGGATGCTAACCCGTCATATCTTAACTGTACATGGTGGTGTGACGTTTTACAGCTGTGAAATCTGCGAGGAAGATTTTCCATCTGAAGAAAGCTTAAAGAATCATTCAACAAATGCTCACCAGGATTCTCCAGAGCGGGAGGATTACCCCTAGCGGGAGAATTATCCATAGCAGGAGGATTATCCAGAGCCGGAGGATTATCCAGAGCGGGAGGATTATCCCAAGCGGGAGGATTACCCCTAGCGGGAGAATTATCCATAGCAGGAGGATTATCCAGAGAGGGAGGATTATCCAGAGCGGGAGTTCTCTAATGCTCCCAAGGAGTCTAATCTTGAGACTTTGGATTTTCCTAAGGAGCAGTGTAACACTCGAAATTCTTTAGACAATTATTAACTTATTCACTTTGAGACAATATTCATAAATTCAAAGAAAGCTAACATGTTTGCTAAAGATTCAAAAGAATTTAATGTAAAACTGCTTTGCTCGCACAAAATTGTTCCGTTATTAATAAATGATAAATCAATACAAACTGGAGATTGTTGCAGTGTTCGAAATGAGGGGGGTCAAGGGGGTTTGACCCCCCAAATGCTATAAGGACCCCCTCAAATAAATTTTTTTTTAGAGGGACCCGGGGGGGGGGGTCCTGAAAAAAAACAACCCTGAAATACTAAATGTGCAGGAATTAGTCCAGAAATGGAGTTTTCAGCAGTCATTTTCTAGAATAATACATGCTTTTAAAAAACTCTCAGAATTAATTTCAGAGTACACGTAGTCCTTTTTGAAACCCCTCAGCTTCGGGGGGCCTCCGGCGGCCCGCGGACCTCCAGCCCCGAAAGATTTGACCCTTTGGGCCTTGTCGGTGCCTGGACCTCCCCAAATGACATTGGCTATTCATTTCGACCACTGTATTGTTGTCAGTCAAACTGAGCACACTGACCAGCCATAGGCGTACCAGGGGGGAGGGTATGGCCCACCCTAAAGTTTGGGAAACTAAAAATTCTTGCCAAAAATTTGGGCAGATGATCAGGTTGTCATTATAATAATGCTGCTTGACAAGACCAGTGTTGTTTTATGATGTTGCACGTGGTGGCAGCACCTGTATGTTGTTTAGTGCAGCCAATATTCCATGCAACAGTCTGCTTGTTCCATGTGTTGAGAATGTTGATACACATATCTAGGACAGTGGTGTTATAAGTTTATAGTACAGTTTGCTGGCTTAAGTGGCTTTTATTGAATGCATATTTCAAGAGATAAGTGCAAGATGGAATTACCGGCACTAGCGCCACCTGGCAGTGTGACTGGAGTGGATGCCAGTGGAGTTGTAAGACTGAACCTAATTGAACTACCACCGGCACCAGAAGGTCAGACCATGTCAATACCGGCAACCAAATCAAATGTCTCAAACTCTGATTGTGGAAATCTTGGTTCTGCAATTATTATTCAACCGGAAGAGTTAAAATCTGAAGATGTTAAAGAGGATGTCAAAAAAGAAAGTGTTGGTGTTGAACAAGAAACTTATTTCATTGACATCATGGAGATTGATGGATTAATTGATATAGAACCACAACCCAATGTAAAGCAGGGATTAAATGATATAAAACCGCAACAGAGATTAGGTGATATCGAACCCAATAAACAGCATGGATTAATTGATATAAAACCACAACTGGGATTAGGTGATATCAAACCCCGTGATCAAAAGGAATTAAATTATATGAAACCATGTGTCAGTGAAATTTGTGACTCGAGTCAGTATGATGAAAAACCAATTGAACACTTTGTGCAGCCTAAACAAGAAGGTAATGGAGGCCACACACAACTGAAACTCGGACAACACGTTGAGCCGGAAGTCACACCTATTCAAACTAGGCCTCAATTTAATCCCCTCAGTCCTAGACCTATTGAAATTATTCCTAAACCTGAACTGCCCCCTAGTGAGGGAACAGAACTGAACCTAGAAGACGCGAAAAACGCTGACCGTTTTTGCCGGATTTGTAACAAGTTATTTGACACTTACGCAAAATATCTTTGCCACAGCTTTTTCCATGATGAAAACAGGCCATCTCCTTGCCATATTTGTCCTTTCCGGTTTTTGAATGACAGAGGACTTCGTGATCACATGAGGCATCACTATAGAGACAACTATTATCCGTGCGTCTTTTGCGGACAAAGTTTTCCAGAGCATTCTCAACTACTGAGTCATTTGGCACAGGAGCATCCCCGCAAAGCTCACAAGTGCAAAACCTGCGGGGAGTTTCTAAGCAGCGCAGAAAGAAGGACTCATAATCATAAAGTAAAGTGTGCTGCCTGTGGGCTCTCGTTTTCGCGCCAGTATAATCTGAAGCTTCACAAATGCAAGGCAGTGCCAAAAAACAAGACGTACAGTTGTAAGGTCTGTCAGGAAGAATTCAAGAACCTGATTGAACATGTCGCTCATTTGAAAACGCACATGGGAGAGAGAAATTTTGCCTGTCAGGTTTGCGGAGAATACTTCGGCTACATTTCACATCGTGACAAACATGTGAGGGAGCAGCACCCCAAGGCGAATTACGTAGAATGCAGTTATTGTGGTCGGAGGTTTAAGAATAAGAGACTACGAAGATACAAGGAACACATGAAGAGGCATACAGAGAAGGATACCAGACCAGAATGCGATGCTTGTGGATTCAAATCCACGTCAGAGGAATTTCTGGCTATCCACAAGGCAAAAAAACATGGCGGCCCTTTGCCCAGGGAATGTCCGGAATGTTCCGAAAGATTCTTAACTGCCACGAAGCTAAAGAAACACATCGACGAGAAACATCCACAAACAAATACTTCCGAGGTATCCACTGAAGCTAATCTCAATGCAACAGAAAAGACACCTCCTAAATACCAGTGCAAACACTGCCAAAAGACATTCTACAAGAGGAAGAACCTGTGGTCTCATGAGAAAAATCAGAATATACACCCAACTATTGTCAAAGCCTTCAAATGTGACTTTTGCATCCGGTCATATAAACATGAGGAAGGAAAAATCTTCCATATTTGGGAGAAACATGGCGGGCCAATGCCATACACTTGTAATGAATGCGGAGAAGGATTTACGTCTATGACTAAGACAGCGAACCATATCAAGACCTCACATGCTCCACAAAACATGCAAAAAGAGACAGGTGATGACAAATCAGTTACGTTGAGCAGTGTCTCCACTCCTGATCTGAAACGGGACCATGGAATAACTGGTAAAAGTAATTGTCACCTGAGCGCTGGTAAAGGTGGTCAGTTGAGAGAAGTAAAAACGGGGAAACTCTGCAATACCCTGCGCCATGTTTGCCAAGACTGTAGAGCAGCATTTTCCTTAGAATTACATCTCATGACACACATTTGCGAAATCCCTGAACATACATCTACTGACAATAATCTCAACGGAAATCAAAAAATACCTATTAAATACCTGTGCGAGCAACTCCGAAAGACATCGTTCAAGAGGAAGAAGAAGCTCGTGTGTTCTGGAAAAAAAAGGCTCAGAACAATTATGAAAGCATTCAAATGTGACTTTTGCAACCGTTCATATAAACTTGAGGAATTGAGACTCCGCCATATTTGGGAGAAACATGGCGGACCAATGCCATACGCTTGTAATCAATGCGGAGAAGGATTTACATGTGTGACTAACATGGCGTACCACATCAAGACCTCACATGCTGCATAGGAAGAGACAGGAATGAAATACCAGTTGCGTCGAGCAATGTTTCAACTTCTGACCTGCGGGACCAAGAATTAACTGTCATCACTGATCATCTAAATGAGGATAAATTCTCCGGAAAGCGAAATAAAAACGAGAAACGCTGCGATGCCCGGACAGAAAGCCATATGTGCGAGAAAGACCGTGGAACAGCGTATACCTCAAAATGACGTCTTATGATGTTTGCGACAACCCTGAGCATATGACTCCACAATTTGCCTCATTTGTTAGCTCGGATTCTCCAAACGAGAAGTGTGACACTTGAAATTCTATGAAGAACTATAAACTTAATATAAAATATTTGTAATGAAATTGATCATGTTTACACATGTATTTTAACTTCACTCATTGTCCAAAATGATTAACTAAAATCAAACGAAACTAAAATGTTTGCAAAAAAGTTTAGTTTTTGTAAAACTGCTGAGACCACAACAAACTGTTTTGTCATTAATAAAATTTATGATATGCATCGATACAAAGACTTGTTGTCAGTCAAACAGAGATCACCTGTCCCCCCCCCCCCCGCCCATCTAAAAAAAGTTATAGAAACACTATATAATTATGTCACTCAATCCTCAGGCAAGGAGGCTAAAATGGTATGAAATTGTGATTTTGAAATTCAGGCAAATGTCGCTGCCCTTCAACAAAATAATTAGTAAAAAAAGGCCAAACAGAACATTCAACGCGTGATAAATATATGGCATGTGATAATTCTCAGTTATGTCATGTCCACCAGTTTTACCTCCGGGGTTTTTCACGTGAACTCCATGTGCATCGTCAGCTGGGAGCTAGCTAGCTGGAACATACCCTATTTCTTTCGTTCTATTTCTTCCTGTTTTATTTCTTTCTGTTTTTCAAGGGATATTCAGGGTCTTTCAATTGCCCCAACTTCCTATAAGCTCCTATATTACTATAAACACACTAGTAAATAGAATTGGAAGCTTCGTGGTTCTACCATAGCCTTCATAATTTTGCACATGGTGGCAGCACCTGTATGTTGCACTGTGGAAAAAATCTGTGCAGCTCATATTCCATGTGACAGTCTGCTTGTTCCATGTGTTGATACACACATCTAGGAGTATTGTAGTAGGGTTTGCTGGCTTAAGTGGCTTTTATTGAATTAATATTTCAAGGGATAAGTGCAAGATGGAGTTCCCAGCACTAGCGCCACCTGGCAGTGTGACTGGAGTGGATGCCAGTGGAGTTGTAAGACTGAACCTTATCACACTACTCCCAGCACTGGAAGCCCAGACTATGACAATGCCAATGCACAGGCACTCTCCTGGACTGACTGTACAGTCTGTTAGAAATAACACGATGATATTTATACTGATTATCAATTGACTAATAAAGGAGTGTGCCTGTGGCCAATGGCAGCTAATTCAAAAGTTGTCTCAAACTCTCAAAATTTTGATTTTGGAAATCTTGGTTCTGCAATTATTATTCAACCGGAAGAGTTCAAATCTGAAGATGTTAAAGAGGATGTAAAAAAAGAATGTGTTGGTGTTAAACAAGAAACTTATTTCATTGACATCATGGAGATTGATGGATTAATTGATATAGAACCGCAACCCAATGTAAAGCCGGGATTAATTGATATAAAACCACAACCGGGATTAGGTGATATCGAACCCAATAAGCAGCAGGGATTAATTGATATAAAACAGCAACCGAGATTGGGTGATATCAAACCCAATGAACAGCATGGATTAATTGATATAAAACCACAGCCGGGATTAGGTGATATTGAACCAAGTGATCAGCATGGTTTGATTGATATGAAGCCACGTGTCAGTAAAATTGGTGACTCAAATCCGTATGATGAAAAACGAATTGAAGCCGACTTAGTCCGGCCTAAACAAGGAGACACTGGAGGTTACACACAACAGACATTTGGTCAATATGTTGAGTCGGAAGTCACACCCATTCCAATTAAGCCTAAAGCCAAACCGATCAGTCCTAGACCTATTGAAATTATTCCTATACCTGAACTGCCCCCTAGTGAGGGAACAGAACTGAACCTAGAAGACGCGAAAAACGCTGACCGTTTTTGCCGGATTTGTAACAAGTTATTTGACACTTACGCAAAATATCTTTGCCACAGCTTTTTCCATGATGAAAACAGGCCATCTCCTTGCCATGTATGTCCTTTCCGGTTTTTGAATGACAGAGGACTTCGTAATCACATGAGGCATCACTATAGAGACAACTATTATCCGTGCGTCTTTTGCGGACAAAGTTTTTCAGAGCATTTTAAACTGCTGAGTCATTTGGCACAGGAGCATCCTCGCAAAGCTCACAAGTGCAAAACCTGCGGGGAGTTTCTAAGCAGCGCAGAAAGAAGGACTCATAATCATATAGTAAAGTGTGCTGCCTGTGGGCTGTTGTTTTCGCGCCAGTATAATCTGAAGCTTCACAAATGCAAGGCAGTGCCTAAAAACAAGACGTACAGTTGTAAGGTCTGTCAGGAAGAATTCAAGAACCTGATTGAACATGTCGCTCATTTGAAAACGCACGAGGGAGAGAGAAATTTTGCCTGTCAGGTTTGCGGAGAATACTTCAGCTACATTTCACATCGTGACAAACATGTGAGGAAGCAGCACCCCAAGGCGAATTACGTAGAATGCAGTTATTGTGGTCGGAGGTTTAAGAATAAGAGACTACGAAGATACAAGGAACACATGAAGAGGCATACAGAGAAGGATACCAGACCAGAATGCGATGCTTGTGGTTTCAAGTCCACGTCAAAGGAATTTCTGGCTATCCATAAGGCAAAAAAACATGGCGGCCCTTTGCCCAGGGAATGTCCGGAATGTTCCGAAAGATTCTTAACTGCCACGAAGCTAAAGAAACACATAGACGAGAAACATCCACAAAAAAATACTTCCGAGGTATCCACTAACGCTAATCTCAATGCAACAGAAAAGACACCTCCTAAATACCAGTGCAAACACTGCCAAAAGACGTTCTACCAGAGGAAGAACCTGTGGTCTCACGAGAAAAATCAGACAATACACCCAACTATTGTCAAAGCGTTCAAATGTGACTTTTGCATCCGGTCATATAAACATGAGGAAGGAAAAATCTTCCATATTTGGGAGAAACATGGCGGGCCAATGCCATACACTTGTAATGAATGCGGAGAAGGATTTACGTCTATGACTAAGACAGCGAAACATATCAAGACCTCACATGCTCCACAAAACATGCAAAAAGAGACGAGTGATGACAAATCAGTTGCATTGAGCAGTGTCTCCACTCCTGATCTGAAACGGGACCATGGAATAACTGGTAAAAGTAATTCTCACCTGAGCGCTGGTAAAGGTGGTCAGTTGAGAGAAGTAAAAACGGGGAAACTCTGCAATACCCTGCGCCATGATTGCCAAGACTGTGGAGCAGCGTTTTCCTCAAAATTACGTCTCTTGACACACATTTGTAAAATCCCTGAACATACATCTACTGACAATAATCTCAACAGAAATCAAAAAATACCTATGAAATACCTGTGCGAGCAACTCCGAAAGACATCGTTCAAGAGGAAGAAGAAGCTCAGGTTGTCTGGAAAAAAAAGGCTCAGAACAATTATGAAAGCATTCAAATGTGACTTTTGCAACCGGTCATATAAACTTGAGGAAGGGAGACTCCGTCATATTTGGGAGAAACATGGCGGACCAATACCATACGCTTGTAATCAATGCGGTGAAGGATTTACATGTGTGACCAACATGGCGAATCACATCAAGACCTCACAAGCTCCATAGGAAGAGATGGGAAATTAAATACCAGTTCCGTCGAGCAATGTTTCAACTTCTGACCTGTGGGACCAAGAATTACCTGGCATCATTGATCATCTAAATGAGGATAAATTCTCCGGAAAGCGAAATAAAAACGAGAAACGCTGCGATGCCCGGCAGAAAGCCATATGTGCGAGAAAGACCGTGGAACAGCGTATACCTCAAAATGACGTCTTATGATGTTTGCGACAACCCTGAGCATATGACTCCACAATTTGCCTCATTTGTTAGCTCGGATTCTCCAAACGAGAAGTGTGACACTTGAAATTCTATGAAGAACTATAAACTTAATATAAAATATTTGTAATGAAATTGATCGTGTTTACGTTTTAACTTCACTCATTGTCCAAAATGATTGACTAAAATCAAACGAAACTAAAATGTTTGCAAAAAATTTTAGTTTTTGTAAAACTGCTGAGACCACAACAAACTGTTTTGTCATTAATAAAATTTATGATATGCATCGATACAAAGACTTGTTGTCAGTCAAACAGAGATCACCTGTCTCCCGCCCATCTAAAAAAAGTTATAGAAACACTATATAATTATGTCACTCAATCCTCAGGCAAGGAGGCTAAAATGGTATGAAATTGTGATTTTGAAATTCAGGCAAATGTCGCTCGCCCTTCAACAATATAATTAGTAAAAAAAGGCCAAACAGAACATTCAATGCGTGATAAATATATGGCATGTGATAATTCTCAGTTATGTCATGTCCACCAGTTTTACCTCCGGGTTTTTCACGTGAACTCCCTATGTGCATCGTCAGCTGGGAGCTGGAGCATACCCTATTTCTCTCTGTTCTATTTCTCTCTGTTCTATATCTCTGTGTTCTATATCTTTCTGTTCTATTTCTTTCTCTTCTATTTCTTTCTCTTCTATTTCTTTCTGTTCTATTTCTTTCTCTTCTATTTCTTTCTCTTCTATTTCTTTCTCCTTATTTCTTTCTCTTCTATTTCTCTCTGTTCTACTTTCTGTTCTATTTCTTTCTGTTCTATTTCTTTCTGTTCTATTTCTTTCTGTTCTATTTCTTTCTCTTATATTTCCTTCTGTTCTATTTCTTTCTCTTTTATTTCTTTCTGTTCTATTTCTTTCTCTTATATTTCTTTCTGTTCTATTTCTCTCTGTTCTATTTCTTTCTGTTCTATTTCTTTCTGTTCTATTTCTCTTTGTTCTATTTCTCTCCGTTCTATTTCTTTCTCTTCTATTTCTTTCTGTTCTATTTCTTTCTGTTCTATTTCATTCTGTTCTATTTCTTTCTCTTCTATTTCTTTCTCTTCTATTTCTTTCTCTTCTATTTCTTTCTCTTTCTCTTTCTTTCTCTTTATTTCTTTCTCTTTATTTCTTTCTGTTCTATTTCTCTCTGTTCTTTTTCTTTCTGTTCTATTTCTTTCTGTTCTATTTCTCTCTGTTTTACTTCTCTCTGTTCTATTTCTTTCTGTTCTTTCAGGGATATTCAGGGTCTTTCAATTGCCCCAACTTGAGCGTTGGATACAACCCACCTCCATTAAACGTCCCATAGCCTCGGACAGGGGCTATAGAGTACATAGCAATCTTGAATGCTGCAGCAGTGGCATCCCTATGGGGGGGCACAGGGGGCACCTGCCCCTAATATTGGACCTGTGCCCCCCCAGGTGCCCCCCATATGAACTTTTCAACCTTGGCTAAAATATACCATTAGTATTATGGGTGCCCCCCCCCCAGAGAATCGCGTGCCCCCCCAGGTGCCCCCCCCCATTCGTGACCCCCTAGTTACGCCACTGTGCTGCAGTCCCTGCTATGCTCGAACCAAGCAGAGCAGTCTTAGCCGTCACGCCCTAAATGACTGAGCTTGTCCCCCTTGAACAATGATGGTCAGTAGCTATCAGTGGCTGCCCTCCTCAATAAAACTGGATTAGCTATGTATGGATTATTCTTTGCTGGCAAAGATGCAGCCAGATGTCTGTAACACTCAACATTTAAAAAGTCATACAATAGGTGTAGACCTGCAAACTTGCTCATATGAATGGGCAACCTGCTCATGCAGTTTGATGAATGGGAACCCAGGCTGACGGCCATCCTTTTTCTTCTTTAGTAGATTCCTCCGCTATATTTCGGAGCACCCCAGACGAATCTGGGTAAGGGGGGGGATCTTCTGATTGGCTAGGCTTTGACGTCTATCAATATCAGTCTTAAACCCCACAAGAATTTTCACTGTCCAGCCAAACACGCAGACATGATGAACGGCGCCAACACCATGCATGTTCTGCCACAAACTCTCCCTCACTCGGATTCTCGGAGGGAATCCGTCACTCGTATATGCTATGGATTCTGGGAAGGGTCTGTAACCGTTGCAACGGCCGCCATTAGAAAACGTTGTAAACAGGCCAGCCATGCTGCCACGGAGCTGTTAAATTGTCATTTGTTGTCAGCACTGTCTGCCCACAAGGATAGATGCAGTAGCATCTGCCTGGTATTTCCAAGTGACTCACCAGCAATGACGATTCTGCCTGTTCAAGAGATCATGGTGGGTACCAGGACTATTTCTCGTGTATAGCTACAGTGTTTACATGCGTGAGAGGGCAGATATCCTTGCACCCTATCAGTGTGAAGCGTCAAATGCGAGTGCCAGTTCTTTTGAACTGGCTCTCCGTTCTACCATAGGCTTCATAATTTTGCACATGGTGGCAGCACCTGTATGTTGGAGAGTGGAATAAATCTGTGCAGCTCATATTCCATGTGACAGTCAGCTTGTTCCATGTGTTGACAATGTTGATACACACATCTAAGAGTATTACACCGGTCTCATTGTACAGTGGCTTTTATTGAATGCATATTTCAAGGGATAAGTGCAAGATGGAGTCCCCAGCACTAGCACCACCTAGTGGTGTGACTGGAGTGGATGCCAGTGGAGTTGTAAGACTGAACCTAATTAAACTACCCCCAGCTCTGGAAGGCCAGACTATGACAATGCCAATGGCAGCTAATTCAAAAGTTGTCTCAAACTCTCAAAATTTTGATTGTGGAAATCTTTGCTCTGCAATTATTATTCAACCGGAAGAGTTCAAATCTGAAGATGTTAAAAAGGATGTCAAAAAAGAATGTGCGGATATTAAACAAGAAACTTATTGCAATGACATGGCAGAGATTCATGGATTAATTGGCATAAAACCACAACTGGGATTAGGTGATATCAAACCCCGTGATCAAAAGGAATTAAATTATATGAAACCATGTGTCAGTGAAATTTGTGACTCGAGTCAGTATGATGAAAAACCAATTGAACACTTTGTGCAGCCTAAACAAGAAGGTAATGGAGGCCACACACAACTGAAACTCGGACAACACGTTGAGCCGGAAGTCACACCCATTCAAATTTGGCCAAAATTTAAACCCCTCAGTCCTAGACCTATTGAAATTGTTCCTAGACCTGAACTGCCCCCTAGTGAGGGAACAGAACTCAACCTAGAAGACGAGAAAAACGCTGATCGTTTTTGCCAGATTTGTAACAAGTTATTTGAAACTAACACACGTTACCGAAGACACAGCGTTTTCCATGATGAAAACAGGCCATCTCCTTGCCATGTTTGTCCTTTGCGGTTTTTGAATGATGCAGGACTTCGTAATCACATGAGACATCACTATTCGGACAACTATTTTCCGTGTGCCCTTAGCTGACAAAGTTTTCCAGAGAAATCTGGACTACGGAGCCATTTGGCACAGGAGCATCCTCGTAAAACTTACAATTGTAAAACCTGTGGGGAGTTTCTGAGCAGCGCAGAAAGAAGGACTCATAATCATAGCGTAAAATGTGAAGTCTGTGGGAAGGCATGTTCGGACCGGCATCGTCTGAATCTTCATAAGCTTAAGTGCAAATCAGCACAAAATAAAAAGACGTACACTTGTGAGGTGTGTCGCAAAGAGTCCAAGTACAAGAATGAACATGCCGCCCATATGAAAACGCACGAGGGAGAGAGAAACGTTGCCTGTCAGGTTTGCGGAGAATACTTCAACTACATTTCACATCGTGACAAACATGTGAGGGAGCTTCACTCTGATGTAGAATGCAGTTATTGCGGTCTCAGGATTAAAAAACAAAAATACAAGAAACACTTGAAGAAACACACAGAGAAGGATACCAGACTCGAATGCGATGCTTGTGGTTTCAAATCCAAGACGAAGGATCGTATGGCTATCCACAAGGCGGAAAAACATGGCGGCCCATTGCCCAGAGAATGTCAAGAGTGTAGTGAAAGATTTTTGCTTATCAAGCAACTGACGAAACACATCAAAGAGAAACATTCTGAAACAAATACTTCGGAGGTATCTACTGACACGAATCTCAATGCAGCCCAAAAAACACCTCCTAAGTACCAGTGCAAGCACTGCGAAAAGACATTCTACAAGAAGAAGAACCTCAAGTCTCACGAAAAAAATCAGAGAATACACCCAACTATAAAAGCGTTCAAATGTGACTTTTGCATCCGGTCATATAAACATGAGGAAGGAAAAATTTTCCATATTTGGGAGAAACATGGAGGACCAATGCCATACACTTGTAATCAATGCGGAGAAGGGTTTACGTCTATGACTAAGACAGCGAACCATATCAAGACCTCACATGCTCCACAAAACATGCAAAAAGAGACGAGTGATGACAAATCAGTTGCATTGAGCAGTGTCTCCACTCCTGATCTGAAACGGGACCAAAGAATAACTGGTGAAAGTAATCGTCACCTGAGCGCTGGTAAAGGTGGTCAGTTGAGAGAAGTTAAAACGGGGAAACTCTGCAAATCCCTGCGCCATGTTTGCCAAGACTGTAGAGCAGCATTTTCCTTAGAATTACATCTCATGACACACATTTGCGAAATCCCTGAACATGTATCCACTGACACTAATCTCAACAGAAACCAAAAAATAGTTCCTAAATACCTGTGCGAGCGACGCCGAAAGACATCGTTCAAGAGGAATAAGAAGCTCGGGTGGTCTGGAAAAAAAAGGCTCGGAACAATTATGAAGGCATTCAAATGTGACTTTTGCAACCGTTCATATAAATATGAGGAATTGAGACTCCGCCATATTTGGGAGAAACATGGTGGGCCAATGCCATACGCTTGTAATCAATGCGGAGAAGGATTTACGTCTACGTTCAAGATGGCGAATCATATCAAGACCTCACAAGCTCCATAGGAAGAGATGGGAAATTAAATACCAGTTCCGTCGAGCAATGTTTCAACTTCTGACCTGTGGGACCAAGAATTACCTGGCATCATTGATCACTGATCATCACCCAATGAGGATAAAATTCTCCGCAAAGAGAAATAAAAAGACAACGCTGCGATACCCAGGAAGAAAACCTAATTAGCCGAGTAAGACTGGAACAGCGTATACCTCAAAATGACGTCTTATGATGTTTGCGACAACCCTGAGCATATGACTCCACAATTTGCCTCATTTGTTAGCTCGGATTCTCCAAACGAGAAGTGTGACACTTGAAATTCTATGAAGAACTATAAACTTAATATAAAATATTTGTAATGAAATTGATCATGTTTACACATGTATTTTAACTTCACTCATTGTCCAAAATGATTAACTAAAATCAAACGAAACTAAAATGTTTGCAAAAAAGTTGAGTTTTTGTAAAACTGCTGAGACCACAACAAACTGTTTTGTCATTAATAAAATTTATGATATGCAATTATGCATCGATACAAAGACTTGTTGTCAGTCAAACAGAGATCACCTGTCCCCCCCCCCCCCGCCCATCTAAAAAAAGTTATAGAAACACTATATAATTATGTCACTCAATCCTCAGGCAAGGAGGCTAAAATGGTATGAAATTGTGATTTTGAAATTCAGGCAAATGTCGCTCGCCCTTCAACAAAATAATTAGTAAAAAAAGCCAACAGAACATTCAACGCATGATAAATATATGGCATGTGATAATTCTCAGTTATGTCATGTCCACCAGTTTTCTCCCAGTGTTTATCACGTGAACTCCATGTGCATCGTCAGCTGGGGCTGGAACATACCCTATTTCTTTCGTTCTATTTCTTCCTGTTTTATTTCAGGGTCTTTCAATTGCCCCAACTTCCTATATTACTATAAACACACTAGTAAATAGAATTGGAAGCTTCGTGGTTCTACCATAGCCTTCATAATTTTGCACATGGTGGCAGCACCTGTATGTTGCACTGTGGAAAAAATCTGTGCAGCTCATATTCCATGTGACAGTCTGCTTGTTCCATGTGTTGACAATGTTGATACACACATCTAGGAGTATATTACAATGGTCTTATAGAACAGTTTGCTGGCTTAAGCATGTTAAGTGGCTTTTATTGAATGCATATTTCAAGGGATAAGTGCAAGATGGAGTTCCCAGCACTAGCGCCACCTGGCAGTGTGACTGGAGTGGATGCCAGTGGAGTTGTAAGACTGAACCTGCTCACACTACCCCCAGCACCGGAAGCTCAGACTATAATGCCAATGGCAGCTAATTCAAATGTTGCCTCAAACTCTCAAAATTTTGATTGTGGAAATCTTGGTTCTGCAATTATTATTCAACCGGAAGAGTTCAAATCTGAAGATGTTAAAAAGGATGTCAAAAAAGAAAGTGTTGGTGTTAAACAAGAAACTTATTGCAATGAAGTCATGGAGATTAATGGATTAAATGATATAAAACCGCAACCGAGATTGGGTGATATCGAACCCAATAAACATGGATTAATTGATATAAAACCACAACCAGGATTAGGTGATATAAAACCCCATAATCAACAGGAGTTAAATGATATAAAACCACAACCGGGATTAGGTGATGTCGAACCCAATAAACAGCAGGGATTGATTGATATAAAACCGCAACTGGGATTAGGTGATATTGAACCCCATGATCAACAGGAGTTAAATGATATAAAACCACAACCGGGATTAGGTGATGTTGAACCAAATGATCGGCATGGATTGATTGATATGAAACCACATGTCAGTGAAATTGGTGACTCAAATCAGTATGATGAAAAACTAATTGAAGCCGACTTAGTCCGGCCTAAACAAGGAGACACTGGAGGTTACACACAACAGACACTTGGTAAATATGTTGAGCCAGAAGCCACACTCATTCCAATTAAGCCTGAAGCTAACCTGATGAGTCCTAAACCTATTGAAATTCTTCCTATACCTGAAGTGCCATCAAGTGAGGGAACAGAACTGAATCTTGACTGCAAGAAAAACGCTGACCGTTTTTGCCAGATTTGTAACAAGTTATTTGACACTATCAAAAATTACAAAATACACAGCAATGTTCACAATAAAAAGAGGCCATTTTTCTGCCGTGTTTGTCCTTTGCGGTTTTTGAATGAAAAAGGAGTTCGGGATCATATGAGATATCACTACAGAGACAACTATTATCCATGTGGCTTGTGTGGACAAAGTTTTTCAGAGAAATCCAGACTACGAAGTCATTTGGTACGGGAGCATCCTCGTAAAAAATACCAGTGTAAAACCTGTGGGGAGTTTCTAAGCCGAGCAGAAAGAACCACTCATAATCACAACTCTACATGTGAAGTCTGTGGGAAGGCGTATTCGGACCCGCATCGTCTGAATCTTCATAAGGTTAATTGCAAAGCAGCGCCAAGTGAAAAGAAGTACAGTTGTGAGGTCTGTCGCAAAGAGTTCAAGTACAAGAATGAACATGCCGCCCATATGAAAACGCACGAGGGAGAGAGAAACGTTGCCTGTCAGGTTTGCGGAGAATACTTCAGCTTTGTTTCACATCGTGATAAACACGTGAGGGCGCATCATCCGGAGGCGAATTACAGGGAATGTGGTTATTGCGGTCTCAGGGTAAAGAATCTGGTAACTTACAAGAGACACTTGAAGGGACACGCGCAGAGGGATGCCAAGGTTCAATGCGATTCTTGTAGTTTCAAATCCAGGTCAAAGGAATTGATGGTTTTCCATAAGGCGGAAAAACATGATGGCCCGTTGCCCAGGGAATGTCCGGAATGTACAGAAAGATTCTTAACTGTTGTGAAGCTTAATAAACACATCAAGGAAAAACATCCACAAACTTATACTTACGAGGTATGCACTGATGCTAATCTCAACGCAACAAAAGAAGAGCCTCCTAAATACCAGTGTAAGTACTGTCAAAAGACTTTCGCCAAAAAAAAGAAACTCTGGATACACGAGAAAATACACAAAACAGTTGTCAAGGCATTGAAATGTGACTTTTGTGACAAGACATATAATTTCGAGGAGACGAGAACCTTCCATATTTGGGAGAAACATGGCGGGCCGATGCCATACACTTGTAATCACTGCGGAGAAGGATTTACGTCTATGACTAAGACAGCGAACCATATCAAGACCTCACATGCTCCACAAAAAGAGACGGGAGATGACAAATCATTTCAGTCGAACAGTATCTCCACTCCTGATCTGAAACGGGACCAAGAATTAACTGGCTTCGGTAATCACCTGAACGATGATAGAACTTGTCAGGAAAGAGAAATAAAAATGGAGAAACTCTGCAATACTCAGGGGGAAAACCTTGTTTGCCCAGCTGTGGAGCAGCGTACAACAAAAAACTATGTCTCATGACGCTCGTTTGTAAAAAACCCTGAGCATGTGACTCCGCAAATCTGCCCCATTTGTTTGGAGGGATTCAAGTTGCAACATGAGTATGGCGGCCACTTGGCAACGCATAGTGACAAAGATGAACCCAGCTGCTCGATGTGTCCTGAGCGATTCACGGGTTGTTTTTTTCGAAACCAACACATCAGAAAGGTTCATCGTCCCGAGAACTCAGAGCAATGTCTTTATTGCAGTCTTAAATTCTCTCGAAGAGCACTTGTCCTTCGTCATGAGAGCGAACATACCACTGACCTCAAGTGCAAGTGCCGCTTCAAATTCAAATGTGACTTATGCGATGAGCGGTTAGAAATGGCCTGGATGCTAACCCGTCATATCTTAACTGTACATGGTGGTGTGACGTTTTACAGCTGTGAAATCTGCGAGGAAGATTTTCCATCCGAAGAAAGCTTAAAGAATCATTCAACAAATGCTCACCAGGATTCTCCAGAGCGGGAGGATTACCCCTAGCAGGAGGATTATCCATAGCAGGAGGATTATCCAGAGTGGGAGGATTATCCAGAGAGGGAGGATTATCCAGAGCGGGAGTTCTCTAATCCTCCCAAGAAGTCTAATCATGAGACTTTGGATTTTCCTGAGGAGCAGTGAACACTTGAAATTCTCTAGACAATTATGAACTTATTCACTTTGAGACAATATCCATAAATTGATAAATTCAAAGAAGGCTAACATGTTTGCTAAAGATCCAAAAGAATTTATTGTAAAACTGCTTTGCTTGCACAAAACTGTTCCGTTATTAATAAATGATAAATCACTACAAACTGGACATTGTTGCAGTGTTCGAAATTTTGGGGGATCAAGGGGTTTTGACCCCCCCAAATGCTATAAGGACCCCTCAAATAAATTTCTTTTTAGAGGGACCCGGAGGGGGGGGGTCCTAAAAAAAAACCCTGGAATACTAAATGTGCAGGATTAATCGAGAAATGGGGTTTTCAAAAGTAATTTTCAAGGATAATACATGCTTTTAAAAAACACTCAGAATTCATTTCAGAGTACATGTTGTCCTTTCTGAAACCCCTCAGCTTTGGGGGGCCTCCGGCAGCCTGCGGACCTCTGGCCCCAAAGCTTTGACCCTTCGGGCCTTGCCAGTGACAGACCCCCCCCCCCAAATGACATGGGCTCTTCAAATACAAAAGTCAAAATGACATGGGCTCTTCATTTGGACCACTGTATTGTTGTCAGTCAATCCGGGCACACTGACCACCCATAGGCGTACCAGAGGGGAGGGTATGGCCCACCCTAAAGTTTGGGAAACACTAAAAATTTGGGCAAAAATTTGGGCAGATGATCAGACTGTCATTATACGCTGCTTGCCAAGACCAGTGTTGTTTTTATAACGTTGCACATGGTGGCAGCACCTGTATGTTGTTTAGTGCAGCCTATATTCCATGCAACAGTCTGCTTGTTCCATGTTGTGAAAATGTTGATACACACATCTAGGACAGTAGTCTTATAAGTTTAAAGTACAGTTTGCTGGCTTAAGTGGCTTTTATTGAATGCATATTTCCTCAAGGGATAAGTGCAAGATGGAGTTCCCAGCACTAGCGCCACCTGGCAGTGTGACTGGAGTGGATGCCAGTGGAGTTGTAAGACTGAACCTGTTCAGCCTAATCAAACTACCACCAGCTCTGGAAGCTCAGACTATGACAATGCCAATGGCAGCTAATTCAAATGTTGCCTCAAACTCTCAAAATTTTGATTGTGGAAATCTTGGCTCTGCAATTATTATTCAACCGGAAGAGTTCAAATCTGAAGATGTTAAAAAGGATGTAAAAAAAGAATGTGTAGGTGTTAAACAAGAAACTTATTTCATTGACATCATGGAGATTAATGGATTAACTGATATAAAACCGCAACCTAATGAACAGCATGGATTAATTGATATAAAACCACAACCGGGATTAGGTGATATCGAACCCAATGATCAGCGTGGATTAATTGATATAAAACCGCAACCGGGATTAGGTGATATCGAACCCAATAAGCAGCAGGGATTAATTGATATAAAACCACAGCCGGGATTAGGTGATATTGAACCAAGTGATCAGCATGATATAAAGCCACGTGTCAGTAAAATTGGTGACTCAAATCCGTATGATGAAAAACGAATTGAAGCCGACTTAGTCCGGCCTAAACAAGGAGACACTGGAGGTTACACACAACAGACATTTGGTCAATATGTTGAGTCGGAAGTCACACCCATTCCAATTAAGCCTAAAGCCAAACCGATCAGTCCTAGACCTATTGAAATTATTCCTATACCTGAACTGCCCCCTAGTGAGGGAACAGAACTGAACCTAGAAGACGCGAAAAACGCTGACCGTTTTTGCCGGATTTGTAACAAGTTATTTGACACTTACGCAAAATATCTTTGCCACAGCATTTTCCATGATGCAAACAGGCCATCTCCTTGCCATGTATGTCCTTTCCGGTTTTTGAATGACAGAGGACTTCGTAATCACATGAGGCATCACTATAGAGACAACTATTATCCATGCGTCTTTTGCGGACAAAGTTTTTCAGAGCATTCTAAACTGCTGAGTCATTTGGCACAGGAGCATCCTCGCAAAGCTCACGAGTGCAAAACCTGTGGGGAGTTTCTCAGCAGCGCAGAAAGAAGGACTCATAATCATAAAGTAAAGTGTGCTGCCTGTGGGCTGTTGTTTTCGCGCCAGTATAATCTGAAGCTTCACAAATGCAAGGGAGTGCCAAAAAACAAGACGTACAGTTGTAAGGTCTGTCATGAAGAATTCAAGAACCTGATTGAACATGTCGCTCATTTGAAAACGCACGAGGGAGAGAGAAATTTTGCCTGTCAGGTTTGCGGAGAATACTTCAGCTACATTTCACATCGTGACAAACATGTGAGGAAGCAGCACCCCAAGGCGAATTACGTAGAATGCAGTTATTGTGGTCGGAGGTTTAAGAATAAGAGACTACGAAGATACAAGGAACACATGAAGAGGCATACAGAGAAGGATACCAGACCAGAATGCGATGCTTGTGGTTTCAAATCCACGTCAGAGGAATTTCTGGCTATCCACAAGGCAAAAAAACATGGCGGCCCTTTGCCCAGGGAATGTCCGGAATGTTTCGAAAGATTCTTAACTGCCACGAAGCTAAAGAAACACATCGACGAGAAACATCCACAAACAAATACTTCCGAGGTATCCACTGAAGCTAATCTCAATGCAACAGAAAAGACACCTCCTAAATACCAGTGCAAACACTGCCAAAAGACATTCTACAAGAGGAAGAACCTGTGGTCTCATGAGAAAAATCAGAATATACACCCAACTATTGTCAAAGCGTTCAAATGTGACTTTTGCATCCGGTCATATAAACAGGAGGAAGGAAAAATCTTCCATATTTGGGAGAAACATGGCGGGCCAATGCCATACACTTGTAATGAATGCGGAGAAGGATTTACGTCTATGACTAAGACAGCGAACCATATTAAGACCTCACATGCTCCACAAAACATGCAAAAAGAGACGGGTGATGACAAATCAGTTACGTTGAGCAGTGTCTCCACTCCTGATCTGAAACGGGACCAAAGAATAACTGGTGAAAGAAATCGTCACCTGAGCGCTGGTAAAGGTGGTCAGTTGAGAGAAGTTAAAACGGGGAAACTCTGCAATACCCTGCGCCATGTTTGCCAAGACTGTGGAGGAGCGTTTTCCTCAAAATTACGTCTCTTGACACACATTTGTAAAATCCCTGAACATACATCTACTGACAATAATCTCAACAGAAATCAAAAAATACCTATTAAATACCTGTGCGAGCAACTCCGAAAGACATCGTTCAAGAGGAATAAGAATCTCGGGTGGTCTGCAAAAAAAAGGCTCAGAACAATTATGAAAGCATTCAAATGTGACTTTTCTGGAAAAAAAAGGCTCAGAACAATTATGAAAGCATTCAAATGTGACTTTTGCAACCGTTCATATAAACTTGAGGAATTGAGACTCCGCCATATTTGGGAGAAACATGGCGGACCAATGCCATACTCTTGTAATGAATGCGGAGAAGGATTTACATGTGTAACTAACATGGCGTACCACATCAAGACCTCACATGCTGCAAAGGAAGAGACAGGAAATGAAATACCAGTTCCGTCGAGCAATGTTTCAACTTCTGATCTGAAACTGGAACAAGAATTAGCTGGTGAAAGTAATCTTCACCTGAACGATGATAAAGGGACCAAGAATTAACTGTGATCAGTGATCACTGATCATCTAAATGAGGATAAATTCTCCGGATAGCGAAATAACGAGAAACGCTGTGATACCCAGCCAGAAAGCCATATGTGCGAGAAAGACCGTGGAACAGCGTATACCTCAAAATGACGTCTTATGATGTTTGCGACAACCCTGAGCATATGACTCCACAATTTGCCTCATTTGTTAGCTCGGATTCTCCAAACGAGAAGTGTGACACTTGAAATTCTATGAAGAACTATAAACTTAATATAAAATATTTGTAATGAAATTGATCATGTTTACGTTATAACTTCATTCATTGGCCAAAATGATTAACTAAAATCAAAAGAAACAAAAATGTTTGCCAAAAAATTTGAGTTTTTTGTAAAACTGCTGTGACCACAACAAACTGTTTTGTCATTAATAACATTTATGATATGCATCGATACAAACATAACACGGTGTGTGGTCAACCAGGCGACAAACAACCAGGCGACAGCATACCACTACCAACTAGGCTACACAAAATTTTGAAAACATTTATCACTTCCATCCAGGCGACAGACACTTCCTTCCAGGCGACACAGTACTTCCATCCAGGCGACAAAGTACGTCCATCCAGGCGACAAACTTTTCAATAGGCGACACACACTTTTAAAGGCCCACAAAATTGTTTTACTGCCTGGCCAGTGAGAGAAAAACACTCATGGCCATGTGATACATTATCGCTCATATTTATGATGATGATGCCACCTGTTGGATGACAGAGAAGCCCCAAAATCCCAATTGTCTCAATTAGTTAGAAGTCAAAATTGACTGACAACATCAGAAACTTTAATTATTGACACAAACACAGTCATTTATTCAGATTTCCATTTATTAATCATTAACTGATTAAAAACGAATAAAACCTGAAAATGCCAAGCGCCCTGGTGTTAAATTTTTGATGTGATCTTGTAAACCAGTGATCTCTACGTAGATAGAGATCACTGTTGTAAACATCCTGTGGAGTTTTGGCTGCTTCAGAAATCTGTGCAGAAACCTGTCGCCAAGTCAATTAAAAGTGTTTGTCGCCTAGAATCGGGAATGTCTGTCACCTAGTTGGTATGTAACTTAAAATATCTGTCACCTAGTTGGTACTTGTTGTCGCCTGGCTGGTCAAAACGTGTCGCCTGGCTGGTAGTGGTATGTCGCCTGGATGGTTGTCGCCCAGTTGGTAGTGATGTCGCCTGGTTGTCTGTCGCCTGGTTGACTGGTAATCACATAACACTTGTTGTCAGTCAAACAGAGATCACCTGTCGAGTCCCCTCCCGTCTAAAAAAGTTACAGAAACTATATAAGTCACTTAATCCTAAAGCGAGGAGGCTAAAATGGTATGAAATTGTGATTATGAAATTCAGGCAAATGTCGCTCGCCCTTCAACAAAATAATTAGTAAAAAAAGGACCAAACAGAACATTCAACGCATGATAAATATACAGCATGTGATAACTCCCAGTTATGTCATGTCCACCAGTTTTCCCCTGTGTTGATCACGTGAACTACACGTGCCTTGTCAGCTGGGAGCTGGAGCATACCCTATTTCTCTCTGTTCTATTTCTTTCTGTTCTATTTCTCTCTCTTCTATTTCTCTCTGTTCTATTTCTTTCTGTTCTATTTCTCTCTGTTCTATTTCTTTCTGTTCTATTTCTCTCTGTTCTATTTCTTTCTGTTCTATTTCTTTCTCTTCTATTTCTTTCTCTTCTATTTCTTTCTCCTTATTTCTTTCTCTTCTATTTCTCTCTGTTCTACTTTCTGTTCTATTTCTTTCTGTTCTATTTCTTTCTGTTCTATTTCTTTCTGTTCTATTTCTTTCTCTTATATTTCCTTCTGTTCTATTTCTTTCTCTTTTATTTCTCTCTGTTCTATTTCTTTCTGTTCTATTTCTCTCTCTTCTATTTCTCTCTGTTCTATTTCTTTCTGTTCTATTTCTCTCTGTTCTATTTCTTTCTGTTCTATTTCTCTCTGTTCTATTTCTTTCTGTTCTATTTCTTTCTGTTCTATTTCTTTCTCTTCTATTTCTTTCTATTCTATTTCTTTCTTTTTATTTCTCTCTGTTCTATTTCTTTCTGTTCTATTTCTTTCTGTTCTATTTCTCTTTGTTCTATTTCTCTCCGTTCTATTTCTTTCTCTTCTATTTCTTTCTGTTCTATTTCTTTCTCTTCTATTTCTTTCTGTTCTATTTCTTTCTCTTTCTCTTTCTTTCTCTTTATTTCTTTCTCTTTATTTCTTTCTGTTCTATTTCTCTCTGTTCTACTTCTCTCTGTTCTATTTCTTTCTGTTCTTTCAGGGATATTCAGGGTCTTTCAATTGCCCCAACTTGAGCGTTGGATACAACCCACCTCCATTAAACGTCCCATGGGCTCGGACAGGGGCTATAGAGTAGACCCCTAGTGGTAAAAGCTCGCCGATGTTGGCCCTCTTGCGGTTTTGTGATGCACTACAGAAGCATCACCCTTCACTGAGCTCCTGAATTTACATCGTTTTTTCCGGGTTACAATTACTTTTCAAGCAGGTGAGTGGTTTTCATTTGTTGTGACTGGAGCGCGGCTCGTCACGGTGCATAGGCTGGAGCGCGGCTCGCCTTGTAAACTTGGTTTTGACAGGTTGGAAGTTGGGTGGAGCAGCATGCATGGCCTGCTCCCCTACCCACGTGGTTGGAAAGGGGCTGGAGCAATGGGCTCGCCTACACTTGTAGTGGCACAAATTCTATATATTCGGCCTCTGCTTGCTTCTCCAGATATTGGTGATGCACCAGCAGTTAATTATGCCACGTGAGGCACAGAATCCGTTATGTGCCTGCCACCTTTATTCAAAGCAATTCAGTGCCATTTTCCAATCACAACATTATTTGGGGTTCACATCTGCAACCCCATAATCTCCTGGGGATTGACCTCGTGGCAATGGGTCAGCATGTGTCCCATCCCCCTGATGAACCACCTCCAACCTGTCAAAACAACTCCCAGCTGTCAACAGTCAGGCCAAAAGCTTGCTGGAAATACTACTGGCAGCACAGTAAATGCTCCATATTACACAAGAGTGACTAATTAAAGTATCTGATTATATATGTCTGCCCTTCAATTTCATGACTGGCAGACCTTTAGATAAACATAGGCACGTCTGTACTGACTTAAAGGCTGCTACATGGTGCTACAACACCATTGCTTGGTGGTGTGTTAGGCCGACATGGTCCATGTGTAACTGGCACTTTCACAACCTGGTTGCTGTATAATGTTTAGACATGGTGTCTTCCAAATGTTTCAGTTTCACCATGGCTCCGGTTCTCCGGAAAGACCACAACCTGAAAAACTCATCAAAGACACGGCTAATCAAGACCATTCGGAGGCCGGAAAGGGTGGCCGCCTTGGCCCGTTTGGGCCACAACGAGACGCCCCTAGATGAGATGTCGGAGGAAGACCTCCAGAGACACATCAAAAACCTAACTGGCGAGGAGGCGGCAGACCTCTGGGAAATGGCTGGTCACCACGGCAGCCCCTCGGATTTGGACCTGCAGGTGGTTCTGCACCACACCATCACACTCGCCAATGAGATTGGCCAGCCGCTACAACAGGTATGTATCCTACAGTGCCACTAAGCAAGGGGAAAGGGTCTGGCAATCTCAAAATTCAACGAATGTGCCATATCAAAGTATCTGATAAAATTATCCAAAATATATAAATGCCCAAAATGGTTACTCTTCTTATCTTACTACACCTGTGAGACCTGTTGAGTGGTCCTTCTTGAAACTATCTTATCAGATTACTGCTGGGCTCAGTACTAAAGCAGTGTGAGGTAGCCGTTAAACAAATGTGTCCTTCTCTTTGGCATTTCAGATGCAGCAAGGCCAGGGCCAGGTCCCTCAAGTGCACCAGCCACCCCCAGGCCCTGCACCAGCGCCCCAGATCGACCTTAATGCAGAGCTTCAAAAGGTAAAAGAGCACCATGTTACGTATGCTCTGTCGAGCCTAAAATCCCTTGCTGCGGCAAACGCGGCAGACCACTCCATATTGGGTGCCCTGGACCTGTTGGTGGATATGGCCGGCAATGCGGCCAGTCCACAGCTCGAAGACTACCAAAGTCTGCGAGCCAAGGCTTCGAGGTATGCAGGTCAGCTGAACCTGCCGGCCCTCATCCTCGAGGTTGTAGGCGAGAAGGAGAACGACAAACTCTCCAATGCAATACAGAGGCTGCTCAAGGAGGAGACCCTGAAGAGGAAGGCTGAGAAGCCTAGTAAGAAGGAGGAACCAGTACCTCCACCCTCCCCAGCTGCCTTGCCGGCACACCCAGCATCGGCCTATCCGGGTGCCTTCATGCCAGGGGCCAACTTTATGGCCCCGCCCTTCCAGCCGCAGCAATACATGGGTTACGCCGGGTACACCGGTTTCCCTATGGCCCAGGGATATTCCGGTTTCCCCATGCCGCAGGGCTTCCAACCCGGTTACAGAAACAGGGCCAGGCGCGCAAACGGCGGCGGAAGTGGCAGGGGCACCAGTGGCAGTGGTGGGTCGAAGACCATCTGCTACTTTTGTGGGGTGGAGGGCCACATTGCGAGGGATTGCACCTCTATGAAGAAGTTGCATGAGAGCAAAAATTCCAGTTAAATAGTTGCCTTAGCATGCAAATGTTTGATTTGACAAAGCAAAAATCGCCATTAGCAGGTTTTTCAGTCGCATTTACGCAATTTGTTCATGTATGATAATACCCAGGGTTCTCTCCTTGCCTTTTGACATTTTGTATAGAATTAGCTTCAGGAAAACCTGTAGCATTCCAGCCACTCCGTATTCTGCAAATTGCTATTTCTAAGATTTGAGACAAAATTTTCAACCCAAAAGCAAAACAGTCATAACAACAAATCATTATTCCGTTTTTATATACATAGGACTCAGTATTACAGTTTGTGCATTTTCATGATTGGCGATACTCACTAGCTAACGCATACTGGTTGCTTACCCCACCTTATATTTCTATTCATACACAGGGTGCAGCCTTCGTCAAGAAATACTCTTGCAAACCATGCCATCTCCGTTCAGAGAGTGGGTCTTCCTTTGATCCGCTGTCCGCTTCGAAAATGATCAGACAACAGCCAAGGATGACGACAATAAAGGGAGGCGCTCCCACCACCGGCCCTAAGATATTCCCTTCAGCAGAGGAGGTGTTGACCAACAACATTCCTGTTGACCCCGCAGCCCTCCATCTGCGGGACCCAACCTACTTTGTATCCAAGCAGCTAGGTGTCCATTATGACCAGTGGCAACAGCTCCTGCAGCATGTCGACACTGACACCGCCGCCCTAGTTGGAAGCTGGCTGTCGCAGGGTGTGGACCTTGCCCCTTTCCTAAAATCCTTCAAGGGTACCTTTAGAGGGTCACTTTACGACTTGCCTGCCCCAGATAATTACTATCAAGGCAACTCAGCGACATGCGACACAGGACCGGATGTAGTGGCGCGGACCCTAGAAGAGCGCATCAGGAATGGTTCCCTCCTCCTGCTTGGCAAGTGGGACGACTTAGCTATTGAGGATTTGCCTGCCTGCATTATGCCCTTGACTCTTGATGCCAAAAAGAGCCGCCTTTGTCATGATGAGCGTTTTTTAAACCTGTTTATCAAAGATTCCCCCTTCCGTCTCGACACACTCCGGGATGTCCCTCGCATAGTACAGACTGGTGATCTGATGGTAAACACCGATGAAAAGTCTGGCTATGACCATATAGCTCTCGCCCCTAATTCCTTCCACTACTTTGGTTTAATGTATGATGGTTGGGTCATGTGTTACACTACCTTGCCATTCGGCTTCAAAGCAGCCTGTTATATATACCAGACGGTAGGCATGGTTGTCTCTAGCTATCTCAGACGGTTGGGCATGCCTGTACTACAGTACATTGATGATCGTCTTGTCATAGTCTCTAGCAAGCTCAATGATGTTCCGGCAACAACATCATTGTATGCAGTGCTCCAGCTTATGCATAGATTAGGTTACACTTTTTCTTTAGCCAAGTGCTGCTTAGTCCCAACTACAAAACTTACTTTTCTGGGTTTCATAGTGGACTCTGTCAGTCGCACCTTTTCCCTTCCGCAAGATAAGCGGAAAGAGTTCTGTGATTTGCTTAATGTCCTTTTAGACTGCAGTCACTTACACTTACATAATCTACAGCGCATCGCAGGGAAGTGTACATCTATGGCCATCGCCATCCCAGGCGCAATGTTCTTTGTCAGAGAGATCAATAAGGCTATCTCGGCCGCCCAGCTGTCAGGAAAACCTGTCCCGCTGGAAGGCCCACTCCTGGAGGAGTTACGTCATTGGCGCTTCTTGGAATCGTGGGAAGGAGTGTCGGAGTGGAGGAAAGAACGTCATCTGACAATTGAGTTGGCGACCGATGCGTCAGGCTACAAATGGGCTGGAAAACTCCTCTCAACGGAAGCTGGGGAATCCGAGCTGTCGGAGTGTTCGGACTACTTCGCTCCAGGTGATGAACGCCCCATTCACATCAAAGAGGCTGAAGCAGTCATCTTTACCCTGCAGGCCTTGGGCAGCAGGATCGCACATCACAGAGTTGACATACTCACAGACAGCATGGCCCTACTAGGTGCTTGGAAGAAGCAGGGTTCAAAAAGCACTGCCTTTAACGTATGCATGAAACAGCTTTTTGCAGTCTCCCTTCAATTTGACCTAGACCTTCAGCTAACATATATAAATACCAAGGACAACCCAGCGGATGCTCCATCCCGCTCGTTAAGTCGCAAGGAAGCGCGGCTTGGAGGCGTCCAGTGGCGGGTCCTGGACGACACCTTTGGGCCTCATTCTTGTGACCTTATGTCTCTAGACTCCAATGTCATGCTATCGCGGGAGGGAAGCCCCTTACGTCATTTCACCCCCTACCCTACCCCTGCCTCATCAGGGGTTAATGTCTTTGCGCAACCTGTGGAAAAAGAAGTTAATCCATATGTCTTCCCGCCTCTATCTATGATCCAACCGCTGCTATCCTTCCTGGAGGAGCGCCGGGTACCGATATGCACCTTGGTGGCCCCATCAACTTCTGAAAAGACCACCTGGTGGCCCAAACTCATGCAGTTTACCCGGGGTATCAGAAAAATTGGGAGTAAGGGTGAGACTGCCGTCCTGTGGTACCCAAGTAAAAAGGGTTATGAGTTAGATACCAAAGGACTCCCCTGGGATCTCTATGCTTTCAGACTTTCATTCCATAAGTAGATTTAGGGTCTGCTATGTAATTGACATGGTGTCACTCTATCCCATACATACATTGTGTTTCAGGCCCTGATGTGGAACAGAATGGATGCCAGAATTGCCTCCTTGCAGCAGAGAGATAGCCTAAGAAAGTCCTCCAAGAAAAAAGCTAGTGTCTCTAATCAGCTGAGCCAATTCCTTCAACTTATGCCTGTCCCCAGGTCTTTGGAAACCTGCCAACCTCCGGACATCCTACGCTTCCTGGCTTCAAAAGATGTATCTGGTGTGGGAAAAACTCAGGTTCATGACTTGGAATGTCCTTCATTGGGAGAAAAGAAAGCCCAAAACTGCGGTTGCCCGATGAGGTTATCGGCTGAATATGTAAAACACCTGGTTTCGGACATTCGGACGCAACTGTCCAAGTATGGCAGGGGTCATACATGGGACCCAGTGTCACTTTCAGGGAACCCTGCTATGTCCCATGAGGTCCTGACCTACGTCTCAATGGTAAAGGACGAACAGGCTGAAGCTCATGTCGCTACAAAACAAGCCAAACCCATGAGCCTCCAGAAACTGGTATCGCTGTCGCTCTACCTGTACCGTGAACTTCAAACAAACTCTCTATCTTTGCGGGAGACCTTCTTAATGCTTCGGGATAGGGCCTTCTTCTTGGTGCAGTTCCTTTTGGGTGAACGTGGTGGAGACCTGTGCAAACTGCTCTTGCAACAAGTTTTCCAATCCCCAGACAACAAAGCCATAATCCTCAGACAAACATTCGGTAAGATGCGTACGGAAAAACACAGTGTTTTGCTGAAGGCCCACGACACCTCTTTGTGCCCTGTCAGTGCCCTTGATTCTTACATCAAAACGGCCTCTGCAATGGGCATAGATATGACAACCGGTTATGTATTCAGAAAGACGCTAAAAAATGGTAATGTCTTAAATACACCCCTCTCTCAGTCTGCAGTCAATCAGAGGCTGGTCCTGCACTTAACTAATATCGGGCAATATCAGGGGGAATCCACACACAGTCTCCGCAGCGGATGTGCTGTTGCCCTAAAGACGACTGATCACGCGCCAGCAGAGTCTGCCGCTCATGTGGGATGGAGATCCCAGGCATGTTTCGACCATTATTCTCGTAGCAACTCGTTCCTATCCTCCTCAGTGGCCCAGTCCATGGGCACCCTGTTGGTAGACGCCCGCGCCCGGGCTGAGGCAGATGCAAAATATGCTAACTTTGACACCAGTAAGCTCAGTCGAGCATATGAATGATATTTGATAATCTCTGACTTTATGCCTTAATGAAATAACATGACGCTTTACAATGTGTTATATCCAATTCTTTCCAGACTCCTGCCACAAAAGCTCTCCTGCTGGGGCACAGTTTTGTAGTTGGATTGCAACAATTCTTGTCCAATGACAAAGACCGACTACAGCCGCTGCCGCAATATGCGGCCTCAAGAATCAAGGTTTCCAACTTGGTGTCATCTGTCACCTTGATCGGGAAACGGGGGGCCACTGTTCAGGATGTGCATAACCTTATACCACCGCGCATTGAAGAAAATATTGTATTGTTGGACATTGGAACAAATGACATTGTTAAGGGTGCACCGATAGCCCAGCTTGGGGAGGACATCATAAGACTCGCCACCAGAATACTAACGCTAGGGCCTGCAGTGGTCTGTATTCTATCAGTAGTGCCTCGAGCGGCAGCCTTGTCTTCCCTGACTGAGCAGGAATTCCTCACAAGGGCCTCCAGTCTGGAAATGCTCCTAAAACAACAAGTAAAAAATTTCAATAACATGCTCTACCACAAGCATAAAGGTTTTTATGAAATAGAGGATAATCAGGGTAGAAAATCGCTAAGGTCTCCCTTCTCATGGTCACGTGACGGTATTCACCCCAACCGCCCTGCACATTCTCAGGGAAAACTCAAATACATGAACTCATTGCGTAATGCCATTGTCTCATGCCACAAAGTACTTCAGCAATCGGGCTAATACCGTTTGCAGAGTACTAGTCAGCAAAAATCGTGTTCTAACCCAGTATTTTTTAACAGGGGTTTCGTCTAGTATGAAATACTGTGTACACATTGCAACAAATTTACCGTCATACTACTGTATGATAACTCTTTGTGCCTTTAACTTCGCTTGTATTATGATGTGCTATTATTCGGTGCTATTCTAATTGTTTTACTCCCTCGCATATTCTGATTTGCGTAACATATTGATTGTTATGGTAATTCTAATATTATGATTGTTATTTGTGATCTCAGATATTCCACCTTGCCAAAATATACTGTCACTGACGATTACCAGTTTACTTACAGTTTACCTTGTATCCTTATAATGTGTACTACACGGAGATACCTCAACTTGATATTATTATATATTTTTATATATTAGACTATTTTTAGAAATGTATATCAGTACTTTACTGTACTTTGCATAGCTTTTACACAGCTCTACCAGTGTATTTTATGAACTGTTGATTGAGAGGTATATTGCTTGTCATACCAGATATTTCCACTTCTATGTTTTTCCTGGATGTGTTCTGTATGCATGTTTCAATGTGTGTTGCTTATAGTATATATAGATGTATCATGTATGGGCTGTGCCCCTTCGTATTTTAGTCATATCAGTATTAACAAAAACTACTTATTGACATTCATTAACGAGGTTCTTCTAAACAGGAGTACAACAGTAAAGCTAGCTTTTGCATGATTTCTTATATAAAAATGCGGGTGACCTACAAAAACCGTATAATGGTGTCTTCGTTGTCTATCTTACTCGTCGTCATGAGTGGACGGTGGTGTTCATCTCTCGGATTGAGGCTTGGGGTAGTTGTGAGTCATGGTGAACTTCGTAGAACTACCCGGCGCTATGGTTTTTTCCCCTGTTGGGACACTGAGAATGGGGGTATGGTACGCCAGGTCGTTTCCCATACCACCCACACCTAAACAACTGAGGCTGAGCGGTACCAGTGGGGGTCCGGTAGGACCCCTAGTGGTAAAAGCTCGCCGATGTTGGCCCTCTTGCGGTTTTGTTATGCACGAAGGTAGAGCAAGAGGGCCTGATCGGGAGATCCATCCCGGAGGGTCTCGGGGTGGCTTGCAGATGATAGTTTAAAAAAAAAAAAAAAAAAAAAGGGGTGCCCTCGGCTTCATATCTGGGAAATTCCCTACTCCAGGTCGTTTCCCATACCACCCACACCTAAACAACTGAGGCTGAGCGGTACCAGTGGGGGTCCGGTAGCATAGCAATCTTGAATGCTAAAGCAGTGGCATCCCTATGGGGGGGGGGCACAGGCCCCCCAATATTGGACCTGTGCCCCCCCAGGTGCCCCCCATATGAACTTTTCAACCTTGGCTAAAATATACAATTAGTATTATGGGTGCCCCCCCCCAGAGAATCACGTGCCCCCCCAGGTGCCCCCCCACTTGAGACCCCCTAGTTACGCCACTGTGCTGCAGTCCCTGCTATGCTCGAACCAAGCAGAGCGGATGCCCTAACTGACTGAGCTTGTCCCCCTTGAACAATGATGGTCAGTAGCAGAGGCGGCGGAGCTGGGGGGGCACTGGGGGCACGTGCCCCCCCACTTTTGGGCCCAAAAATACATAAAGTGCCCTTTTTTCTCCTAGAAATTACCGTAGACGAGGTGCCCCGGGGCCCGGTGCCCCCCCACTTTTCGACGCGTTCCGCCACCTCTGGTCAGTAGCTATCAGTGGCTGCCCTCCTCAATAAAACTGGATTAGCTATATATGGATTATTCTTTGCTGGCAAAGATGCAGCCAGATGTCTGTACACTCAACATTTAAAAAGTCATACAATAGGTGTAGACCTGCAAACTTGCTCATATGAATGGGCAACCTGCTCATGCAGTTTGATGAATCATGTGAATGGGAACCCAGGCTGACGGCCATCCTTTTTCTTCTTTAGTAGATTCCTCCGCTATATTTCGGAGCACCCCAGACGAATCTGGGTAAGGGGGGGGGATCTTCTGATTGGCTAGGCTTCGACGTCAAACAGAATCAGTCATAAACCCCACCAGAATTTACACTGTCCAGTCAAACACGCAGACCACAAAAGTTTACAATGTCAGCACAGCGAACAACGACCATTTAATTTGAACTTTATAGTAAGTCAGGAAGCTTGTGTTCCAGTGGGGTGCTGGCAAGTCAGGATAACTTGAGATAACAGGAGTTCAGAAATTTAAATTTCAAAATGGTGTGTCTGTTGAGAATTGAAGAAGGCTACCGCCCGATTTTGTGAAGTTGTCACATTCGATACGGCTCCATTCTTTACAAATTACAACAGGAAACGTCCACGGGCTTCATCTGCTTTGGGTAGTACACTGAAGATGACACTTGAGTAAAAAAAACCTACAAAGTCCGAAGAAAAACCTCAGAAGATTTTCGTCGACATGTCGTCATGATGAACGGCGCCAACACCATGCATGTTCTGCCACAAACTCCCTCACTCGGATTCTCGGAGGGAATCCGTCACTCGTATATGCTATGAACTCTGGGTAAATCTGTCATTGGGCCCTAACCGTTGCAACGGCCGCCATTAGAAAACGTTGTAAACAGGCTGCCACGGAGCTGTTAAATTGTCATTTGTTGTCAGCACGGTCTGCCCAGAAGGATAGATGCAGTAGCATGATAGCATCTGCCTGGTATTTCCAAGTGACTCACCAGCAATGACGATTCTGTCTGTTCAAGAGATCATGGTGGGTACCAGGACTATTTCTTGTGTATACCTACAGTGTTTACATGCGTAATAGGGCAGATATCCTTGCACCCTATCAGTGTGAAGCGTCAAATGCGAGTGCCAGTTCTTGTGAACTGGCTCTCCGCTAGGGCGAGTGCATACTCGCCCTAGCGGAGAGCCAGTTCGTTAGAACTGGCACTCGCATTTGACGCTTCACTTTGATAGGGTGGATGAATACAGCCTCAGTGTGCATGTAAACAAGTGTACCTCTCCACGCAAATAGGTCCTGGAATACCCTGTGAGCTTTGTTTTGGGGAGAAGGATCGATGCCTGCATCATACACCACTGAAACAGGTCACTGAATCTGTATTCAGAAACGATGTAGGGAAGTGTTGACACAACAGATACCAGCTGCAGGCCTGTGGCAGCATGGCTGGCATGTTGACAACGTTTTGTAATGGCGGCCGTTGCAACGGTTCTAGCCTCCTTCCCAGAATCCTTAGCATATACGAGTGACGGATTCCCTCTGGGAATCCGAGTGAGGGCGAGTTTGGGGCGAGTGTGGTACTGCCATAGGCTTTATAATTTTGCACATGGTGGCAGCACCTGTATGTTGGAGAGTGGAATAAATCTGTGCAGCTCATATTCCATGTGACAGTCAGCTTGTTCCATGTGTTGACAATGTTGATACACACATCTAAGAGTATTACACCGGTCTCATTGTACAAATTTGCTGGCTTAAGTGGCTTTTATTGAATGCATATTTCAAGGGATAAGTGCAAGATGGAGTCCCCAGCACTAGCACCACCTAGTGGTGTGATTGTAGTGGATGCCAATGGAGTTGCAAGACTGAGCCTTATCACACTACTCCCAGCACTGGAAGCCCAGACTATGACAATGCCAATGGCAGCTAATTCAAATGTTGTCTCAAACTCTCAAAATTCTGATCTTGGAAATCTTGGCTCTGCAATTATTATTCAACCGGAAGAGTTCAAATCTGAAGATGTTAAAAAGGATGTCAAAAAAGAAAGTGTTGGTGTTAAACAAGAACCTTATTTCAATGACGTCTCGGAGATTAATGGATTAATTGATATAAAACCACAACTGGGATTAGGTGATATCAAACCCCGTGATCAAAAGGAATTAAATTATATGAAACCATGTGTCAGTGAAATTTGTGACTCGAGTCAGTATGATGAAAAACCAATTGAACACTTTGTGCAGCCTAAACAAGAAGGTAATGGAGGCCACACACAACTGAAACTCGGACAACACGTTGAGCCGGAAGTCACACCCATTCAAATTTGGCCAAAATTTAAACCCCTCAGTCCTAGACCTATTGAAATTGTTCCTAGACCTGAACTGCCCCTAGTGAGGGAACAGAACTGAACCTAGAAGACGAGAAAAATGCGGACCGTTTTTGCCGGATTTGTAATAAGTTATTTGACACTTACGCAAAATATCTTTGCCACAGCTTTTTCCATGATGCAAACAGGCCATCTCCTTGCCATGTATGTCCTTTCCGGTTTTTGAATGACAGAGGACTTCGTAATCACATGAGGCATCACTATAGAGACAACTATTATCCGTGCGTCTTTTGCGGACAAAGTTTTTCAGAGCATTCTAAACTGCTGAGTCATTTGGCACAGGAGCATCCTCGCAAAGCTCACGAGTGCAAAACCTGCGGGGAGTTTCTAAGCAGCGCAGAAAGAAGGACTCATAATCATAAAGTAAAGTGTGCTGCCTGTGGGCTCTCGTTTTCGCGCCAGTATAATCTGAAGCTTCACAAATGCAAGGCAGTGCCAAAAAACAAGACGTACAGTTGTAAGGTCTGTCAGGAAGAATTCAAGAACCTGATTGAACATGTCGCTCATTTGAAAACGCACATGGGAGAGAGAAATTTTGCCTGTCAGGTTTGCGGAGAATACTTCGGCTACATTTCACATCGTGACAAACATGTGAGGGAGCAGCACCCCAAGGCGAATTACGTAGAATGCAGTTATTGTGGTCGGAGGTTTAAGAATAAGAGACTACGAAGATACAAGGAACACATGAAGAGGCATACAGAGAAGGATACCAGACTTAAATGCGATGCTTGTGGATTCAAATCCACGTCAGAGGAATTTCTGGCTATCCACAAGGCAAAAAAACATGGCGGCCCTTTGCCCAGGGAATGTCCGGAATGTTCCGAAAGATTCTTAACTGCCACGAAGCTAAAGAAACACATCGACGAGAAACATCCACAAACAAATAATTCCGAGGTATCCACTGAAGCCAATCTCAATGCAACAGAAAAGACACCTCCTAAATACCAGTGCAAACACTGCCAAAAGACATTCTACAAGAGGAAGAACCTGTGGTCTCATGAGAAAAATCAGAATATACACCCAACTATTGTCAAAGCGTTCAAATGTGACTTTTGCATCCGGTCATATAAACATGAGGAAGGAAAAATTTTCCATATTTGGGAGAAACATGGAGGACCAATGCCATACACTTGTAATCAATGCGGAGAAGGGTTTACGTCTATGACTAAGACAGCGAACCATATCAAGACCTCACATGCTCCACAAAACATGCAAAAAGAGACGGGTGATGACAAATCAGTTACGTTGAGCAGTGTCTCCACTCCTGATCTGAAACGGGACCATGGAATAACTGGTAAAAGTAATTGTCACCTGAGCGCTGGTAAAGGTGGTCAGTTGAGAGAAGTAAAAACGGGGAAATTCTGCAATACCCTGCGCCATGTTTGCCAAGACTGTGGAGCAGCGTTTTCCTCAAAATTACGTCTCTTGACACACATTTGTAAAATCCCTGAACATACATCTACTGACAATAATCTCAACGGAAATCAAAAAATACCTATTAAATACCTGTGCGAGCAACTCCGAAAGACATCGTTCAAGAGGAAGAAGAAGCTCGTGTGTTCTGGAAAAAAAAGGCTCAGAACAATTATGAAAGCATTCAAATGTGACTTTTGCAACCGTTCATATAAACTTGAGGAATTGAGACTCCGCCATATTTGGGAGAAACATGGCGGACCAATGCCATACTCTTGTAATGAATGCGGAGAAGGATTTACATGTGTAACTAACATGGCGTACCACATCAAGACCTCACATGCTGCAAAGGAAGAGACAGGAAATGAAATACCAGTTCCGTCGAGCAATGTTTACACTTCTGATCTGAAACTGGAACAAGAATTAGCTGGTGAAAGTAATGTTCACCTGAACGATGATAAAGGGACCAAGAATTAACTGTGATCAGTGATCACTGATCATCTAAATGAGGATAAATTCTCCGGATAGCGAAATAACGAGAAACGCTGTGATACCCAGCCAGAAAGCCATATGTGCGAGAAAGACCGTGGAACAGCGTATACCTCAAAATTACGTCTTATGATGTTTGTGACAACCCTGAGCATATGACTCCACAATTTGCCCCATTTGTTTGATCGGATTCTCCCAACGAAAAGTGTGACACTTGAAATTCTAAGCTATTCTATGAAGAACTATAAACTTAATATAAAATATTTGTAACGAAATTGATCATGTTTACACATTTTAACTTCACTCATTGTCCAAAATTATTGACTAAAATCAAACGAAACTAAAATGTTTGCAAAAAAGTTGAGTTTTTGTAAAACTGCTGTGACCACAACAAACTGTTTTGTCATTAATAAAATTTATGATATGCATCGATACAAAGACGTGTTGTCAGTCAAACAGAGATCACCTGTCGAGTCCCCTCCCATCTAAAAAAAGTTATAGAAACACTATGCCACTTAATCCTCAGGCAAGGAGGAACTAGGAGGCTAAAATGGTATGAAATCGTGATTATGAAATTCAGGCAAATGTCGCTCGCCCTTCAACAAAATAATTAGTAAAAAAAGGACCAAACAGAACATTCAACGCGTGATAAATATATGGCATGTGATAATTCTCAGTTATGTCATGTCCACCAGTTTTCCCCCCGTGTTTATCACGTGAACTCCATGTGCATCGTCAGCTGGGAGCTGGAACATACCCTATTTCTTTTGTTCTATTTCTTCCTGTTTTATTTCTTTCTGTTTTTCAAGGGATATTCAGGGTCTTTCAATTGCCCCAACTTCCTATTACTATAAACACACCAGTAAATACAATTGGAAGCTTCGTGGTTCTACCATAGGCTTCATAATTTTGCACATGGTGGCAGCACCTGTATGTTGAGTGAAAACATCTGTGCAGCTCATATTCCATGTGACAGTCTGCTTGTTCCATGTGTTGACAATGTTGATACACACATCTATAACAATGTTCTTATACAGTTTGCTGGCTTAAGTGGCTTTTATTGAATGCATATTTCAAGCGATAAGTGCAAGATGGAGTTCCCAGCACTAGCGCCACCTGGCAGTGTGACTGGAGTGGATGCCAGTGGAGTTGTAAGACTGAACCTGCTCACACTACCCCCAGCTCTGGAAGCTCAGACTATAATGCCAATGGCAGCTGATTCAAATGTTGTCTCAAACTCTCAAAATTCTGATTGTGGAAATCTTGGTTCTGCAATTATTATTCAACCAGAAGAGTTCAAATCTGAAGATGTTAAAGAGGATGTAAAAAAAGAATGTGTTGGTGTTAAACAAGAAACTCATTTCATTGACATCATGGAGATTAATGGATTAACTGATATAAAACCGCAACCTAATGAACAGCATGGATTAATTGATATAAAACCACAACCGGGATTAGGTGATATCGAACCCAATGATCAGCGTGGATTAATTGATATAAAACCGCAACCGGGATTAGGTGATATCAAACCCCGTGATCAAAAGGAATTAAATTATATGAAACCATGTGTCAGTGAAATTTGTGACTCGAGTCAGTATGATGAAAAACCAATTGAAGCCGACTTCGTCCGGCCTGAACAAGGAGCCCCTGGAGGTTACACACTACAGACACCTGGTCGATATGTTGAGCCAAAATTCACACCCATTCCAATGGGGACTGAAATTAGTCCCATCAGCCCTGAACCTATTGAAATTATTCCTAAGCCTGAAGTGCCCCCTAGTGAGGGAACAGAACTGAACCGAGAAGACGAGACAAACGCTGATCGTTTTTGCCAGATTTGTAACAAGTTATTTGACACTAACACAAGTTACAGAATACACAGCGTTTACCACAATCAAAACAGACAATTTTCTTGCCATGTCTGTTATTTGCGGTTTTTGAATGACGGAAGACTTCGTAATCACATGAGATATCACTATAAAGACAACTATTATCCGTGTGTCTTTTGCGGACAAAGTTTTCCAGAGCATTCAAAACTACGGAGTCATTTGGCACAGGAGCATCCTTGCAAAACTTATGAGTGTGAAACCTGTGGGGAGTTTCTAAGCAAAGCAGAAAAAAGCACTCATAATCACAGTTTTATATGTTCTGCCTGTGGAATGTCGTTTTCAAACCAGCACCATCTGAAACTTCACAAGTGCAAGGCAGCGCCAAGATATGGTAGAAGGAAGTGCATTTGTGAAGTCTGTCAGAAAGAGTCAGTGGGCTGGAAGGAACATGTCGCCCATATAAAAACGCACGAGGGAGAAAGAAACGTTGCCTGTCAGGTTTGTGGCGAATACTTCGGCTACATTTCATATCGCGACAAACATATGAAGGAGCATCATCCCAAGGCGAATCACGTAGAATGCTGTTATTGTGGTCTGAGGTTTAAGAATAAGAGACTACTAAAGTATAAGAAACACATGGCGAGTCACGCAGAGAAGGATGCCAGACTTGAATGCGGTGCTTGTGGTTTCAAATGCAAGTCAAAGGGATTTATGGCTATCCACAAGGCGGAAAAACATGGTGGCCCATTGCCTAGAGAATGTCAAGAGTGTACAGAAAGATACTTAACTGTCAAGATGCTAAAGAAACATATCAGAGAGAAACATCCACAAACAAATACTTCCGAGGTATCCACTGACGCTAATCTCTATGCAACAGAAAAAACACCTCCTAAATACCAGTGCAAGTACTGCCAAAAGACGTTCTACAAGAAGAAGAACCTGAGGTCTCATGAGAAAACTCACAAAACAGTTGTCAAGGCATTGAAATGTGACTTCTGTGACAAGACATATAATTTTGAGCAGACGAGAACCTTCCATATTTGGGAGAAACATGGCGGACCAATGCCATACACTTGTAATCAATGCGGAGAAGGATTTACAGCTAGAGCTAAGATGGCGAAGCATATCAAGGTTTTACACTCTCCACAACAAGAAGTTATGGGAAATGAGAAATCAGTTCCATTGAGCAGTGTCTCGACTTCCGATCTGAAACAGGAACAAGAATTAACTGGTGAAAGTCATAATCATCTAAGCGCTGATAAAGGTTGTCTGGTGGAAATAAAAACGGGGAAACTATGCAATACCCTGCGCCAAGTTTGCCAAGACTGTGGAGCAGCTTTTTCGTCAAAATTATGTCTCTTGACACATGTTTGCAAAATCCCTGAACATATATCCACTGACACTGATCTCAATGGAAACCAAAAAATACCTCCTAAATACCTGTGCGAGCACCTCCTAAAGATATCATCCAAGAAGAAGTACCTCGGGTGGTATAAAAAAAAAAGGCATGAAACAATTATGAAAGCATTCAAATGTGACTTTTGCAACCGGTCATATAAACATGAGGAAAAGAGAACCTTCCATATTTGGGAGAAACATGGCGGGCCAATGCCATACGCTTGTAGTCAATGCGGAGAGGGGTTTACGTGTAAAACCAAGATGGCAAATCATATTAAGACCTCACATGCTCCACAAGAAGAAACAGGAAATGACAATTCAGTTCCCTCGAGCATTGTTTCAACTTCTGACCTGTGGGACCAAGAATCAACTGGCACAAGTGCAGTGATCATCACCTAAATGAGGATAAAATTCTCCGGAAAGAGAAATAAAACCTAGAAACGCTGTGATACCCAGCCAGAAAGCCATATGTGCGAGAAAGACCGTGGAAGAGTGTATACCTCAAAATGACGTCTCATGATGTTTTCGACAACCCTGAGCATATGACTCCACAATTTGCCCCATTTGTTCGCTCGGATTCTCCCAACGAGAAGTGTGAAATTCTATCAAGAACTATAAACTTAATATAAAATATTTGTAATGAAATCGATCATGTTTACACATTTTAACTTCACTCATTGTTCAAAATGATTGACTGAAGTCAAAACGAAACTAAAATGCTTGCTAAAGAATTTGAGTTTTTCGTAAAACTGCTGTGCTCAAAACAAAATGTTTTGTAATTAATAAAATTTATGATATGCATCGATACAAACATTGTACATGTAGTGTATTGTCTGTTGTGTATTTGACTTCGGTCATTACGTTGATGATCACTCAAGCCACCACGAGGCTATGACATCATAGGTTGTGATGCAAAGTTTTAGAATAAATATGGATGTCTAACCAGTTGCACTGTCATGGTTTGTGGATATGATTATCACAAAATGGACAAGCCTAATGGATAAGGCTGTCAGGACATCACAACACTTTTTGTCAGTCAGAGATCACCTGTCGAGTCCTGTCCCATCTAAAAAAAGTTATAGAAACACTATAATATATCACTTTATACCATTTGACACCTCTGTCAGCCAATCACATGCCAGTATTACTGGGAAATAATTCTTATATTCTTTGTTGTCCAGTTATCCTCTCATGTTTGAGTGTTCGAGTGTTTGTCTCACGGTATAAGCCAGTTATTCACCGTGGGATCAGGAATATGTGTTTATCACACCTCAGGCTAAAGTCCTCGGGTGATAAATCACATATTCTCTCTCCTGTGGTGAATAACCTATACTAATCCTCAGGCAAGGACGCTAAAATGGTATGAAATTGTGATTATGAAATTCAGGCAAATGTCGCTAGCCCTTCCACAAAATCTGCGGGTGCTATGCATATGGCTCAGCCAACATAATATGTAAAAAAAACAAACATATATAATAGATTTTATTGACAACTGGATATCAAACAGTGATACATGTGTCTTTCAATATACACAAGGCACTTTAAAGCAGACCTCGTGGCATGCAGTTAGAATTTGCCATTAAATCATAAATATGTGATAATAGTTATATGTTTCCCCCTGGTCCAAAATGTAAATGGGAAATGCATACGGGATTTTTTTGTTGTAACCTGTTGATTACAATTTGCTAGAGATACCCTTTTTTCTGTACAATTACATTTGCAACATTTCCTTTATTTTGTAATAAATTGCTCAATTAAAATAACAGTGTGTCAGCCAATTGAACGTCACACCTTTGCAGAACAATGATATGGCTGTTATGTATTCAGTGTTAGAGAACATCTTCAGCACATTGTTCATACCTGCAAAGCTTGCTTTATTATAATAAGACCATTCATCCGTGTCACTGTAATCCACAAATAAGAAAGTCACAACACAGAAATATGAAGTTACTAGAAAAGCCCACGCCAGGAAATATTTATTGATGACGTGAAGTATTCCGTTGTAAAGGAAAAACCAGGCTGTTGAGAAATATGCAGGTAGGCCTATGATTTATTTGATATACACAAAGGTAATTGATGTATGTTTGTGCAACACTAAGGAAAAAAGGAAATAAACTGAAAAGCAAGCCGGCCCCTGGCCTTTAATGCCCTGAGGCCAGCAAAAGAAAAGCAATATATGTGAATGGCAGTAAAATAGGTGAATGGGTGTATTTGTTGTTTTTTGTTGTGAAGGAAAAGAGAGCCTATGAAGGGGGGGGGGGTCAATGTATCAACCTATCAATGTATCAATCTATCTATGTATCTATGTGTGTAGGCCTATGTAAAGTGTAAAAATAACGTGCAAGCACTTTAACAGCTGCTTGTAGATAGACTATATACCTATCTGGCCATCTATATATCTATCTATATATCTATCTATATATCTATCTATATGTCTATCTATATATCTATCTATATATCTATCTATCTATCTATCTATCTATCTAACTATCTAACTATCTATATTTGGCTATATATCTCCCTTCCTTTCATGCTTCCTTCGTTCCTTCATTCCTTCCTTCTTTCCTTCCTTCCTTACTTCATTCCTTCCTTCCTTCTTTCATTCCTTTCTCCTTCTCTTCTTTTATTGGTTTAAGCGTTTTAATGAATTTGTAAACTATCCCCCTGGCTGGCACTTGGCAGCTGCAATCACTGCAGCAGAAAATTTAAAATTCGCGGGAAAAATGTACATTTTAGTTTAGGAAATAAAAATTTATTGTCACAGAAGTTGACCAAAAGTTGATGGAAGCAAGATAATATTCTATTCAGACTACATGCCAAGTTTTAATGACATAGGTGAAACAGCACGACCAGGGCAGTTGTCATAAGTTTTCCTGAAACTCCTCTCGTAATACAGGCTGCAAGCAGCTGTAATAAAATGGAGTAGGCATGTGTCCTTTGATAAGGGTATATATCGATGGTAATGAAGGAAGTTCAAGGAAAAATTAATGGATAAAATTAGCTGTGAAGTTGATTGGTGTGAAATGTAAATTGCACTTGACAATGTGAAGGGCAGGTGAGCCTTTGAGACTGGGCTGTGATGGCAATTAAGTAAGATAAAGGAATACAGTCAATAACCTGAATAGAAATCCAGTCAATAACCTGAATAGAATGAATGACTTAGTCTGAGCATTGCCTGTGAGCCTGTGCACTGTCTGGATCGTTTTGGCGGGAATCGCGACGGTGGCGCCACCAACAAAAGGTGAGGAGTAATCGAACTACGATGCATAACATGCCATGGAACCAGTCTGCTGGAACTGGCCAAGTAAAAAGCCAAAAGCAGCATGCAATTGACATGCAAATGAGCACGATTTGGCAGAACAAAATTGTTTTCTTTCATACTGTGGGAATCTTAGATTAATAACAATAACATTGGATAACAACATGAATGTTTATACTTGTAAGTTATTAGCGCCTCTGCAAGTTATGCAGTAACAATGGGAGGAACAGAACAAAGTGACATAACTAGCTTTGATAATTAGTCATAAAAGATATAAACAAAAATTAATGTTTATGAAAAGTTACCTAACCAGTCAGTTAGAGGTATTTGACAAAGACCAGTGTTTATAAAAACATTGTGTAACCAATCAGTTAACATTTTTTGGTGAATAAAAACAATCCAATTCAAGGAGTCCCTCTGACGTGACACTTCGTGTCATCGGCTTATGGAGGGACTCATGGAGTCTGCCACGGAACAGTGGAATCGAGGAGTAAATTGGAGGAGAAAGGTAGTGGAGAGGAGGCAAATATGAAAGGTATGGAGAAAATAGGAAGACAGGTGTATGAGAGGTACGGAGAAAAGTGCAGGAGTTGGATTGCAGGCTGAAAGAAAAGGTGAGCTGGGATGACGTCAGTCACGTGCGCTGTTGTAATATGATGTTAGATTGGTCACAGATTGGTGAGATTGACCGCTTCCACAAGCAACTACTCAGACAAGTACAAGGTCTGCCGTTAAATGTGTCAACCGATGCCCTGTACATTTTACTTGGCACTCTGCCAATAGAGGCACAACTTGACATTCGTATATTTACTCTCTTTGGCGCAATCTGCAGAGCCAGCGAAAGCAACCCAACCCTCTTCCAACTTGCGAACCGACAGCTACAGGGCTCCCAGCGGCCCTATATTTCCTATAAATTCCTATATTTCCCTATATATTTTTTGCTCCCTATATTTCCCTATATTTTCAAGCATTTTTGCCGAAAATCCCTATAAAACCCTATATTTTTGTGGAATTAAATTTGCAATTTGACTTTTCGCATGTGAAATGAAAATGATGGTTACTGTTTAGCATTTCTTATGGTTCCAAGCATTCTTTAAAGAAAAGTTTCCGGATGCCAGCTCGTTCCTTGGGTGAAAAAGCCGGCGTGTCTTTCCTGAACATTGCTCAAGTTGTGTTTATAATCTTTTGATATGCCAATCGAACACCCGGCCGGTTAATTTGATATTAATTTGCCATGCATTTGAAGCCATAAGGCCCTCTATTTTCCCTATATTTTATTCGCAAAAGCCGCATAAAGACCCTATAAATTTCATGGAAAACTTCCTATAAAATCCCTATATTTTTTGAAAGGGCCGCTGGGAGGCCTGCAGCTAGCAACAAGCAACAGATACAGTTGGTTCCACATGGTACTCGAAAAGAGTGTCAAGTACAAAATCTGCCTACAAGGCCACACCACCGCCCCATGGAGGAAAAAACATGTGGAAACTGTACGTCACCTCTAACATCGGGACATACTGGACAAAGCAGCTGACCTATAAGGGCGAAAAAAGATCTCTACGCCTGCTAGATAAGAAAATACCAAAACTGGGAATGACACACCCAGTTTGGGACTCCTGTCAAAACAACGTTAGGGCTGTTCCAGCTGCAATGACTAGGGCGAAGATGCTAACCGGCACCTACCTGACGCAAAGGAGAAAACAGAAAATAGGCACCATCGACAATGCTATTTGCCAACTTTGCAAACTGGAAGAGGAAGACCTGGAACATATGCTGGTGAGATGCCCAGAAACACAAGCAGTGAGGGAAACAAAACTTCAGAAAGTAATGGAAGGATGGGTGCCAGAAGTGCCAACCTTCCGGAAACTCCTAAATGGGCCAGACAGAGAACACCCGAACTACGGAAGAACACAGCGCTCCATAAACAGTCTCTGTCACGGCATCCACCATGCAAGACTTCAGCTTACGCAAAATCAAAATCAAAAATTAAAGCAAAACTAGTGTCAAAAACAATCCTAGCTGAAGGTAGAAAATAAGGTAGCCAGTCCCCTACCCTTACAAAAATTAAAACTAACAAGCGTGGTAGCACTAACAATTATAGCACTAACAAATATAGTACTCTACTAAAACTGGGGTGAGAGGGAATAGAATAGTATAGTTAAATGTGACTTAATACCTACAGCTGGTAGGGTTCTCCTGCAATAAAGGAGGAACATACTTCAGAAGAAGAAGAAGAAGAAGGTCCCTAATTATCACTGCAGTTCAGCTTGCTGAAGCAGTGATATAGTTTTCCTTGGAAAGAAAACTTACACACTTTGGAAATTTCTTGACAGTGCTGCTTCACCCTACAGTCACTTACAAGGTTCCCCTTTCAATATGTTTCCCAAGATGCCCCATTTCAATGTGTAGGCTTACAAAATGCATTGTCACTAACTTCACTTTTCCATAAATGGGTAAAATAATTGTGATTTTCCCTGAATATTTCTCCACTGTCATTTCCTCCATGGACCAAATTCCGCCCCCTCCTTTTTCATACACCCCCTCTTACCTCAATCATGAATATAAAGCCAGCCCCTTCTCCAGGACTGCCCAATCAGGGCTGCAAATGGCTCATTACCATAAAGCCTGTCACATGGTTTTGTTTACATCAGCACAGGTGGCATGCAGTAGGACTTTATACCGAACTCCACCTGGTGGAAAAATTTGTAAACAGGTTTGGGACAAAATCTGTGCTGAGCAAAAAAATCTCCAATGTCAATCTATTTCATTACGTTTTCAGCTTTTACATTTTACTTCTTTAGACTTAACTGGCACTAATTTTTTTCATCTTCTGTGGCAATAAATGGCAAACTAGGAATTTACTAATTTTGGCTATTTTAGCAATACTTTTTCAAAAATCTGTCTTTTGAGTCAATGACGTATATATATCACATAGACCCCTTTTATTTAAGTAAATTATAAAATATGTTATAAATATACTTCAGTAGATCACTATAGGTAATAAAACACAAATTTAATTATTTTTATTTCAATCATTGCATTCTCAGTACATTTTTTTGCCCTGGGTGATTCACCCAGGGTACTTTTTTTGAAAAGCCAGTCTGAGAGGTTTTCTGAGAAGTGTTGTCCTGGCATGAATAGGGGTGTGGGTACAGCCAATATGGCCACTTCATGTTCTAATGATGTTATAGTAAAATGCGTTTCAGTTTTGGGTTGAGTTGGGTTGAGTTGATTTTTTTTTTTTTTTTTAATTGAAAAAAAAAAAAAAATTTTTATTAAATTTTTTTTTTTTTACGGTTTGTTGATAGATTGTTTGAGTCTTGAGGGACTGTTTTCAAGCTGACTTTGCATTATAATATCGCCCACATGACAGTCGTCCATTCGTTTCAAGGAAGGCCAATAATGCATTTAGCATTTGCTTTTTGCAGTGCATCTATTCTCAAAGCAGTCTAACAATGCTAATTGCAATTCTGCAAGTTCTAAAGCCTATTTTCATCCTCAGTTTACCAAATTGCCATTGAGGAACAGCACTTGAAGGCAATCTGACAGGTGTCAAAGCTGATTGCACTTCGCAGTGCAGTGCTACTTTGATGTTATATCCATGGATCTTATGCTTAGGCCTATTACTCATTCCCAACAGAACCCAGGGTTTGAATCCTCGGATTCTTGTTAATTTTAAAAACTAGCATAAAACCCGTGATGACATGAATCCTACTATTAAAAGTATCTAGCCATATTTTGCAAAAAGAAATAAATAAAAGTTTTATTGTTGGTTACCTGATCACATAAGGGGGAGATCATTTAATAACCGGGGGCAGGGGGACGCTTGGACTTGGAGTTTCTTTTAAATAAATAATTTCTTGCTCAATTTTGGTAAAATAAATAAATAAGTTTTGGCCCTCCACAATCGAAACATGGCAGTGCTGCTAGTAAAACTGAAAGACAGAAAGTGTGACACCAACTGAAGAATGCAAGTTAAAACACCAAAGAATTAACTTATAGATATATTCTCTCTTGAATTTTTCACTCTTCACTACTTTTCTTGATAAACCATTGATTGTATTTCCACTTCCTGGGGGATTCATTATTTTGTTCAGTCAGACTAAGTTCTTAGTTCAATTTATCAATTAGGCTTCCACAGCTCTGTGTGTCAATTTTAAAACACACACAACTGACAGTATATTTTAAGCTACGCTTGATACAAGGCTGAATGACAAGAAGCAGCAGTACTTCATTGGCTCCGTCCAAAAAGGCGTGTAAAATAACTGCAGTGAATCACACACTGCAAGCAGTTTGTATGAGAGGCACTGCACCTAATTGCTGCAGTGTATCCCTCACCCATTAGTGTTATGTACGCTTTTCCTATACCCCTATCATGTTGACCTCTAGTTGGTAAACGATCAGCAGCAATGCACAGGTCACAGTTGACTGCACACTTTTCTCAGACTGATGCCTTGTTTGGGGAACCCCCTTGGAGGTCAGGGGGGGGGATGCATATGATGTCATTCATTGCTACAGCATTGGATTTCCCTTGCTAGCGAGTTTATTATTGGATTAACATGTACCAAAAGTTGATCACTTCACGTGGAGGCCCATCCCATGGTGCATGACAAATGGCATTATGATTGAAGAAGGCAGGCAGCAGAAACTTGACCCACAAGATATGGCAGAATTTCAATCTCATAGGCAGCTCCTCTACGAGGTCTGCCAAAAAACCAAACGGAGCATCCAACGCATGATAAATATATACATATAGCATGTGATAATTCTCAGTTATGTCATGTCCACCAGTTTTCCCCGTGTTTATCACGTGAACTCCACGAGTCCACTTGCATTGTCAGCTGGGAGCTGGAGCATACCCTATTTTTTTCTGATTCATTTCTTTCTGTTCTTTCAAGGGATATTCAGGGTCTTTCAATTGCCCCAACTTACTATACACACACAGCAGTCAGTGGCGTAGCTAGGAAATTTTCCAGGGGGGGGCAAAATATTCAAGTCAGCGATGGAAATGGAACATTTTTGTCGAGGGAGCTATTATTGCTGTCGTGGCAGAGGCGCACCATCGCCAAAATGCAACGTTTGATGACAATGTAATCATTTCTTTCCTGGTCAGGATGGAGCCAGGGGGGGCGACCGCCCCCCTGCCCCCCCTGTAGCTACGCCACTGACAGCAGTAAATACCAGTGATGGAAATGGAAAATTTTCGTTGGTGGAGCTCTCGGCTCTTGCGGCAGCGGCTCGCCATTCCAAATTTTCAAAAGGGAAAGAATCCTTGAGGACTGAAAAAGTAAGATGATAATTTTTAATTTCACCACTGATCATTGGGGGAGTAGCAGGGTAGAGCTCCCCCTGTTTTTTGGTCAAGGGAGCTCAGCTCCCCCGAGCTCCCCCCCATTTCCATCACTGGTAAATACAATTGGAAGCTTCGTGGTTCTACCATAGACTTCATAATTTTGCACATGGTGGCAGCACCTGTATGTTGCACTGTGGAAAAAATCTGTGCAGCTCATATTCCATGTGACTGACAGTCTGCTTGTTCCATGTGTTGACAATGTTGATACACACATCTAGGAGTATTACACTGGTCTCATTGTACAAATTTGCTGGCTTAAGTGGCTTTTATTGAATGCATAGGCCTATATATATTTCAAGAGTTAAGTGCAAGATGGAATTACCGGCACTAGCGCCACCTGGCAGTGTGACTGGAGTGGATGCCAGTGGAGTTGTAAGACTGAACCTGCTCACACTACCCCCAGCTCTGGAAGCTCAGACTATAATGCCAATGGCAGCTGATTCAAATGTTGTCTCAAACTCTCAAAATTCTGATTGTGGAAATCTTGGTTCTACAATTATTATTCAACCAGAAGAGTTAAAAACTGAAGATGTTAAAAAAGAATGTGTTGGTGTTAAACAAGAAACTTACAATGACGTCATGGAGATTAATGGATTAATTGATATAGAACCGCAACCCAATGTAAAGCATGGATTAATTGATATAAAACCACAACCGGGATTAGGTGATATCAAACCCAATAAACAGCATGGATTAATTGATATAAAACCACAACTGGAATTACATGATATCAAACCCCGTGATCAACAGGAATTAAATGATATAAACCCGCAACTGGTATTAGGTGATATCGAACACCGTGATAAACAGGAATTAATTGATATAAAACCACGTGTCAGTGAAATTTGTGACTCGAGTCATTGTGATGAAAAACGAATTGAAGCAGACTTAGTACGGCCTGAACAAGGAGCCACTGGAGGTTACATGCTACAGACACTTGGTCTATATATTGAGCCAAAATTCGCTCCCTTTCCAATTACTCCTGAACTTAATCCTATCGGCCCTAAACCTATTGAAATTATTCCTAAGCCTGAAGTGCCCCCTAGTGAGGGAACAGAGCTGAACGCTATCACAAGTTACAGAAGACACAGCGTTAATCACAATGAGAGCAGGCCTTTGTCTTGCAAGTTTTGTCATGTGCGGCTTTTGACTGACTCGGGATTTCGGAAGCACATGAGATGTCTTCATAACGACAACTATTTTCCGTGTGCCTTGTGTCGACACATTTTTTCAGAGAAATCCGAACTACGAAGGCACGTGGTACGGGAGCATCCCGGCAAAATGTACGAGTGTGAAACATGTGGAAAGTTCATAAGCAGAGCAGAAAGAACCACTCATAATCACAACTCTATATGTTCCGCCTGTGGGATGTCATATTCGGACCAGCGTCAACTGAATCTTCATAAGCTCAAGTGCAAAGCAGCGTTAAATAAAAAGACGTACAGTTGTAAGGTCTGTCGGGAAGAGTTCAAGAATCAAAATAAACATCAGGTCCATATGAACACACACAAAAAAGAGAGAGAGAGAAATTTTGCCTGTGAGATTTGTGGTGCATGCTTCCACTTCGTTTCACGTCGTGACAAACATATGAAGAAACAGCACCCCAAGACGAATTCCACGGAATGCAGCTATTGTGGTCTGAGGTTTAAGGACCTTCGGTTGTACAAGAAACACTTGAAAAGACACACAGAGAAGGATACCAGACCAGAATGCGATGCTTGTGGTTTCAAGTCCACGTCAAAGGAATTTCTGGCTATCCATAAGGCAAAAAAACATGGCGGCCCTTTGCCCAGGGAATGTCCGGAATGTTCCGAAAGATTCTTAACTGCCACGAAGCTAAAGAAACACATAGACGAGAAACATCCACAAAAAAATACTTCCGAGGTATCCGCTAACGCTAATCTCTACGCAACCCAAAAAGCACCTCCTAAATACCAGAAAGCACCTCCTAAATACCAGTGTAAGCACTGCCAAAAGACGTTCTACAAGAAAAAGTACCTCCAATCTCACGAGAAAACACACGGAGCATTGAAATGTGACTTTTGTGAGAAGACATATAATTTTGAGGAAAAGAGAATCTATCATATTTGGAAGAAACATGGCGGGCCAATGCCATACGCTTGTAATGAATGCGGAGAAGGATTTACGTCTATGGTCAAGATGGCGAACCATATCAAGACCTCACATGCTCCACAAGAGGAGACAGGAAATGAAATACTAGTTCCGTCGAACAATGTTTCAACTTCTGACCTGCAGGACCAAGAATTACCTGGCTTTGGTAATCATCACCTGAACGATGATGAAGGTTGTCAGGTGGGAGAAATAAAAACAGAGAAACTCTGCAATATCCAACAAGGAAGCCACGTTTGTCCAGACTGTGGAGCAGCGTTTTCCTCAAAATTACGTCTCATGACACACATTTGTAAAATCCCTGAACATATATCCATTGACACTAATGTCAACGCAACACAAAAAATATCTCCTAAATACCAGCGCGGACACCCCCAGATGACATACTATAAGAGGAAGTGCTTCTTGTCTAAAAAAAAGTGGCAGAGCTACCCTGTGAGGGCGTTAAAATGCGACTTTTGTGACAGGACATATAATTTTGAGGAAAAGAGAATCTATCATATTTGGGAGAAACATGGCGGGCCAATGCCTTACAATTGTCAACATTGCGGAGAAGGATTTACAGGTATGGTCAAGATGGCGAACCATATCAAGACCTCACATGCTCCACAAAAAGAGACGAGAAATGGCGAATCAGTTCCGCTGAGCAATGTTTCAACTTCTGATCTGAAACAGGAACAAGAATTAGCTGGTGAAAGTAGTCATCACCTGAACGATGATAAAGGTTGTCAGGTGGGAGAAATAAAAACGGAGGAACTCAACGCAACCCAAAGAATACCTCCTAAATACCAGCGCGGGCACCACCAAAAGACATACTACAAGAGGAGGTTCCTCCTTTCTACAAAGAAAGGGCACGGCACAAATGTCAAAGCGTTCAAATGCGACTTTTGCGACAGGACATATAAATGTGAGGAAACGAGATCCTTCCATATTTGGAAGAAACATGGCGGGCCAATGCCATACGCTTGTAATCACTGCGGAGAAAGGTTTACGTCTACGGTCAAGATGGCGAATCATATCAAGGCCTCGCATGCGCCACAAGAAAATACGGGAAATGACATACCAGTTCCGTTGAGCAATGTTTCAACTTCTGACATGCGGGACCAAGAATTAACCGGCACAAGTGATCACTGATCACTGATCATCCAAATGAGGATTAAATTATCTCAAAAACGAAATAAAAACAGAGAAACGCTGCGAAACCAAGGAGGAAAGCCACATTTGCCCAGACTGTGGAGGAGCGTATTCTTCAAAATTTGCTAATGACACGGAGTTGTGACAACTCTGAGCTCTGAGCGTGACTCCGCAATATGCCCCATTCGTTTCTCCCAACGAGAAATGTGACGCTTGAAATTTGGTGAAGAACTATAAACTTATTCTGAAATATTTGTAATGAAATTGATTATGGTTAATTTTGTTATACATTTTTACTTCACTCATTGTCCAAAATGATTGCCTAAAATCAAACGAAAATAAACTGTTTCCTAAAAAATTCGAGTTTGTGTAAAAATGCTGTGGTTACAATAAACTGTTCTGTCATTAATAAAAGATCTTTTTTTCAACATCAACATATGATCAATACAAACAGGAAATTTGTTGTCTGTCAAATCGAGATAACTGGTTTAGCCCATAGGGCAAGCCCCTCCCCCCAAAGAAGTTTAGGAAACACAAAAATTTTGTTCAAGGAGGGTAAACAAATTCAGAGCTTCCATAACTCTGCTGTGCCCATGCAAAAAATTTTAAAAAGTTGTCAATGCCCCACCACTTTATTTTGAAAATGACGCCACTGGTAAAAATTCAGGCATCAATCTAACATTATTGAAAATCAGTGGTTCCCAAGCTTTTTTTATTTGAAATGGTATTTAGTCTTGATTATGAAATTGAGGCAACAATATCACTCTCCTTCCACAACATATGCATGTGCTACACATGTGGTTCAGCCAACAGCCTTTAGAAACCGTACTTTGCAGATCAAAAATGGATCTCAACGGCCGTTGTATACAAACTAATTGAAATTATTGTTTGCATTTGACGCCCAGTGCTGGGCCAGTGAGCAGATGTAATGATGAGATAGGTGATTAATTTTTTTTTGCATTAAAAACTTAGGATAACTCATATATTTCGAATATTCGATGGAATTTTTATTAAAATTTATTCTTCATGGAGGAGGGTAGGTTTTTATTAAGGCCCTTAAGGGGTGTGTCTAATACAGAAAGTACGATATATGTAGGATTTTCCAATTTAGACAAGACTCCATTGATATTTGAGCTGATATGCCTTAAACCACACCTCCCTTATATAGGTATAGGTGGAGCCACATGGTCCTGTACGCGACGAGAGAGATCAGATTTTTCACAGTAATAACAAACAGCAACATAATGCTCGAGATTTATCAATTTCCTTTCAATTTATTAAATTCTCAGTGATATGAAGAACAAGTAAAGCTACTGATTAATTAATTAACCATTAATATAACGCCAATTTGTTTGGAGTGAGCTTGATCTGATTGAAATAAAAAAGTGATGTTGAAATATCCCGACCAACATTCACCAAGCCAGACTTTGTCAAGTACCAAAAATTCCCAGCACATGACATACTTAATAAATTCTCTATTTTTGGCAGTCCAAAAAGCGATTCAGGTTGAGGCCCACTGAACAAGCCTGGTCTTAAATCGGGCTTCTGACGTGGGGCGACGCCGACGGTAATTGTGGGTAGGACCCTGTTGCCAACCCGCGCAGACCTACTCTGGACTGATTTCTAATTAATAAAATTCTTCAGAACAGCTTGTCATACACAGATCGATAGATTGACAGACGCACATACATTTACACATCAGAGCTTCGGAGTCGGGTAACAAGTTAATCGCCTCCTGACTGCTTTGCCATCCTTAAAAAAAAAATCTATTAAAGACTCCTGCATATATAAATTCCCTTCCTCTTGTGACTTCCCAGACCTGCAATCAGGAAAGGCTCACTGCAGGTGTTTACTCCAGCTCAAGAGAGGGCTTCTAAAGGCCGAGGAGTAAAGGCAAGGATAAAGGTCGAGTAGTAAAGGGCAGAGGAGTAAAGGCCAATGAGTGAAGGCTGAGGAGTAAAGGCCGAGGAGTAAAGGTCAAGGGGTAAAGGTCAAGGAGTAAAGGCAGCCATGGAGTAAGAGTGAAGGGTGAAGAGTATATGGTGAGGAGTAAAGTTGAGGAGTATATTATGGTGAGGAGTAAAGGCAGAGAAGTGAAGGCCAATGAGTAAAGGCAGAGGAGTGAAGGGTGAGGAGTGAAGCTGAGGAGTAAAGCTGGGTAAAGGGTGAGGAGAGATAGATAAGTGGAGCATGTGAAGGGAGAGGAGTAAAGGGCAAGGAGTAAAGGGTTGGGAGTAAAGGGTTGAGGAGTAAAGGCATAGGAGTAAATGGTTGTGAAGGGTGGTGAGTAAAGGGTCAGGAGTAAAGGCAGAGGAGCAAAGGGTGATGAGTGGTTGAGGAGTAATGGTTCAGCCAACAGCCTTTAGAAACCGTACTTTGCAGATCAAAAATGGATCTCAATGGCTGTCGTGTACAAACTAATGTTTGCATTAGGCGCTAAGTGGGCATATAGGTGATTAATTTTTTTTTGCATTAAAAACTTGGGATAAAGTCATATTTTGATGGAGTTTTTATTAAAATTTATTCTTCGTAGGGGTGTGTCTAATACAGAAAATACAATATGTGTAGGATTTTCCAATTTAGACAAGACTCCATTGATATTTGAGCTGATATGCCTTAAACCACACCTCCCTTATATAGGTATAGGTGGAGCCACATGGTCCGGTATGCGACAAGAGACATCTGATTTTTTACAGTAACAACAAACAGCAACACAATCCTCGAGATTTATCAATTTCCTCTCAACTGATTAAATTCTCAGTAATATAAAGAGCAAATAAAGCTACTGATTAATTAATTAACCATTAATATAATGCCAATTTGTTTGGAGTGAGCTTGATGTGATTGAAATAAAAATGCGATGTTAAAATATCCCAACCAGCATTCACCGCCAGACTTGATCAAGTACCAAAAATTCCCAGCACATGACATACTTAATAAATTCTCTATTTTTGGCAGTCCAAAAAGCGATTCAGGTTGAGGCCCACTGAACAAGCCTGGTCTTAAATCGGGCTTCTGACGTGGGGCGACGCCGACGGTAATTGTGGGTAGGACCCTGTTGCCAACCCGCGCAGACCTACTCTGGACTGATTTCTAATTAATAAAATTCTTCAGAACAACTTGATACGGATGGACAGACGCACATACGCGTAAACATCAGTGCTTCGGAGTCCGGGGTAGCAGGTGAACCGCCTTCGACTCCCGATCCTTCCTTTAAAAAAAACCAACTCAGACTTTCCTGCAATTCGACTCCCTTCCTCTTATGATTAGGAGTAGAGAGTGAGGAGTAAAGGCTGCCAATGAGTAAAGGGTGATGAGTAAAGGGTGAGGAACACTTCGCATCAGTACTTCCATTAGAATTTCGATGAAAATCACATGCCATACTAAAATTAAGCATTTCAACACTGACCTACCATATGGATCATTGGATCCGTCTAACTTTATTCACAACTAATTTAATAACACAACACACATGACTGAACGTACTCTTTATTGAACAGCCTACGGTAATTCATTATAAACAAGTTCACATCATAATCATGTTTTCTCAGCACACAGTCGTATACTTTAACCAATGCTAAGCAATAATACAATACATCATATTTATTTATTTATTTTCATAATTCAATATATTTCTATTTTTTTGGTTCTTCTTTTTTGTCCTCCTTTTTCTCGGAGCCTCTGTTCTGCGTCAGCGTTCCCATGGCGTTCCTAATAGCCTCACTCTGGGGATCGACGCCTGGTAACCCTTCCAGAACGCTCTGTAAGAACTCCGGGTCGCTTATCACTTCTGAGAAATCTTCCTCCTCCTATAAAGTAGAAATTAATGGAATAGAATATATACTTGTATTCGTCTGTTATCACATAAATCATCTGAACGACAGTTTAAGGGCACATGCTGGTCGAAAAATGGTGAAAATATTTTAGAAATTGGAAATTCTGATTTTGACTGTTTCAATAAGGGCTATTCCATTTAAAAATCTGGGGGGGGGGGTGGTCAGGTTACATTTTTTACCCCCCCCATGCATCTAAAGTGAATTAGTTTCGACCCCCCCATGCATTAACTTCGATTTTTTTGGAGACCCTACATGCACCAAATGCGAATTTTTTACCCACCCTACATGCATCAAATCCGAATTTTTTTAGACCCCCTCCCACGACAAACATTTTTTGACCCCCTCCCTCCAAAAAAAAAATCTCAACCCTACATACATCTGAATTTTTTTAGTTTTTAGACTGAAAAAAAAAAATCTCAACTCTGCATATGAATTTTTGAAAGAATCTACATCAATGTGTTGAATATTTCTTTGGCTGCACTGTATGCCGTATCAACTTCAGATCCTAGCCTATCTCAGATGGATGGATGGATGATTGGGGCTTCGCGTCCTGTAGTTTTGCACTTGTACTAAGTTGGTAGGCTAATTAGCAGGGGAAGGACACGGCAATGAGGATTTGCATATTAAAGTTGGGTCTTTGCCTATCTCGGACACGGTCATTGGAAAACTTGCTTCATATTTAACTAAGAGTTCTAGACTGTGCCTATCTCGGACACGGTCATTGGAAAACTTGCTTCATATTTAACTAAGAGTTCTTTGTCTAGGCCTGACAGCTAGATATTCTCTTAACTCGGACAGAATAGTACAGTCTATTTTACTCCGACTTAAGCAAGGTTTACTGTTCTCCGTGATATGACGCAGGTGAAGCGAGACTTTCCAAAATTCTTGAATTTATTCCTTATTTTCCAAAAGGCTCTCTGATGGAGGCGGAGGCAGTTCACCGCCGTGATATGATGGAGGAGGAAGTCAAATCCTCCAAAATTCTTGAAATTAATATTTATTTTTGGAAGGGACTTAGTTTTCCATTTTTCTTGGCATATTTTTTGTAGCATCTCGATGACTTCATACTGAGTCAGATGCTTCTCCGTGCGGAGGCGGAGGCCTCTCCGTGATATGACGGAAGCCTCTCCCTGATATGACCGAGGCCTCTCTGTGATATGACGGACTCAGACGGAGGCAGCAGGGAAAACTCTTAAATTTCACAAGATAGTTAAAATTTCCCCATTTAGTTTCCAGTCAAATTATTCCAGGGAGCTCCATTGATCCAATAGATGATTTTCTCAAGAAAAGTAATTTTATTCAATTTTTGGCAATTTCTGTATCAGTGTAACTTGTCTTGAGGCAGAGCTCCTTCTCTTTGGAGTCCAGGTTGTAAGATCACATGTGAAACATCCATTACACAATATGTATTGCCTCCTAAGATCCGGCACAAGATCAATAGCTGATCCCACCAGAACTGTCAGATATATATTTTTATGTCTTACAAAGTAATTCCTAACATACTGAAGAGGATATAAATAACCAGGAAATACCCAGTGGTTCGCCTGGGGAGAGGCGGTACATACATGTATAAGAAGAAGAAGAAGCCTAGTCAGCCAAAACAAACATGGCTAAGTTATTTCCCAGTAAGTCCTGGTAAAAGTAGTTAACCACTTTAGGATAACCATGTTAAGCTTTTATACAATCTGGCACAGCTCTCCATCCTCCAGCACCTGTCCAGCACTAACTGCAGGAGGGTAGAGCTGTCCACTGACACAAAATGCGACGTCCGGCGTCCAGGGAAAACCACCAACTACTACTACTACTCGCGATCATGAAAGATGGCAAAAACGTGGTGCAAATTCGTCTGAAATGATGGTTTATTTAATTTCTTGTAGCAAGTAGGTAGCAATACTTTATTTAGTAGGTGTCTGGGGGTCGGAGGACCCCCTACATACATCTAAATCGAATTTTTCGGGTCCCCTACGTACATCTAAATCGATTTGTTTGCTACCCCACCATACATCTAAAGTGAATTTTTGCCGACCCCCCCATCCATCTTACGAAAAATAAATCAACCCGACCACCCCCCCCCCAGAGTTTTAAATGGAATAGCCCTAAATACAGATGTCCAGACAACAAATGCAACTGAAATTACGCAAAAATTCCTATTATAACCCTGTAAACAACCTTGCTGATCTTACCTTTACAGTTAAAATTATTAAGAGTTTATTTCCTTTTTTTGCCGTTTTCCGAAAACTGCGAATTTTAGTGACTTTGAGTGCTTACAAAAAATTCATCTCAAAAACCGCTGAAGGCATCATAATGAATTTTGGCATACTGCTTACTGACAAGTTTGCTTTCGCAATAAGGCTATTTTCAGAGCTGCATTTGGATTAAAGGCCGAGGGACAGCGATTCGAACCTGAAAGATTGTGAATTAGCTCCATAGTCCCATGTTCGCGAACCAAGAAAAACCCTATAAAAACATATTTTTAGTCTGAAAATAGTCTTATTGCGGATCCGAATACCTCAAATTATGAAAATAAATGAGTTCTGATTATTCTGATAGTTCAGTCTTGAGATGAATTTTTTGTAAGGCAGAATACTCAAAAATATGTAAAATTCTTTGTTGTCATGGCAACCGTAACCATGGCAACGTAAAATTTCACGGAGGGTCATAATTTGGTGCCCCGAGGACCTGTGTAAAATTTCATAGCTCTAGCTGCAACCGTTTCTTCTGGACAGCATACACACATTTTTCGACCAGCATGTGCCCTTAAGTGTGTATTTGATTTAAAATATTACATGTGCCTAAATTTGTCATAATTATAAACAAGCGGGCTGAACGACGAAAAGATTTAAAAAAATAATCATTCCTACCTTTGGTTTTGGTTTCTCCTCATCTGTCTCCATTGGCGTCGCCCCTTCTGCTTTTTCTGGAAAACAAAACATATATCATTACAGGTAAGTACTTTATTTTTAACAGAGATATTTTTCAGACATCAGCCATTACTATCTGGCATCAACTAAGCTTCTTCCATGGCAAAGATCAATTGAATTGAAATTTTTAAACCATTTATCACAAGGCCCATACTTGTATATTTTTTTTCAAATAACAATAGAATTACAAAGAAATTTACACAATGTAGGCCTATGGCAAAAACTTTCCAACAACGAGAACAATAAATGATCGTGACTGTGCAGAAAAAAGACAAGTAAATTACTTTGCCACTTCTTACTACACATTTTTACGACTACAAGATAATCTTCAGCTTTTCAGTTCTATCCAGCGAGTAGATTTAATTCTTTTCCATAAATTTATATCATTTTTGAATGGTCATTAAACCGAAAACTTGGAGAATAAGCCGAAATAAACGCTCACCTTCATTCTGCAGCGACATCTGGAGGGCATACGCAATCTGCTCGTCCTCTGACATGGAGGAGAAGTCGGGAACAGCACTAGGGGGCGCTGGGGTGGGGGCGGTGGTTGCTGGGGTGGAGTCAGACGCCTGCTGCATACTCATCTCAAGCGCCTGGAAACGGGAGAAATGGTTATTTATTGAACAATCTATCAATCATCAGTCACGCAATATTTTGATGGTAAAATAATCATACAAGAACTGCTTCAAATTCAAAACCATTCTTGGGGAATATTGTAATTTATTCTTGTTGTATTAAGGCCATATGCCTGTAATTGTAGTTTCAATCAGATCATATTCCTGTGTCTCTCATTCATAGAAATAATGAATTTTCAGTAAATTAAACAATAACTTATTATAAAATTTCAAATAAAATTTCAATGACACGACTTGAAGACTTTGGGCATCATTTTCAAAGCAAAAAGCTCAGTGAATTCCTGATTTAAAATTCAGCTGATGTTGAAGTAAAAACTAATCGCAACCTATTAATATATTTGCCTCATTCTGATAACTACTGTGCCCAGAACTTACATTTTTGCAATCAAGAATTAGTGTATTAATGATTTCAATCAATCTTGAATTCAAATGATTGCCAAAAAACATTAGTTCTAGCATCTGCTCAGCTAGAACTTTGACCAACACACTATACCAAAACTCGAGCAACATCTAGTAATTCTAGTTCAGCCCTCAAACTTCAGTTCTTGGCACTAACCTGTTTGAGGACAGCGTCCTCTGCATTGTCTTCTTGCATCGGAGTGGCCCCAACTTCAGCGGCCGACTGTTCTTGGGCTTTTCTTGCCTCGTCCTCCTGTCTGGCTCTCTGCTCTTCCATCGACACCCTCAGGGCCTGTGATACGAAAGCACGAAGTTGAAAATTTTTAAATCTAAATGAGAACTTGTGTGTATAGAATGCAGACAGCAGATATTTAGCAGTGTATAACCAGATGAATCAATTGGTTGCCAATCAGTAGCATATAATTGGTTTTGGTTGGTTTGTTGACCTATTGGTTGCTGACCAAAAACTTTTTTTTTCAAGTAGATGGCCAAGTTGCCAGATCCAAGTAGCCAACTTCACAGATCTCAATATGAAGGGATCTTTGTCATATTTGAAATAAATAATATTTTTAAATTCTATAATTGTAATATTGTATAAAATTAATATTCAGAGAAACTATATTGATCTGAACCTGAATCAAATAATTGAGAATAAAACTCCAATGTTGAAAACTAATCAAGGTGAAGTCAATTACAGAACTTTAATTTTTCACAAAGGACCCAGCGACTGGCAGCCCAGCATGCTACCACTGAGCTAACCCTCCCCTTGAAAGCAGCACAGAACTCACCAAAGCTAATTCAGGATCATCATTAGGATCGACTCCGAACTCAAATCCTCCCTGGACGGCTCCAGTGCCATCCTCTCCGACCACGATGGGGGAGTTGATGAGGGCGTCCGAGAGAAGGGGGCCGGGGGGCACTGTTACCAGGTGGGAACTGAAACACAAAGTAAAGACGGTCAAACAGAAAACAATACATAGCAAAATTAAACAAATTAAATTGCAGATGTTGCAAATATTCTTAGATTAACATTAACATAAGAACTTCAAAGATGCATGATTGGTGCTTTACATCCTGCACTTTGCATTTGTTGTATGCTAATTCAGGACCAAAGTATGACACAGCAACAATGAGTATTATGCACTCCATTCTATTCATTTATCACAAAAATACTGCCTTCTAAGTTCTAATGCCATCATCTGAATGGAAAATTATTAAACGAAAAATCTAGAGATAACTCACCTTGTGCCTTCCTTGCCATTGATTGTGTTTACGAATGACGTCAGTTTGTCAGTGTTCAAAGTCTGAAAAACAAATTAACACATTTTATTCAGCATAACAGTAGCTTTGGTGTGAATCTACGAATATTTATATTGCATAAAGCATGCAATGATGAACACTTGAAAAAAAAAATTTGAAATAAAACTTTACCTCTTCTCCAAAATTGACCACATCCACGTTGACTTTCTCCTTTTTCAATCGTTTGGCCAGTTTCACCAACTGAAACAAAGAAAAGTTATTCATTGCTGACCTCACAAAAATAGCAACAAATACAGAAATAATTCAGTTGATAAGATATTCAATTAATGGTGTACAGATTTCTACAACTATCCCCTTACATTAAGTGTGCCTTTCCCGTAAGATGTTGGGTTTCAAAATAAAGAATCAAACTTTTGATGGTCTTTTTGAAACGGATAAATTTCTTTATACTTGCAGATTTTTTTTTTCGCCACAATGTTTTATAAAAACTGAGGCTGTGAAACTTCAGGTACCAGTGCCAATTAAACCAATCTAATTATATTTAAACATTAATAACAGCCTAAAAGCCTTGGCCTTTGCTCTAAGACCAATTAAAATTCAGAATCCTTACCTCCTTGTCATCATCCTCAACGGGACTCCCAATGAACACGACAATCCTCAACTTGTGGTTCTTGCCTTGACGATGCTTCAGGGCCAGCTGCAATCAACAAGTACAGTATTATATATATAAAACAATCAATATTAGGACATATCTAATTGCTGGATTTAATTCTGCTAGATTTCGTTTTGTTATACTAAGTCATAGAGACGAACAGCCACAGATGATACAGAAGATTGCAGTTTTATCATTGCCCAATTAACACATTTAAACCAAGTTCTCGGTGTTTAACTGATCAAAATTCCTGTTCATAGCAAAACGTAAATTGACAAAAGAATTAAAGAATACATTGTTTCAACTAACATTTTGTAGTTTATCCACTTCCAAGTTTTTTTAATTTATAAATTACTAGCATAGTACCCGTGATAATGGATATAATGAGAGTAAGAATGGTAGAGAGGGGGAACAGCCAAGGGCCAGTGTTTCAAGACAGTGGCCCCTCCCTCCCTCCATAGGAGTCCAGGGAAAACACAACAACTACAACTATTGTGGAGAAGATTGATAGCTGTGCATAAACTAGAAGCAAACAGGTTTGCAATGTGCGCAAGAGAGACGCCCTTGCAGATCTATCCGTTGCTGTAATTTCTGAACTGCTAAGACTCCTTTACAATATTAATGACTGAACTTAAAAACAAAATGAGGATGATAGGAGATACTGTGAGTTAAAAAAAGAAAAGTTTAAGTCCTTTTTATTTACTTGTTGAGTGAGACAGTTTCGAGTGAGTTGGTATTGATGAAGCACAATATCAAAAAGACATTTATGAAATGTTTTAACTTTTCTCTTAGCATTTAATAGGTAGGCCCCATGTTGAGTAATAATGAATGTGTACATTGTCATTATGATTATTTGTAATTATAGTATAATAAGGCATGAAAAAGAAATATTCATTGCCTTTCATTGTGGTATCGTTATTTACTGGCCATACCACCAGAGGCGCTGCTGTCTGGGATGTAGTTCATGTCAATAGGGCTTTGCAGTGCAGCACATGTATGGATGTTTACTTTGAGCTTTAAACTCGGCTGTTGTGGGGCCGTTTTGCCGATTTTCGAGCCATTTCAGCACGGGAAAAGTATTCCTCGGCGAGATTTTGACATTTTGATAATAAATTGCACACTTTTTGATGCCATTAACTCCTGTGCACAGTGAATTCATCGGCAATAGGCGTTGCTACGTGAGCGAAAATACAGGTATTTGAGACATCAAGCACTTCCGGTCTTCTCACTACAACAATGTGGCTGCACACATTAATTACTATTAAGTGTAGTGCACTGGTATAACATGAACAGTTTGAGAAACCACACCCACTTATGGTTGTTGTAAGACGTGAAACAATGTTGCTTGCAAAGTTTTTGTTGTGGGCATTGAGTAGTTTGGGAGGAGTAGCGTAAAGCATCCATGAATTAAGGGTATGATTATCAGATCTGGAATGGACAACATACTCATAAGGCTTCTGTTGATTGCTATTAGTACTGTAAGTGTTGCACACATTATACTCACATGAGCGACCCTGACGCTGGAAATGAAGCGAAGATCTCCGTTTGGCTGAACGGCATGGAGGCGAGAAAGAATGCGCCCAGTGTCACTTGTTAGGGTAACCAGCACCTCAGGACTGTGGGAAGAGAAAAGAAAGAGATACAATTAAATAGAGCAACTTATTATACACACAAATGTTACAAGTGTTTATCATAAGAACAATTTTGTAGAAATTCATGAGATGGATGGATTATTGGGGCTTTACGTCCTGTATTTATGCAAGTTTGGCAAGCTAAGTAGGACAGGAGCAGGACACGACATTGTGACGACAATGAGGCGAAGGATGATTGAGACTACCGTCAAACGTAGGCCCAGGTGACCTGAGAAGAGCTGGATTCCTACCCTGGACCCAGCGAATGGCAGCCTAGGACACTACCACTAGACCAACCCTCCCTCTGTAGTAACTCATGAGCCTTCCAACTATTGTTCCTTGTTGAGAATGCGCAAAATTGCACATTTCTTTAAATCGATTTGATTTGACTTGATTAGTAACATAAATTCAAAGAACACTCACAGCGCCATAGTGAGGAGTCCCACGTTGTTCTCAGGATTGGAGCGAGACTTGGAATGGCAGATGAGGTTGACGGCGTCCTGCTGGGCCTGGAGGCGAGTGGGCACGAAATCGCCATTCCTCATGAAGTCACTGTTGTCAACACTGCAAGTACAAAGACAAATACATGAAATCAAGCGTAATATTTATATATTTATAAACACCTATTTGTTGGTTTTCTCCAGTACACTGACCTGTCACTAGTGAGTCATTACTACATGAATTATTTTTGTTTCTGAGATCAAATGAGCTTGTCCAGCAATACTGACAATAGGCCTACTATAGATTTCGATTTTAAAAAAATACAGAGGGGGACAGTTTTAACAGTACTCAGTAGCCTAACTCAAGACATGCAAAGTGCTTTGCCTGAGAATATAGGATAGGCCTACTTCATAGATTTCAGAAATTTTCAAATGATTGACTTGAAGATTTTGACAGCTGTCACTGTCACACCGACACCCCACTTCATTTGCCACACAAAAATACATTCAATTGACTTCAATACTGACAATAGCCCATACTATGCCATAGTCATGATTTACTGTTGAAAAAGTAAAACCAATGTTTTGGGAGAGAACAAAAAACATACTTTCCAATTTGCAAGTCTCAAGAGTCAGGACAACACAAGCTAAAATGAAGCTTGCTTTGTCATATTGGAGTGAGTGATAATGAGGAATATCTCATTCAACACTTTTGTCATGCAGAAAATCTCAAAAATCATGTTCCAACATGTTGAGTGCTTTCTACTCTCCGTCAAACATCAAATAACCTCATAGAGGTGAAGTTATCAGACATTTATGCCCGGGAAAAATAAACAAAATCTTTGTCATGTTTGTTGGCCATTTTTGCTAAATCATTCAGGGATCCACATCAACAAACCAAAAGAAGTCCCATTTATGGCCGATTTTCAAGGTTCTTGGGGCCAAACCATTGACCCTGGAACACAACAGAACTTTAGAAACCTCACTTACCATATCATAGTACTTTCCAGCACCATTTTTAGGCTTTTTTGCTCTTAAACTTCACCGGCTTCACTCCTTTTTCCAATAAATATTTAGTTTCTGAATTTCTCGAGAGGTAGCGCTTCGAGCTCCCAGCTGCCGGCGCCATCAGTCGACGCTTTCAGGAATCACAATGTGCGGCCGCAAAATGAATGATTCAATCAAGATCAGCAGATTCATTGATCTCTATACAGACCCCAGGCTACAGTAGCCTGCTAAATCAGTTGCGAGCGTGAGCGAGCAGGCTACAACATTTCACTGCTGGTGCTGCCTTTCTGGTCCTCGCTCACATGAATTTTTGAAGCAGCCTAGCTCAGTCCTGCTGAGTTCTAAGTAAGTAAGAGTGTAAATTTAGGGCCGAAGGCCCAAGCTTGATTGGCGATTTTTCGCCCTACAAGCTTTTGGAATATTTTGATGGGATGGCCCTTCCTCGAGAGAGGGAGCTGTGGCAATCCAGGAAATGTTATGTCGGAGTGGAGTGGAGGTGGGTAAGGGTCAGGGGGGTGAGAAGGCCAGGGAAGGCATCCATGTGTTGTCTAGAAGGCTTTTTCTACATCTAAGAAAATGGCGGCACCTTTCCATCCGAAGTGGGTGGCAGTTTTCATATGATGGAATAGTCTGTACGACAATAAGTTAACAAGACTGTCTCTTATGAATGTTGTGTTTAATCCAGTTAAAGTGTCAACATGGTACAAGGTAAGATTGGAATAAGGTAAACAACCGAGATTAACACGAGGTGGCGTGGCCACTGTCTAACGACTATCTCTCTACATCTAGGTAGATATATATAAAGGACTTAGGCTTTAGTAAATGTTTAAGACTAAACATACAGATAGATTAGACACGAAACGAGTATAACAACTAATACTGGAGTACAAACTATAATTGTAAACTAATGATTTAACATTACAGTTTTAAGAAAATGTAGATTTATAAGACATAAAAGTTAATTTAAATGTAACCTTATTCTACAATACGGTAACCAATACCAAACAGATTAATGAATAATACAAACAATGAAGTACACATGAATATAGATGTGACTACCTTAACTCTCTTACATATCCTCTATATTATATCCTCTATATGTAAACCAGAAATAAAGTGGAATTGCATAGGAAATACACAAAGGTGATAAGACACAAATACAGTAAAAAATGGACATTGTTAGGTAATTTAAATTACAATTTAGTCAGTCAGTGGTTGTGTCCCATTCACCAGAATTCAGCCATTGTGGGGCAAAGCGAGACCGAGTAGAGCGTCGAGGGGGTGTTGCAGGTGGGGAGCCAGTGGGAAGGGGTGTGACGGGAGGTAGGCCCATTGGGGGCATTGCGACAGGGGTTGGAGCATCGGCAGCTATTGGCTCAACCACGACGATCTCAGGGGGAGGAGGAGGGTTGGGCACATCAGGGGGAAGCACGACTGGGTCAACCGGGATTTCATCAACTATGGTAGTCGAGTCCGTGAGGTCACTGGCTTCGTCATGGTCTAAACCACGAATGGGACCGTTGTGGTGACGGTCCAGCACATCCGTCACCACCGGATAGCAATCACACATGGGTACCGTGTACAATTTGGCCCGGAACTGAGACTGGGTGAATTTACGAATCGAACAGTTGGTATCATCGGTGGCAACAACAAGGTACCTGTCGCGGGCTTTGGTTTTGTCCCGTTCAGCTTTGAGGTATACGAGATCGCCAATGGTAAAATGATGATGGTTTCGAGACACACGGCCCTTAACTTTAGACACTGCACTAGGACCATGATTTTGCGAACGTGAGAAATGCTGTTGACGAATAAGTTGCCGATCATCCAATGGTAACTGTTCTCCTGTGATTTGGTCGCGTTGAGTCCATATCTCACGGGACGATAAACCGCATTCTCTGAGGCGGCCATTCATGTTGGCAGTTGCAAGAGCTAAAGTTACTCCTGACAAAGGACCACCATCAGGGCACAGACGAAGACACTCTAAACCCAACTCACGGATGCATCTTTCAGCAACAGGGTTTTTATTGACGTTCTTGGCCTGGCCAAGAATTATTTGAATGCCAAGAGATTTTAAGAGGGGGTCATTAGTCAGGGGGGATAGACCTGGGGCACAATCAACACGAATGGTAATAAGGTGGTCTCCAAGGGAACGAAACTCAGCACTGAGTGACACAATGGCATCTCGCAGAGTGACCCGCTGTTCATTGGGGACAAACGTTGTAACAGTGTATGACGATACAGTTTCTCGGAGAATCATTACAAGTTGACGATTGCGCTTCATGATGTCTAGGCTAAAAGACGAGCCAATTTGGTCAGGTGGTGCGAGGTGGTCTGAGCATGAAGGTGCTCTGGCACTGTACGAAGCGAGGCACAGTGGTGGCATGCAGAGCAGACGGCACTGACAGCTTTATCCATGTCAAGTGCAAAGTAATGACGGGTGAGAACCTTCTTCATCTGGTGAGGGCTAGGGTGATTTAAGCGCAGATGAACCGCGGTAATTAGACCATCCAACACTGAGCGGGGCACAACAATACGGTCTCGAACTGGCTGAAAGGGCTGTCTGTCAGGAACAACCAAGAGGCTGTCAGTGGCAATTTGGGCAACCTGGAGGTATCGTCTGACGTCGGGGATATTCGCCACCTTTTTGGAAGGTCGAGTGCCTTGAGTTAAGTGTGAGTGGGTACGACGAAGGTCACTGCATTCCAATTGGGTAGCTTGCCAGGCACTGCGATTGGTGAACGGCATACGGACCGACCCGGTGAGAACATCAGAGACAGTAATAGATCGCACAACTGAGTCCGCCGCTTCTTGAATGAACCGGCACAACTGGCACTGGTGGTTTTCACAGTTCAAGGGTGCCTACTGGAATAGTCAGAGGGGAGATTGGCAACACCGGCAATATGCCGCACATGAATTTTGTAACGACTGACCACAGATAAGAAAGTAGTGACTCTGGCACTATTGGAGAACTCACCACGTAGAAGTTTTTCAACGGCTTGAACACATGGGCGACTGTCAGTGAGCACTTGGGTCTGATGAGTGGATTGTGTGATGAAGGGTGAAAAGTGCTTAATGGCAGATCCAATACATAATGCTTCCACTTCACATGGTAACCATGTTACTTGATTCTGGCGGAGCTTAGCGTTAAAGAATCCTGCAAGCAAGAGCTTATCGTTGCGGGACACATACAGAGTAGCAGCTAAGCCGTGGGCTTTAACAGAAGCGTCAGTTACAATCCACAAAAAGTCATCTGGACGCGGCAACGTGATAGAGCGAGCATTACTTAAGTTTTGTTTGGCTTGAGAGAAGGAAGCCAGAAGTTCATCAGTCCACTTAATTTTGTCTTTAGAAGGCCGACCAGCACAAGCCATGTCTAGGGGGTGAAGCAAATCAGCGTAACCAGGAAGCACTCGGGAAAGGACCTTGTACGCTCCAATGAAGGAACGCAAGTTGTGAACAGTCGTGGGTGGCTCAACAGCAGAAAGGGCAGAGAGCCTGTGAGGGCTCGCACAGAGGGTGCCGCTAGACCAGATCCATCCAAGTACGACTGTGGATTTTGGGCACACAATGGTTTTGGAAGCATTTAAAACTAGGTTATTTTGTTTAAGTGCACTTAAAACTTTTATCCAATTTGAGAGAATAGCGTCAGGAGTGTCACCTCCCACATATAGGTCGTCTGCAATTTTTGCGACCCAACCTTCCTGAATGAATTCGCCCAATACTCTGCTCATGAGTTCTTCAAGACTGGTCTCCGAGCCAGGCATGCCCATAGCAGATCTTGTGTAGACTCTAATGCCTTTGAATGGTGTACTTACACCACAGTATTTCATTGAAGCGGGTGAAAGCGGGATTTGATAGAATTATTGCTTCAAATCAGTCACTATGATGTACTTCCAGTGGGCAATGTCTCTCAGGACACTATCGACATTAGGCATGAGTGAAGGCTGGGGTTTGCTATATTTGGCGACCTCGCCAAAGGAAGTGACCAACCGGGAGCCACCATTTGGTTTCTTAACCAAAAAGGACAAGTTGAGGTATTCAACGGCGCAGTTTACTTGTTCGGGTTTAGCGAATACTCCAACGGCTTCGAGATCGTCAAATTTTTGTTGGAGGGCCATCATGTCCTGTCTGTTGTAGTGAGGCAAACGACCTTTGCGCTGAGGGGGTAATGTAGGGCCAATTTTCACGACAGCCTGTATTTTACCAGAAGCACCATTGTACTTGGGAATGGAAGGGTTAAACACGCCATCGAAGTCGAGATGAGTGTCAAGGAAACGCTGGCGCATAGCAGGTGTCAAACACTGGTCCGGGTCTATGGCAATTCCAGAGCTGTGGGGTACACGAGGCGAGTCGGGTACCGTAGTTGGTGCAGGCGGGACAACGCAGGGAGGAGTCGGGTCTGTTCGTACGGTAGCATGATCTTCAAGGTCAACAGTTGTAATTGGGCGAATCTGACACAATTGTTCATAACGTTGAACCTTGATTGGTGTTTCGGAGGAATTGGCAATCCGAAGGCTGTGATTAATGGCAGTGATTGCCTGAGGTGGAGGCCAGGCATGAGAGGGATCTTTGCCAACGTTAGAGGGGGCATCCATTCGTGGTTCTAGGGCCCAGCATGTATCGGGAGTAAGGTCAGATGGGGTAGTAAGTTCCAAAAAGTCTCCCGGCAGGATAACAGACTGCTTGCCAGGGCACGCAACAGAGTCGCAGCTTGTGCGCGGCGAATGCAGGCAGTGGAAGCAGTCTGGGGGCCATAATACACAATGTCTTTTCCCCGAATCACAATTTGGTTTTTGGCGGGTCTAGTTGCTATGTCATTGGTGACCAAAAACGGGTTGCCTGCCAGAATGTCCACATCCAACTGCTTAACTACCAACGCATCTAACTGGAATTCCATGCTATCACGGGTCAGGGTACAATGAACTTCACCGACGACATCTAACAAGGTAACACCGTCGGCCTGACGGGCCATCTGGCTGGCCGGTTTGACATGCAAACCCACATCTGTTGCCAAGCGATGACAAATTAAGTTAGTAGTGGCGCCTGTGTCAAGGGTCAGACGCACTGGGTGTTGACCCGAAAAACAGTGAAGAAATGGGGACTGCACAATATTAACACGTCGAGCTGCAGGAGCATCAAGTAGCACGGACTGTTCAGGCTCAAGCTCTATAGGGTCTTGGAGCCCTTCCGGGTAATCCTCCTCTGATAGCTCTGCGACGAGACGAGATCGAGCCATGAATTGACGGTCTGATTCAGGCAGGAATCGGCAACCACTCAGGTTGTGTGTATTAAATGGTCGACCAGCAGTTTTGCACAGAACACAGGATTTGACACTCGACGCCGTTTGGAGAACTTGCTTGTGTTAGCGGGTGCCGCAGCGCACATCACCTTGGCGTCATCCTGACTGCGGAGCTCATCAAGCAGGGAGGGGATAGCCATAGATATGTCAGGTTTGAGCGAGGCTAAAGTTTTGTTTCGTAGCTCGGGGCCGTATCTCTGCTTGACAAGCTGAGGAAGGCCAGGATTAATGGCCTGAAGCCAAAGTAGGACCACAGTATTTTCCAGGGATGGGGAAAGATCTTCATCCGCAGTGACGGCGGCACCATGATGTGTTAATCCGCAGGTAGTGGTCAGTAAATTGTCTTCAAAGAAGGCCATGAAACGTTGATAGAGGTCTTCGTGTCTTTCATCAGGTAACAGGGAGATGTTAACCATGTCAATGAAATGCCCACCTGTGGACTGGTGGCCATAGTGTGCCCGAATTTTCTGCCAAATGTCACTCAAAGAGGTAGAGTTCTTCACAATTGAGTTGCGACTAATAACTGCACAATAATTGGCAATCTGGCCCAGCATCAAATCAAGATGAATCACCTTCTGGCTGCTGTCTTGCGGATATTTGCAGGTATGGGTTCACCATCAGCTTCTAGTCCCCGTTACGACCGGCAGCATCAGCAGTTTTCTTTGTCCACACAACACCCTCAACGAGAAAGGGGGCAAAATTGGGGTCAAGTGAAAGTATGTAAAGCAAATTTTGCCTCCAATTTTTGAGGGAGGTGACAGTTTCATGTTTTGTGAGAGGCCACTGCTTAGGGGCTCTCTGTGCTGCCATAATGATGGAATTAACAAGGAAACACGTGGTGAGCGATAATACGTGAATTAGAGTCTTGTACACAAAAAAGTCACTGACATGAAGACAAACACAAATCCAGCTGTAGAGGGTAAGTCAAGTTGAAGATCCTCGTTTTGTTGAGGCTATGAGTCGATACCGCTGCCGCCACGACAATAAGTTAACAAGACTGTCTCTTATGAATGTTGTGTTTAATCCAGTTAAAGTGTCAACATGGTACAAGGTAAGATAGGAATGAGGTAAACAACCGAGATTAACACGAGGTGGCGGTAGATGTGCTCATTAGCTTCCATCTGGGGGAGGTAGGCCCTTTGCCATTTATTCATGTGGCCGTTAAGGGTGAGGTGATCTATTAGGGGGTTAGCTAGGGATTTTTCAAGGAGTTTACCTAGGCATCTTAGGAGACTAATGGGACGATAGTTACTGGGGATTTTGGTATCTTTGTTTGGTTTAGGAATCATTACGCCCAAGGCGTTCTTCCATGGTTTCGGAAAGTAGCCTATGCTGATGAGATAGTTAAAGAGATCAGTGATGAATTTAACAGCAGGGTCTGGGAGGTGCTTGAGAACTGTGTAACCTATTTTGTCTTCACCAGGGGCAGAATTTTTACATTTGGATAGGGTGACTTTAAGAGTGCACCATGAAATTGGCATTGATAGGGGGTGGTAATTGACGACTTCGTCAGGATTGATGTTGAATTTTGGGACAAATAGATGCTTATTATTGTTTATTGTCCTATCGACTTTACGTTTATGTTTTTCATCAAATATGGGACCTTGATGTGTGTTGTGGACTTTAGCTAAGTGATTAGCAAAGAGGTCTGCTGCCTCCTGTTGAGTACTTGTTTTTGTACCATCTACTTTAGTCAGGATAAATCCTGTAGTTTCAAACATCCACCCCGGCGTTCTTCCTCTTCTAGGTTAAAATCAATTTTCCACCCTGCGACGCTGACAAGACCACTAAACAATTGTAATCTTTTCCAGATCCTGCTGAGTTCTGCTGAGCGCGGACCTGACAGGCAGCAGCGCGGACTTTAGGGGCAGCAGTTCTAGTGACCTAGATCCCAATTCGATACCCAATTCGATTTGAATTTCATCAGTCTGCAGCCTCGCTCGCTCGCCTGCTTCTACAGCAGACTGACTTGTCAGTCAGTACAGACGGTAACAGACCTAGATTCAGTCCTCAAGAAAACTCATATCTGTGAAAGCTTTGCACTCACAAAACCAGCAGACTATACACAGCTAAGTTTTTTTTGCAACAGTTATACATATCAGGGCATTTTTTAAGCAAATTTCAGCGGCAGGGATTTTGGCTGAAGAGGGCATTTTACTATCACGTCTATGCATGGTGAAAAGATTTCATATTGAGGTATTCTCACAATTAAAAAATTAAATGAATTACAGGTTTTAAATTTCATGGATTTACCTCCAGTTGTACTGTGAATTGCTTCATAAAAGGGCACTTACTGTTGGGGCAAATCTCTGTCAGTGGTGGGGATTTTGCATGGGCTGGTGGGCCAAATCCCCACCACTTTTATACTTAAAAAATGGCCTGATATATATAGTCTAAATTTAGACAGTGGCCCAGACGATGACAAAAAGGACTTAATTTATTCGGGTGATTTGGGCTTAAAAAATTGCCTTTTTTTTTTTTTTTTTAAAGAACCTTACTTTTTATCTGGCTTCACAATTGTTTAACTTTAAGTATTCACGAATAAAAAAAGTTTTTGATGTTGCCTTTTGCTTATTGAAATGAAGGGTCATTAAATTGAAAAATCCAAACTGGCTACTGTTAATACGTACTAGGCCTATTCAACCTAAAAAAATGGCCATAGGTCTAACTTGCAAACTATAATTGAAATATGTGTAATTTTACTACATTTTTCAAGGAATTCGCAATTGATCAATGATGGCACCAAAATACATACCAAAATAATAAATGATTATTAGAAATATGATTAGATTTTAAATATATCCTTTTCTTCAAGTCATACGATATTGGGGGAAATACCATGCCTTCTCTGAATGGAAAGCAATCCGTAGGCCTACAAATTCTTTCAGAGGCCGGTATTTCTTGACATGGCATTGCTTGATATTTATGTATACAAATATTTTGAGGACACCTCGCAATCATATGACACAGCTACCGTGAAATGAATTAATTATTTCCCATCAGGGAAAACTTCAAGCCCCTCTGAACAATAACTGAACATGTGGTGGTTCTTTCTACACAGCTATTTCCCTAAAGACATGAATATGCAAGAAATAGCATTTCTTATAGATTCCAAAATTACAATTATTGATAATTACAGAGAGCCTTTATACATACAAAGAGAAGATTTTTTACCATACTTAAATTTATTCAAACAAAATTAAGTGTGTCTTAATTAATATAAAAATTGTTATGTGGTCAAAATTTAAATTAATCATGATTACATGCAAGTTGTCTTGTATTTTGCTCAAACATCATGATTTTATAATTGCTACTGAATTTGTTACGTCTTACTGATTATATTGTTTAGTTTTCCTACCAACCACGTGGTGAGTATTTGTATGACATTAGCATGCTATCATTATGCAAGTTTGTTGATAAATATTAATATTATTTTTTCTCATCTGGGTGGCCCACCAGCAGCGACCGTGATCCGAGTCTTCGGTGGGTCTCCTGGCCATAGATAATTATATAAATTTGAAATTACTTAATTGTAAATAATTTACTGTCATGTTATGTGCCGAATAAATACAGTCTGAGTCTTAGTCTGAGTCTAAAGCTTCTTTTAACCTTTTACATTGTTTTGATATCTCAGATCATTCTGATCCGGATAAAAAGAGAAAGAGACCTTTGTTACTTCATGCACAACTTACAAAACTCTTAATGCAAAATGTTCTTGATGGTATATATATAAAGAACACACAACTGAAAAAGGCTCTACAATCATTTAAGGGTTCAACTGAATTGAAAAGGTTCAGTGCTGGCGAGAAGGCCCCTCCCTGTCAGCGTGCCTCGGCGGTCCGGCATCGGCCCGGTGTCAGTCCGATGTCAGCAGCATCGGACTGGCTTTGGGCCGACGTTGGGCCGCCGAGGGACGCTGATAGGGCTGATAGAACCCTATGCTCCCAACTTGAGAGAAAGGGGTTCCACTGTGGGAGTTCAGTGCAGCTGGATTATCTAAGTGTTGTTTTTGTTTGCTGTTGGATCCTTTTAAAAGTTGAATAATGAACCTTTTAGGGTTCCTTATCTATACCAGCTTATAGAGCCCTTAAAGGTTCCATATAAAACTTTTTTGTTGAGATTGTACTGATGATTTCCTCCAGCCACTACTCAACAGACAACAAGAAGTTCTGATTGCAAGAAGACAAAACACAGTGACGACTTTTTAAGAGGATACCATGCCAAGAAAATACAAATCATATATATATATTATAAATATAGGCCTATATATAAGAGAGTTACAGGAAATTTAACAGAAGTTAACATTTAATAACCTTCAGCTTTAACCTTTAAGCAACAGATTCATCGAAAGTTACTGAAACAGGAAATAATGTTCTCAGTCATAATAAGGTCAACTACAGAAATACATCAAGAACTTTCACAGAACATGCAACAAAATAATCCAAATGTCACCTCAAAAACATGGGATGAAAATCACATACCATACCAAAAAATTACAGCATTTTAATACATATATATATATGTGTTATTTAGGCAATTTTATGAAAGACATTTAAATAATTTTGCTGAAATATAATATATCTTTATTGAGCAGTAATTCATTATAAACAAGTTCACATCATAATCATAGTTTTCCTCAGCACACAGTTATACACATTAACCAATGCTAAGCAATAATACAATTCACCATGTGAATAAATATCTCAATATTTTCCCTTTTCTTTGTTCTTCACATTTATCCTTCTTCTTCTCGAAGCCTGTTCCGCATCAGTCCAAGGCATCCATATTCCCATACTTTTTTGAGTGGGTAACTGATCACTAAAAAAACATAGGCTGCGCAGCAGCAAACCTTCAGCGAATAACACATTTAGAAGATTACAATTACATCATAAAATTGGTGTGTTTACCAAATTCCGTATATTATAGGTATGCAACAGTGGTTGAGTAATGGCATTCTATTATCTGTTATTTGCCTGCTGCCCTGCGATCTACCTGTGTGCTTGCCAGGGTTTGTAAAAGCAGGGAAAGGCCTTATTATACTAATTAACTTATATTATGGTACGGTTTTATGCATGCACCAATATTTTTCCGATCATTCAAAAAGTGTTAAATACAAGTCAAAAAGCACTGCTACATTTTATAGGTGATACGTGTAGGAAATGGCATTGCTGTATATGCAATAGTGGGCACGTTTTGGCTCCTATAAGAAAATAAGAATTTTTAATATTTTTTCTCAATATTACAAAAAGTATAGAATATATATCAGTCAGGCCATGAAAAGGCACAACTAAACCACATAAGTCATATGTGTACCAAACTTTATCCATGTACATGCAATAGTGACCGAGTCTTGGGACAGAAACAAAACTTTTTTTTTTTCTCTTTTTTTTTCAATATTTCAAATAACATTTAATATTTTCCACCAGACCTTTCAAAGGGCACAACTAGACCTTATAGGCCATGTGTGTACCAAACCTTATCCATTTACATGCAATAGTGACCGAGTCTCAGCCCAAAAAACTAAAAAAATACATATTTTTCTATTTTCCAAATTTTTGCAAAAGGTATAGAATATCCATCAATGAGACCATCAAAAGGCACAACTAGACCATATAGGCCACATCTGTACCAAATTACATAAGTGCACATGCAATAGTGACTGAGATTTGGCCCGGAAACGAACAAAAATAATTTTTATATTTTCTCAATTATTTCAAAAGGTATTGAATATCTATCAATTAGACCATCAAAAGCACAAGTAGACCATATAGGCTACACTAGTACCAAATTTCATCCATGTACACTCAATAGAGGCCGAGTACTGGACCGGAAACGATCTATCCGCCCGCCGCCCGACCGCCCGCCCGCCCGGCAGACGGACAACATTTTTACCCAAGTGATTACAATACCTTCTTCGAACTTCGTTCGCTGAAGGTAAAAACACCTTTAAAGAGAGAACAGTTGTAATTTTAGTTCAAGCTAGGCCTAATCCTACTCTTAAAAGTCTATCTCTTCAACTTTGCTGTCACCTTTACTCCTCCATATCTACTCTACTCACACCCACAACAATGTGCATGAAGCTTCCTATTGACATTGCCTTTGAGTGTCCCTAATAAAATGCCAGCAAATCATTCCTCATTTCTTTCAAATCAGCTTTTTATGCAGCCCTTTCCACGAAATTCCTTCATGCACCTCTACAGCGCCATTAATTTGGCACTCTCTTCACTTGCACCAACTCCCTCTGCTCTTCTCACTTAGCCAATGTAATTCGGAGGGACGCACAGCCACTAAAGCAACAGCCTCAGCTGTCCTATAGCCCTATTCAAGAATTTTGTCGGCTTTTGCCCTATTGTATGCAAACGAGTAAAATATGTACTGACAGCAAACCAATCACATGTTCAGTTTGTTCACCCTAACAACTAAATGCCACATTGCATATCCTGCACAGCAGGCCTGATTGCCAATCAAATTGATATCACACAAGGCCCCATTTAAGCATGTAACTCCCAAACGGAGCCTCCATTTGGGACTTCAGGGAGTTACGGGAGTTGACAGGAGTTACCAGGAGTTACGGGAGTTAGCAGGAGTTGTGGGATTTAGCGTGAGTTACCGGGAGTTATGGGAGTTGACAGGAGTTAAATGGGAGTTACGGGAGTAATGGGAGTTAGCGGGAGTTAGTGGGAGTTACGGGAGTTAGCAGGAGTTAGCTGGAGTTACGGGAGTTAGCGGGAGTTACGGGAGTTAGAGGGAGTTAGCGGGAGTTAGTGGGAGTTATGGGAGTTAGCGGGAGTTAGCAGGAGTTAGTGGGACATAGCGGGAGTTGCAGGACGTCAAGGAGTTCCGGGAGTTACATGCTTAAATGGGGCCTGTCAAAATGCATTAACTTCTTGTTTTTGAATAAAATTGAAAAAAAAAAATTGCCCAAGTTAGGGTTAGGGTTTAGGGTTAGGGTTAGGGTTGGGGTTAGGGTTTCAGAAAATTCTTGCTTTTCAAATTTTTTAATTAAGTTTTCGGCACTTATTTAGCATAGAAAATACCTGAATTTTGAATATTTTGCCTTTCTACAGCTAGTTGACCACTGGAGTTTCAGCAGATACCTGTTTATCATTGGCCAAAATCAGCATTTGAGGGGGGGGGGGGGGGTGGCAACCATTGGATAATCACTGGTTTTCTGTAAGTGTAGAAGTAACATTAGTAACACTGGTAGCCAGCAACCACAGGGCGGTGACAAAACTTCACCACCCGTTTGCGGGCCAGTATTGGTGCAATGTAACTGTTGTGTGGTAGAGGGACATGTGCCCGAACGCTGGAAATCTTTCAGTGCCACTTTCGGGCCCCTGACCTAATTTGCCGTGACGGGGGTAATTTTTCTCAAAAATGCGAAAACGGAGGTTTTTGGCACTTTTCGGGCTGAGAAATGATGCGATTTTCATCATTTTTGCAGGAAATGCTGCTCTGCTAGTGTTGATAAGTAACGTATCAAGACATTTAGCCAGGATACCTCCGGGTTGATTCTGACCGGAGGGCCTGTTTTCTAATCTTTTAGCATGCAAATGCCATAATGGGCCACATAGGCCTATGCAGAGGTCTAGAATCACAAAACCATGCTATTCGATGGGCAAGGCATCCAGAAAGGCATTAAACTGCCACCGGCACCCGAACAATGCAGTTTTCCAGCTTTTCCCGCCAAAAATCTGCGGCTTTTCTGCTGTGATCTGTTACCGGAGCAATCTTAGCCCATGTCACTGCCATAGTAATGCTAATCTACTCCATTTTAACCAGTTTCCATGGTAGTTACTGGCCTGCAGCGTGTATTTCAAAGTTTACCTGCATTAAGTCAACCAATCAGAGCACAGCTTTCTATTTTCTCCCGGCCTTAATACTATAAGACCAATGTCGTCTGCTAGATATGTGCTTTCTGCATGCAGTTTAGCTTGCGGGATACTAATGTAGCATACAGCAGTGACTAGAATTAGAATATTTTGGCCTGTTGTGGCACCTAGACTACTGCATATCAGTTAAATGCCTGTTCTTGCACTTTTGCCACTGTTTATTGGGGTAAACGTGAAGCAAACATACACAAAAAGGTTGCTTTAAGGCTTTTTCTGTATTGCGGATCCATCAAGGAGCTTCAGAAGGCTTTGATTGGGTGACTAAAAAAAAAAAAAAAAAAGTTTAACTTGAAAAGGTTTTGAACCCAGGACTTCTCAGTTGCTGGCCCGACGCCTTAACCACTACACCACAGAGGATTGTTGCTGACCTGTCGCTCGGATTCCACATAATTTCAGACTCTGCTGGAATAAATGTCAACCATTTTTCGTACTGTGGCAGCTAAGCAGCGGGGGATGGGGGGGGGGGGGCGGTAGAGAGAATAGCACTTTACAACCTTTATTTATGAAGTTACCTGGTTTTACGTTCTGAAAATATGTTTTTTAGGTCGGAAGTACAACTTTTTTTTTTTCTGTTTTAGTTCTGTTTAACAAAAGATAATAAAAAATCTTTTTTGGCCAGAGAGGCCCCATTTAAGCATGTAACTCCCAAACGGAGCCTCCATTTGGGACTTCAGGGAGTTACGGGAGTTGACAGGAGTTACCAGGAGTTACGGGAGTTAGCAGGAGTTGTGGGATTTAGCGGGAGTTACCGGGAGTTATGGGAGTTGACAGGAGTTAAATGGGAGTTACGGGAGTAATGGGAGTTAGCGGGAGTTAGTGGGAGTTACGGGAGTTAGCAGGAGTTAGCTGGAGTTACGGGAGTTAGCGGGAGTTACGGGAGTTAGAGGGAGTTAGCGGGAGTTAGTGGGAGTTATGGGAGTTAGCGGGAGTTAGCAGGAGTTAGTGGGACATAGCGGGAGTTGCAGGACGTCAAGGAGTTCCGGGAGTTACATGCTTAAATGGGGCCTGTCAAAATGCATTAACTTCTTGTTTTTGAATAAAATTGAAAAAAAAAAATTGCCCAAGTTAGGGTTAGGGTTTAGGGTTAGGGTTAGGGTTAGGGTTGGGGTTAGGGTTTCAGAAAATTCTTGCTTTTCAAATTTTTTTAATTAAGTTTTCGGCACTTATTTAGCATAGAAAATACCTGAATTTTGAATATTTTGCCTTTCTACAGCTAGTTGACCACTGGAGTTTCAGCAGATACCTGTTTATCATTGGCCAAAATCAGCATTTGAGGGGGGGGGGGGTGGCAACCATTGGATAATCACTGGTTTTCTGTAAGTGTAGAAGTAACATTAGTAACACTGGTAGCCAGCAACCACAGGGCGGTGACAAAACTTCACCACCCGTTTGCGGGCCAGTATTGGTGCAATGTAACTGTTGTGTGGTAGAGGGACATGTGCCCGAACGCTGGAAATCTTTCAGTGCCACTTTCGGGCCCCTGACCTAATTTGCCGTGACGGGGGTAATTTTTCTCAAAAATGCGAAAACGGAGGTTTTTGGCACTTTTCGGGCTGAGAAATGATGCGATTTTCATCATTTTTGCAGGAAATGCTGCTCTGCTAGTGTTGATAAGTAACGTATCAAGACATTTAGCCAGGATACCTCCGGGTTGATTCTGACCGGAGGGCCTGTTTTCTAATCTTTTAGCATGCAAATGCCATAATGGGCCACATAGGCCTATGCAGAGGTCTAGAATCACAAAACCATGCTATTCGATGGGCAAGGCATCCAGAAAGGCATTAAACTGCCACCGGCACCCGAACAATGCAGTTTTCCAGCTTTTCCCGCCAAAAATCTGCGGCTTTTCTGCTGTGATCTGTTACCGGAGCAATCTTAGCCCATGTCACTGCCATAGTAATGCTAATCTACTCCATTTTAACCAGTTTCCATGGTAGTTACTGGCCTGCAGCGTGTATTTCAAAGTTTACCTGCATTAAGTCAACCAATCAGAGCACAGCTTTCTATTTTCTCCCGGCCTTAATACTATAAGACCAATGTCGTCTGCTAGATATGTGCTTTCTGCATGCAGTTTAGCTTGCGGGATACTAATGTAGCATACAGCAGTGACTAGAATTAGAATATTTTGGCCTGTTGTGGCACCTAGACTACTGCATATCAGTTAAATGCCTGTTCTTGCACTTTTGCCACTGTTTATTGGGGTAAACGTGAAGCAAACATACACAAAAAGGTTGCTTTAAGGCTTTTTCTGTATTGCGGATCCATCAAGGAGCTTCAGAAGGCTTTGATTGGGTGACTAAAAAAAAAAAAAAAAAAGTTTAACTTGAAAAGGTTTTGAACCCAGGACTTCTCAGTTGCTGGCCCGACGCCTTAACCACTACACCACAGAGGATTGTTGCTGACCTGTCGCTCGGATTCCACATAATTTCAGACTCTGCTGGAATAAATGTCAACCATTTTTCGTACTGTGGCAGCTAAGCAGCGGGGGATGGGGGGGGGGGGGGCGGTAGAGAGAATAGCACTTTACAACCTTTATTTATGAAGTTACCTGGTTTTACGTTCTGAAAATATGTTTTTTAGGTCGGAAGTACAACTTTTTTTTTTTCTGTTTTAGTTCTGTTTAACAAAAGATAATAAAAAATCTTTTTTGGCCAGAGAGGCCCCATTTAAGCATGTAACTCCCAAACGGAGCCTCCATTTGGGACTTCAGGGAGTTACGGGAGTTGACAGGAGTTACCAGGAGTTACGGGAGTTAGCAGGAGTTGTGGGATTTAGCGGGAGTTACCGGGAGTTATGGGAGTTGACAGGAGTTAAATGGGAGTTACGGGAGTAATGGGAGTTAGCGGGAGTTAGTGGGAGTTACGGGAGTTAGCAGGAGTTAGCTGGAGTTACGGGAGTTAGCGGGAGTTACGGGAGTTAGAGGGAGTTAGCGGGAGTTAGTGGGAGTTATGGGAGTTAGCGGGAGTTAGCAGGAGTTAGTGGGACATAGCGGGAGTTGCAGGACGTCAAGGAGTTCCGGGAGTTACATGCTTAAATGGGGCCTCACACAGACAGACACGGCAAAAGATTTTCATTGACAATTTCACATACTCCACAACAATCTACATACACACACACCAACGGGACATTTCAAGTAGTTTTATTAAACGTAGGTACCCTTCAAACCCAATCACTGACTTGCCATGTCTTTTTAGCCAAAGAGAATGATATTGCGACATTTTATCACAAACCATGATCTGCATTTCATATATTTACTCCATTCAATGCATGACTATACAGTGCAACGATGGTAGCCAGGGTATAGGTCTTAATTTTCATAGCGAGCATAGGGTTTTAATATCAACACACAAGTTTAACAAACACAAAGCCTCACTCACCTTCCTAATCAATTGATATCTCCAAAATAAACTGTTTTGCCATTTTAAATAATTATGAACTTTCCTATAAGGCTACAATGATTCCCTCACGCTACTGTCAAATATTAGCTCCACGGAGGAGAGTATAATTTCTTTCTGCAGTTCTGCAGTTCTGCAGCAATTCTGCAGGTAGCTGTAGAATTCTGCAGTTCTGCAGCAAATTCTGCAGTTCTGTACGAAGCTGCAGAATTCTGCAGTTCTGCAGCAAATTCTGCAATTCTGTAAGAAGCTGCAGAATTCTGCAGTTCTGCAGCAAATTCTGCAGTTCTGTAGGAAGCTGCAGAATTCTGCAGTTCTGTGGCAAATTCTGCAGTTCTGTAAGAAGCTGCAGAATTCTGCAGTTTCTGCAGCTCCCAGCAGGATTTTTGAAGCTTTGTTACTTGATTCAGCTTATTGCAATGCATCTGCAAGGTTCAGACCTCTTTCACAAGGTGTTGCCGCTACCCAGGAAACGTTGGTTTGGGGGCGTAGCGGGTTAGGGGTCGTGGGGGGGGGGGGGGTTGGGGGATTTGGTGCTCGTCAGGTTCAGCAGCGTTTCTGAAAAAAATTCTGCAGCAGAATATGTAATTCTGTAGGAGTTATGCAGCTTGGGAGGTTTTATGCATTTATGCAGCCAGCTGCAGAATTCTGCAGGAAGCTACAGAATTCTGTAGGAAGCTGCAGAATTTCACAAATTCTGCAGCCACCTGCAGAATTTTACCAATTCTGCAGCTACCTGCAGAATTCTGCAGTTCTGCAGCAAATTCTGCAGTTCTGTAGGAAGCTGCAGAATTCTGCAGTTCTGCAGCTCCCTGCAGGATTTCTGAACCTCTGTTACTTCCTCCAGCCTATTGCAAGGCATCTGCAAAGTTCAGGTCTCTTTGACAAGTATGTTGCCGCTATCCAGGAAATGTTGGTGGGGGGTTGGGGGTTTAGGTGGTCATCTGTCTCAGCAGCGTTTTTGAGAAAATTCTGCAGCAAAATCTGTAATTCTGTAGGAGTTATGCAGCTTGGGAGGTTTATGCACTGCTGCAGAATTCTGTAAGAAGCTGCAGAATTCTGCAGGAAGCTGCAGAATTCTGTAGGAACCTGCAGAATTTCACAAATTCTGCAGCCTCCTGCAGAATTTCAACAATTCTGCAGCTGCCTGCAGAATTCTGCAGTTTCTCAAAAAATTCTGCAGGAAGCTGCAGAATTCTGCAGTTCTGCAGCTCCCTGCAGGGTTTTTGAAGCTCTGTTACTTCATTCAGCCCATTGTAATGCATAGATCTGCAAAGTTCAGGCCTCTTTGACAAGGTCTTACCGCTATCCAGGAAACATTGATTTGGGGGCGTAGCCGTTTGGGGGTCGGGTTGGGGGGTTGGGGGTTTTTTGTGTGCTTGACTGGCCTAGCAGCGTTTCTGAAAAAATTCTGCAGCAGAATATTAAATTCTGTAGGAGTTATGCAGCTTGGGAGGTTTTATGCACTGCTGCAGAATTCTGTAAGAAGCTGCAGAATTCTGCAGGAAGCTGCAGAATTCTGTTAGAAGCTGCAAAATTCTGTAGGAAGCTGCAGAATTTCACAAATTCTGCAGCCACCTGCAGAATTTAACCAATTCTGCAGCTGCCTGCAGAATTCTGCAGTTTCTTAAAAAAAATTCTGCAGTTCTGCAGCTCCCTGCAGGATTTCTGAACCTCTGTTACTTGCTCCAGCTTATTGCAATGCATCTGCATAGTTCAGACCTCTTTGACAAGGGTCTTAACACTACCCAGGAAATGTTGGTTTGGGGGGTCGGGGTTGGGGGTCGGGTGACGGGGTCGGGGGTTTTGGTGCTCATCCCTCCCTGCAGCATTTCTGAAAAGTTTCTGCAGCAAAATCTGTAATTCTGTAGGAGTTATGCAGCTTGGGAGGTTTTATGCACTTATGCAGCTAGCTGCAGAATTCTGCAGGAAGCTGCAGAATTCTGTTAGAAGCTGCAGAATTCTGTAGGAAGCTGCAGAATTTCACAAATTCTGCGGCCCCCTGCAGAATTTTACCAATTCTGCAGCTGCCTGCTGAATTCTGCAGTTTCTTAAAAAATTCTGCAGGAGCTGCAGAATTCTGCAGTTCTGCAGCTCCTGCAGGATTTCTGAACCTCTGTTGTTTCTTCCAGCTTATTGCAATGCATCTGCAAAAATTCAGACCTCTTTGACAAGGGTCTTAACACTACCCAGGAAATGTTGGTTTGGGGGGTCGGGGTTTGGGGGTCGGGTGACGGGGTCAGGGGTTTTGGTGCTCATCCGTCCCTGCAGCATTTCTGAAAAGTTTCTGCAGCAAAATCTGTAATTCTGTAGGAGTTATGCAGCTTGGGAGGTTTTATGCACTTATGCAGCTAGATGCAGAATTCTGTTAGAAGCTGCAGAATTCTGTAAGAAGCTGCAGAATTTCACAAATTCTGCAGCCACCTGCAGAATTTTACCAATTCTGCAGCTGCCTGCAGAATTCTGCAGTTTCTTTAAAAATTCTGCAGGAAGCTGCAGAATTCTGCAGTTCTGCAGCTCCCTGCAGGATTTCTGAACCTATGTTACTTGCTCCAGCTTATTGCAATGCATCTGCATAGTTCAGACCTCTTTGACAAGGGTCTTAACACTACCCAGGAAATGTTGGTTTGGGGGGTCGGGGTTAGGGGGTCGGGTGACGGGGTCGGGGGTTTTGGTGCTCATCCGTCCCTGCAGCATTTCTGAAAAGTTTCTGCAGCAAAATCTGTAATTCTGTAGGAGTTATGCAGCTTGGGAGGTTTTATGCACTTATGCAGCTAGCTGCAGAATTCTGCAGGAAGCTGCAGAATTCTGTTAGAAGCTGCAGAATTCTACAGGAAGCTGCAGAATTCTGTTAGAAGCTGCAGAATTCTGTAGGAAGCTGCAGAATTTCACAAATTCTGCAGCCACCTGCAGAATTTTACCAATTCTGCTGCTGCCTGCAGAATTCTGCAGTTTCTTAAAAAATTCTGCAGGAAGCTGCAGAATTCTGCAGTTCTGCAGCTCCCTGCAGGATTTCTGAACCTCTGTTGTTTCTTCCAGCTTATTGCAATGCATCTGCAAAATTCAGACCTCTTTGACAAGGGTCTTAACACTACCCAGGAAATGTTGGTTTGGGGGGTCGGGGTTTGGGGGTCGGGTGACGGGGTCGGGGGTTTTGGTGCTCATCCGTCCCTGCAGCATTTCTGAAAAGTTTCTGCAGCAAAATCTGTAATTCTGTAGGAGTTATGCAGCTTGGGAGGTTTTATGCACTTATGCAGCTAGATGCAGAATTCTGTTAGAAGCTGCAGAATTCTGTAAGAAGCTGCAGAATTTCACAAAATTCTGCAGCTGCCAGCAGAATTCTTGATTAAAAGTTGCCGAAAAACGTAATATTATCTCGATCTGACAATCGCGCCAGGCCAAGCCTATGAATTGTTAGGCCAAGCCTATGAATTGTTGGGACTACCTAAAAGGCCTAGAAAGACAACTATTTGGCGTACAGAAATGGCAGACCCCTTTTTAGAAAGCTGAGACGATTACCTGTTGATATGGGCTATTTAAAAAACCTTGACAGTCTTTCTAGCATTTAAACATGACAATATTTCATAAAATTACATCAAACAATGTTTTACAAAACTGTAGAAACACAACATTTTAAACATCAAATTTGACTCATTTCCCATATTTCTTCTATTGGGTAACCCACTGGTACAGGGGGATCCCTCTGGCCTCTGGGTGTCCTCTTGGTCCTCTTTCTTGTTTGTGTATGTTGGGGTATCCCACTGTAGAGAGCCAGTATCGAACTGATATCCTCACTGTCGACTAAGAAAATAAATGAGAAAATAAATGAGCGATAATACTTACTTTCTGCTACCAAAATTGGTCGTGGTAGTGACTGGTATCAACATTTTTCTAATTTTATTTTTCTGAATTTTTGGTGGTGTTCAGAGTCGTAACATTAACACGGCAAAAAGCCATACTTCCTGTCTATTGACCAATCAGAGGGGGTTATTCTGGCAGGAAGCAGTAAGAAAATAGACACAAAAAACGCCACAAAGTGTTGCAATGGCCGAAATGGAACATTAACTTTTCATAGTGATGTCCTCATTCTTGTGTGGGCATCCCAGTACAGGGTATCTCAATGGGAGGTCATCTTTCTTGTATAGGTATGCTGGGGTATCCCACTGGTACAGGGGTATCCCACTGGTTTCCTCACTGTCCTCCTCAGTCTTGTATAGGTATTCCACTGGTGCTGGGGTATCCCACTCATAGATTTACGTTTATATGCCTACGATCCCACTGGTATCCTCGCTGTCCTCATTCTTGTGTGGGTATCCCACTAGTATGGGGGTATCCCACCTGGTGTCCTCTAGAACCTCATACTTATGTAGGCATGCCGGGTATCCAACTGGTACAGGGGTATCCCACTGGTTTCCTTACTGTCCTAATTTTGAAAAAAAGAACTGCTCCCTCAGGGGTATCTAACTGAAACATACCAGTGGGATGCTGGGATCCCACTGGTGCGGTCCTCGCTAACTCAAGAATAGCACTGCTCATAAAACCTCCCAAGCCGCATAACTCCTACAGAACTGCTGCAGAAACTTACAGAAACGCTGCTGAGCCAGACGAGCACCAAAACCCCCGACCCCACCCCCCCCCCCCCGGCACCCAAACTGCTACACCCCCAAACCTGGGTAGCGGCAACATGCTGGTCAAAGAGGTCTGAACTTTGTAGATGCATTGCAATAAGCTTGATGAAGTAACAGAGCTTCAAAAGCTTCCTGCAGAATTTTTTAAGAAACTGCAGTATTCTTCAGGCAGCTGCAGAATTGGTGAATTCTGCAGCTTCCTACAGAATTCTGCAGCTTCCTGCAGAATTCTGCAGCTAGCTGCAGAATTGCATAAAATCTCCCAAGCTGCATAACTCCTACAGAATTACAGATTTTGCTGCAGGGACATTTCAGAAATGCTACAGTGACAGAGGACCAAAATTGCAGAACTGCAGAATTCTGCAGCTTCCAGCAGAACTGCAGAATTTTGTGCAGAATTCTGCAGGTGCAGGAAGAAATTTAAGTGTACTGGCTCCACGGGCCTTCTAGTATTCATGATTTGTGCACCAACATCATTCAGCACTATTTCCTGGCTTGCATCAAATTTGATAACTTAAATATTTTCCTAATTGGAACAGAGCTCTAGCAATTAAAAATATATACACTGTAAATTCAAACACGTACATAGTGCTGTAACATTATACAACGTAAGGTTATACAAAATAAATATAAAAGTTTAGAAAGTTCTTTTTTTTTTTTCATTGTAAAATAGTCGTGCGGTAAGATGTAAATACTGAGTATATAAACACACACAGGTAGATCTACTTTCAAAATCATCACGTGTGACATCACACTGTACAACTATAGCAGACTGAGACTGTAGCTGGCAATGCTGACCGCAGCCTGTGGAGCTCTGAGTTTACTCCAGGCTACAGCCTTCCCTGACAGGCCATGACAGGCTTATGACAGGCTGAGTCTGCATGTGCCAGTGCATCATTCTGTTCAGGTACAAAGGTGAGATGGTTTGTCTCTTGCTCAGCCCTCTTGCAGCAGTAGCAGCTGATAGCATCACTGGCAGCCGCATCATCATCCTCAGATGTTCCACACACACCTGTCTCAGCAGTCAACAAACGCAGGAACAGATAACAGTCAACAGCCTGCAGGAGATCTAGATGTGGAAATATGGCTGCCAGAAGAAGAACTTGCTTTGTCTCACAATTTGGACTAATGATGAATTAACTGATGTATGACTCTCACACATGACTCCTGTGCATGTATGACTTTTGTGTTTGACTCCTGTGTTTGACTCCACATGGATTTCACTGACTCAGAAGTGCTAGGCAGAGATGATGGTAAGAATATATCTATGTCATATAATCACAGCTCATTATATTAATTTCACAAAGGAACTCTCAGGTCCACTATTACAGTTTGAGGTGTCTGGAAGGAGTTATTCGCCAGCAGCTTGACAAAAACACTAAGCCTAATGGCCTATCATTGTTCCTCAAGCAATTGTCATGACACTAACCATTCAGTTAGTGTGCCAATTCCAGGGACGGACGCAGGGGGGGGGGGGGGTGGGGGGGATGCATCCCCCCCCACCAGTCCAAAATTTAAATATTTTTACATGTTAATTTTATCATCGCGCGGTCGCGGTATGTCGCGAACTATGCGTTCCGCTACGCGAAAGCCTGATAGACTCCCCACCGCAATTTTCTGGATCCCCCCCTGGCCAATTCCACAATTTCTCTTTGATGTCTTTCTTTAAAAAAAGTCTGTCTGCTTGAAGTAAACAAGCCTAGCTTGGTGATGTATTCAATGTGTGAGAAAAGAGTAGTTAGACAGTTGGAAAAAAAATAATGGTGTTTTCAAATTTAAGCCTGAATTAAGAATTTCTGGAAATAATTACGTTGCACCTCAGACAACGCTGTAAAACACCAGATCAAATGTCAATTATTTTCTACTCTTTGTTCTTGCACTTTTACTTTTTGTATGTCATAGCTCCTTCTCAGCTTCTCAGTAAATGCAATCTCAACTTCTCATAGTTCGCAAGAAGCACAATAGAATGTCTTTCTGTGAAAAATGCTTAGATGGCACCTGTGCTGGAGAAAAGTAAATGGTTGCCAATAACAGTAATTGGCTGTTCATCCTACTCCTATTTGATTCTAGACCAACTTTGCAAATTCATTTGAGCAACCAATTTAATTTCTGGTTTCAAAAACTAACCTATATTTCAAGAAACATCGCAATCAACAATACAGCTTGAAATTTAATTCCTATAAAAGAACCCGCGGATGACCTAACTATCGAAATTGTTGCAGATGAAACGTTGCCAAGGGCCCCAAGGATACCACTAGCACACCAAGCGGCAGCCGGAGGAGACACAGACGCCCTCTCCAAGGCCATCCAGGCCGACCCAAGTGTCCTGGAGCATGAGGACCCAGAAGGTAGGTCAGGAGGTCACCACTAGGTGGCAATGCAATCACTATCACGCTAAATTGTTCACAAAGTCACCGCATTGTGACTGGGGGCCAGTGGGGTGGGGGGGGGGTTTTTTTCCCAATATTTCTGATAGGAGCATCCCACCATAGTCTCAAAAGCCGAACAAATAAGCAAGCCTACTATACCCAACCCGTTCACTATACCTCTTGTTTATGGACCCATCACTATATATGTCTTGGCTTCAAAAAATATATGCAATCAGTTTAAAATACCAAAATTTGCTAAAATAATCCAAACTGGAGAAACATGCAAATACACCAGCCTACGTGTATGGGAGGAACCTCTTTCTCTTTGTAAAATGAGGGAGAATAATTCTTTGGAATTAAAAAAGTTGTTGAACGGTTAGTAATTATTCTATAAGAGGCCATGCTTAACAAGAGCACCTGAAATATATCTTTTCAGGTTATACACCACTGGCACATGCGGTCATGGCCGAGCAGTTCGATTCACTGAAGATGCTGGTCAAGATGGGGGCATCCATCAACGTCAAAGACAAACTGGGAAGAACCGGGTTGTCCATGGCCGCTTATCAGGTAAATTATAGGGCAAAGATAATTATCATCAAATTGTGGTATTGATGATATCTTTTGAAATTTATGTGAATAAATCTGCTCCTTCCAGGGATGGTACGATGGTTTGGTGTTCCTGATGCGGAACGGAGCAAAGACGGGGATTTACGATGAGTTTGGGAGAACCCCCTTACATGCCGCCACATATCCACAGCAACCGAGGTAAACGGAAGTCATAGTAACAGCTGTGTATGTCTGTGTCAAAGTTCATTAATTCCAGAAATGAAGAAGTAATGTAGACAAGCCCTAGTTACAGAATGATTCCAGACATATTGCAATTTGTAGTCCTGGTTTTTATTGTTTTTTTTTGTTTTTTTCAGAGTGTTTGCAAGACTCCTGCAGAATCTGCCCCCAGAGAAAGTGAACCAGCAGGACCATGAAGGGATGACTGCCTTACATTGGTGTGCCTTCCACAACCGCCCTTTGCACATTGAACTTCTCTGGCACAAGGGGGCGGACCCCTTCCTGCAAGACGTAGATGGTCATACAGCGTTACATTGGGCAGCTCAGGTGAATTATCCAAGAGATTATATATTATGTTAAAATGTTTTATGAATGTGTATCCAGTACTTTTCAGCATTGTATCCAGTACTTTTCAGCATTGCCCAGGTCCATCGATTGCTCAAATAATGACACTTCTAGACCGGACAACCAAGGTTCAGGTTCATGTCAGAAAGAAAAACTTTAAGTTAACCAATGTAATTGTTTTGTTCTAGAATGGAAGCGTTGCCTGTTGCGAACAGTTGCTCATCAACCCTCACGGTTCCAAAATGGTCAACATGATCGATTCTGCGGGAAAGACGGCGCTTCATCTGGCTTCTGCCGCGGGTCAAATATCTGTTATTAAAGTTTTGTCAAAGGTTCCTGCTTGTGATATCCATGCTGAAGACCCAGACCAGAGGTACACGTATCTTTATTTATTAAAGTCTATTATAGTATATGGCTAAGAATTTGAAACTGCTATCGCGGACAACTCTACTGACTTTTAGGTACACGACAAGGTGTAACTACACTTCTATTTGGCCAATCTTTATGATTTAAACACCAGAGGAATAAGCAGAAAATCCCCTTTGTGCCAAATAAGAACAATGACATTATCAATATAAAGTATTTGGCAATGATGAGCTAAACGCTGTGTAACACCCCTATTTTAGCGCGACAAACTACCTTTCACCGTACAGCAAGATTTCAGAGCTCCTTGGCGAAAAAGTAATAGGTTTGGACCTCCAAAACTTGGTGTAATTTGAAAGAGCACCATCTGAATATTCTATATCTGTTTGCTTTTTTTTGTAGCCCTGATAGTTATTGAAAAATTCATTTCGCAAAGAGGCCTACATAAGCGTTACACATTTTGACAAAATTACCAGTTTTTCAATGACCTCAAAATGAAAGAAAGAATTTGAATTTTCAGATGCTCTTTCTTTTTTTAACTTCAGCTTGCCAATCTATTTCATTTTCCTATACCTTTTTTGAACAATATACAGTATTTTTTTTTACAGATCAGATAATGTGTTTTAATTTTGAGAGTTGTCCGCAATGGTTACATTTTTTAAACAGCTATAAATCTAAAACCGTTGGACGGATCCACAAACCGTCAATTGGGGTGAATGGTGCAGCCTCTGAGACTGAATAAAACATCTGAAAGTGAATGAAATGTCAAAGGAAAGGAAATGGCAGTGGATTTTTGAATTTGTTGTCCGAAAATTGTCCACATAGAGCACCCTAAGACATGTTTTGTGGACAATCAAAATCATGTTGTCCTTGGATAATGGACAATGTAGCTTTTAGAAGTCTTCAGACAAATGCTGACTCTGGTCACCTCTGGGACAAGACTATTTATATTTCCAAGAATTCAATATTTGTAGGTATAATTTTAAAATCTCATGAATATTTTAATATGTTGTTGCCTGACGTGCGCATCTTCATGATGTTTCATTCATGTCAAGTAATAATTTTTAAGTTGGACAACTCAGATGATCAGTTGTCCACACTTATTCTTTTTCATAGGACAGCTGTGAGATATTTTTTTGAAAAATAAAAGCTGTGTAATATTTTGGCATGTTCTAAAGTATATATTTCATCAAAACTAATTAATCTACATATGACAATATTATTGTCCTGCTGGCTTGTCGTTGAGGCAAAAAAGTGAAAATTGGACTCGGTTCAAGAGAAGTTGCTGCAAGATGATAGTTTGGAGGAGGGGGCTATGGATTTTACCCTCGGGAACAACTTTTCGACAGGAGAAGCAACGCTAACTATTTTTCACATGCAAAGGAGCGACAAACCTTTTTATTGCATGCAATTTTGACATTAAACCTAATGGTATGATAGATGAACACCCTAAATGTGGAAACAAAAGTTTTTCTCCTGTGCTGATCAAGCTACTTTTGGTGTCATACATATATCAAACAATTTTATTTTTAATCCGCTGTCCCCATCCAAGAATCATCTGGTCAGCCCACAATCGCACAACTTTGGATATATTATGATCATAAAGAATTTCAAACGCTTGGCACCATCATTATAATTAACATTTGATAGATTCTAATGTAACCCTCAGCAAAACTACCTTGAAATGTTTGAAGTTTTATTGGTACAACTCTTAAAACACATGGTCCATAGTATAGGCCTACAGTTGTTGGCATGTCTGTCCTGTTTGGTAAGGCATTCAAACCTGCTCCGGCCATGTCCAGAGATTATTACCAGGGGGGGGGATTCAGAAAATTCTGGCGAAGGGTCTATTGGGTTATTGCGTTTCGGAACTCATAGCCGAACATAATGTGACGCCGTGCCGATATAATTGGCATGTAAAAATATCATAAATTTCATCTGGTGCAGGTTTAACATTTTTGTTTACATTTAACATGTTTAATGCAAGACACCTTATCCTTAACTTTACACACCAGAGTGTTTGACATATAACTCGACAAAACGAAATGGGACAACATTTTTGACAGAATCTCCTAACATGCATCCATGCCTCAAAAATATTCAGAATATCTTTGATATAACACAAATATGCTACTGCCTAATAGATGGGAACAGAGAAGCTCAGAGTATGTATCTATCTAGAAAGTGTAAGGAAACAGACAAGCAATTCAGTATTTAGAAAAAATGATGCCATTTGTTGTTCCATTCAAGCTGAGAAAGGTTAGTATAAATATTCTTTCCCAGCTGTGTTGAAATAAATTTCCGGTGGATGGCCTATCTCAGTCTCAGTCTGCAATGTTTGATTGAGAAGTAATAAAGGTTTTCAGACACTCAAAACAAATTTAATCTGTCACTTTTTCCGTAAGAAATAAATTTATTCCCAGCGAGATGATTTACACGCCCTGTCCTTTAAAAATGCAATGATTGCCCCCCTTATTGTCTTCAGGTCAGTGTTTTTACTTGAGTGATTGAGTGAATCTTCAATTGCAATGTTATAGCCTTATTGTAAGTGATATGTCGATAATATATCAAGCTAAAATAGTTTGGCAGTCAACCATAATTTATGGTTAGCCGGCCTCGGTCTCGGTCTCGACAGCTGATGCCTCGGTCTCGGTCTCGGAGGGTCAATGCCTCGGTCTCGGTCTCAGATGCTCGTGCCTCGGTCTCGGATGTCCTGGCCTCGACTCCAACACTGCTTGGTTCTTTTGAAAAATGTATTTGAGGGGGTCCTATGAGCATTTGGGGGTCAAAACCCCTTGACCCCCCTTATTTCAAACACTGGTAGAGCTCGGAACCGCCAACGTTTTGCGCCGCCGCGAGCTGATTTTGCTCTCAGCTGCAGTGAGCTGAAGTTGGTCAGTCTAGCAGCAGACTTTGCTTCAAGTCAGCCGAGATGAAAAGCCAGCTTGAAACCAATTAAAGCCCTTAGCTCTATGGCAATTGAGGTTTAATTTACAGGAGAATCAATAGGATTGCAATTAAGGAAGATGAGAAGTTCCCTGCTTTTATTTCTCATAATGGCAATTAGAGTTGACAATCTGATTGCAATTCACAACTTTGACTTCCAGAAGAGTGAAAAGGCCATTACTTAGAAGTTTGATGCATGGAGTCATCCTAAGTTTGAGAATACAAGCCTGTTCATTGGCTGAATTTCATATAATATAACCATTATGCAAATAAATTGACCAAACCCAAATATTTAGCACAGTATTATTTAATTTGAATAATTCATTAGATAATTTTTTTTATATTGAGTCCTGCACATGAATTGGAATTGATAGTATAATTTCAGCCGGCCTACAATACTGTTTAACAAATGTCCATTTGGTTGTCTACATTGTCCTCTAAATAGTCTGCATCGTCCCTAAATTGTCCGCATTGTCCTCTAAATTGTCCGCATTGTCCTCTAAATTGTCCGCATTGTCCCCTAAATTGTCCGCATTGTCCTCTAAATTGTCCGCATTGTCCTCGAAATTTTTCGCATTGTCCTCTAGTTGTCCTCACAAGTTATAGCCTTAATGTAAGTGATATGTCGATAATATATCAAGCTAAAATAGTTTGGCAGTCACCATAATTTATGTTCAGCCGGCCTCGGTCTCGGTCTCGATAGCAGATGCCTCGGTCTCGGACGGTCAATGCCTCGGTCTCGGTCTCGGATGCTCATGCCTCGGTCTCGGTCTCCGATGTCCTGGCCTCGACTCCAACACTGCTTGATTCTTTTGAAAAATGTATTTGAGGGGTCCCATGAGCATTGGGGGGGGGTGTCAAAACCCCTTTGACCCCCCCTTATTTTGAACACTGGGGAGTATCTATGTTTCCCGACTCGAACCCCCCTGCTGCCTACACTGCCCTACAGGCTACGGTGCCATGGGTAGCCACACCATACAATATGGATGGTACTAGATCTCAATAATTAGAATCTAATAAATATAATGAAAATGATCACTGATCAGCCTTGGTTTTTGTTCAAAGAGATAGCTCAGATTAGGCTGTCAGCCTACCCCTTGAAATATCTGTTTTAAAAATTTTCTGCAATGTCTCATTGAGTTTTCTACATTGTCCTCTAAATAGTCTGCATCGTCCCCTAAATTGTCCGCATTGTCCTCTAAATTGTCCGCATTGTCCTCTAAATTGTCCGCATTGTCCTCGAAATTTTTTGCATTGTCCTCTAGTTGTCCGCATTGTCCCTTGAGTTGTCCTCACAGTCCTCATGTAACATTTTGCGGACAACTGTGTGGACAACTAAAATCTCCATGTATCCTGAGAGATAAAAAAAAGGTCATGGAAGCTATGTAATGGTTCAGAAAATTGCTCCCATTTTGGAAAAATGTATAAAACCATCGGTTTGTGCTGGCATAACTCGGACCCCAACTAAAGCTGGTTGAACAGCCAAAATTGTCCGGTAACACCCTGTTATATCGACGAACCGTAAAAAATTATCCACTGATGCATTGTGGGTAATATTTTTTCCAGGTCACTAAGCTGTGGATACTCTTCATGCAAAAAAAAAATTGTGCTGCTGGTTGCCATAGTTTTCCAGATACAGACGGTCAAACGGTGAAAGTGGACAACTCTGTTACGCTTTTTGAACACTTAAAATTAGGAAAGTAAAGTCACAAATTAATTTTTTGAGATCCATATTTTGGGAAATATAAGGCAAAAATGGGATGTATGAAATGGCATTAACTAAGAATATGTCAGCTGAAGTCGAAATTTTTATGTCCATGGTAGCAGTTTCAAATTCTTAGCCATATATATATTTATATTTCAGTAGGAAAGAGGTCACATGACCCTTCCTTTACACTTACAACCTTCAATTTCTACCAATGTAAAGACCATAGATGTTTAGATATATCACATTTATATGAACTTTTGATGTCAGAGACAACAACAGTACAGTGTGATTTCTAACAGTAGGACTATTCTAGCTTATTCTTTTCCATTAATTATACAGTCATTTGGCTCGGACGAAATTTCAGATTCTGGGTTGTCTCATTGTAAGTAACTACTGTAATGAAACCCTTCGAGCGTAGAGTCTAAACATTGAATATTGCGACTGACATATTTCCGTTCAATGCATTTGCAGAACAGCGCTTCATTGGGCAGCCGCCACGGGTCAAACGTCCGTCACGAGGTTCCTCATTCACATGCAGTTGAACGCTCATGCCATAGACGTAGAGGGAGCCACTGCACTTAATTACGCCCACCAGTTCAAACACCAAGGTGAGACCCAAAATTTAATGTCTATGTACAGTCTACCATGATTAGGCCTGCCTGAAATCGAACATTGTCCGAAAAAAATTGGGTATGTGGGAAATTCTGGTTTGGTTTAGAATGTGTAGTAGGCCTAATAGTGCAATCTTAATGCCATGCAAAAATAGTAACCTTGTTCTGTTTTGAAGAATGCTTTCTGCTTCAAATATCTACAATTGACTGAGACATTTTGAGGAGTGTATAATTTCTTTCTGCAGTTCTGCAGTTCTGCAGAAAAAAATTGCAGAATTCTGCAGTTTCCAAAAAAAGTGCAGAATTCTGCAGTTCTGCAAAAAACTGCAGAATTCTGCAGTTTCCAAAGGAATTGCAGAATTCTGCAAAAAAAGTGCAGAATTCTGCAGTTTCCAAAGGAATTGCAGAATTCTGCAAAAAAATTGCAGAATTCTGCAGTTCTGCAAAAAAGCAGTACATTTAAATTTCTTCCTCCACCTGCATATTCTGAAATAAATTCTGCAGTTTGGGAGTGAAATTGAAGAATTCTGCAATTCTGCAATAAATTCTGCAGATTGGGAGTGAAATTGAAGAATTCTGCAATTCTGCAATAAATTCTGCAGTTTGGCAGGAAACTGCAGAATTCTGCAATTCTGCAATAAATTCTGCAGTTTGGGAGTGAAATTGCAGAATTCTGCAATTCTGCAATAAATTCTGCAGTTTGGGAGTGAAATTGCAGAATTCTGCAATTCTGCAATAAATTCTGCAGTTTGGCAGGAAACTGCAGAATTCTGCAATTCTGCAATAAATTCTGCAGAACAAATTAATTGCAGAATTCATGCAGTATTTGTGAACCTCTGGTACAAGGGACTTGTCATTACCCAGGAAACGTTGGTTGGGGGGGGGGGGGGTGGTAGCAGTTCTGGGGTCGAGTTGGGGGGGGCTGCTTCAAAATAAACCTCTATGCATGCCTCTATGGACGTTTTGACACTCTGCTCGGCCAATTCTCAACCAAATTTCACTCTGAAAAAAGTGGTGGATACCCTGCAACCAGGTCTATTTACTACAGTTGTCAGTCTTTGTCTGTCGTTGTTTCTTTTTGCCGTACGGCACTTTTTTCGGCGATCGGTAAGTTCGCAAAAATGTCATTTTACAACTGCTGCATCAAAATAAACCTCTAGGACATTTTGCCACTCTGCTCGGCTAATTCTCAACCAAATTTCACTCTGAAAAAAGTGGTGGATACCCTGCAACCAGGTCTATTTACTACAGTTGTCAGTCTTTGTCTGTCGTTGTTTCTTTTTGCCGTACGGCACTTTTTTCGGCGATCGGTAAGCTCGCAAAAATGTCATTTTACAAACTGCTGCATCAAAATAAACCTCTAGGACATTTTGCCACCCTGCTCGGCTAATTCTCAACCAAATTTCACTCTGAAAAAAGTGGTGGATACCCTGCAACCAGGTCTATTTACTACAGTTGTCAGTCTTTGTCTGTCGTTGTTTCTTTTTGCCGTACGGCACTTTTTTCGGCGATCGGTAAGCTCGCAAAAATGTCATTTTACAAACTGCTGCATCAAAATAAACCTCTAGGACATTTTGCCACCCTGCTCGGCTAATTCTCAACCAAATTTCACTCTGAAAAAAGTGGTGGATACCCTGCAACCAGGTCTATGTACTACAGTTGTCAGTCTTTGTCCGTCGTTGTTTCTTTTTGCCGTACGGCACTTTTTTCGGCAATCGGTCAGCTCGCAAAATGCATTTTTGCGAGTTGACCGATCGCCGAAAAACGTGTCGTACGGAAAAAAGAAAGAACAACAGACAAACACTGTCAACTTCAGTCAATAGACCTGGTTGCAGGGTACCCGCAACTTTTTTCAGAGTGAAATTTGATGGAGAATTGGCCGAGCAGAGTGGTAAAACGATGACTAATCCACAAGAAAACAAAACATGCAAGTGCTGCTCCCTACAAGAGTGGCGACCTGGGAGAATGGACAGCAAAAGAAGAAGAAGAAGAAGAAGTCCATAGCAGTTCACTTTGAACGAGCATCAAAACCCCAGACCTCCCACCCGACCCCAAACCGCTACTCCTCCCCCCCCCCCCCCCCCCCCACAACCAACGTTTCCTGGGTAGTGGCAAGACCCTTGTCGAAGAGGTCTGAACTTAGCAGATGCATTGCAAATGATAAGCTGGATTAAATACCAGAGGTTCACAAATACTGCATGGAGCTGCAGAACTGCAGAATTTATTGCAGAATTGCAGAATTCTGAAGTTTCCTGCCAAACTGCAGAATTTATTGCAGAATTCTGCAATTTCACTCCCAAACTGCAGAATTTATTGCAGAATTGCAGAATTCTGCAATTTCCTTCCAAACTGCAGAATTTATTGCAGAATTGCAGAATTCTGCAGTTTCACTCCCAAACTGCAGAATTTATTGCAGAATTGCAGAATTCTGCAATTTCCTTCCAAACTGCAGAATTCATTGCAGAATTGCAGAATTGCAGGAAGAAATTTAAATGTACTGGACATTTTGACCGATAGAATTATAATTTCAAGAACGATTCTCTTCAAAATGATCTGTAACATATTTTCATTGAGATCAAATGACATGACCTCCAATTTTCTTCCAGAGTGTGCAAGGATTCTGGAACAGCACTTGGGATTGAGTAATTCCAAACCACCTCAAGTGCCACCTGGTGACAATAATCAGACTCAAAAGACGAAGAGCGCTTTTGATTTCATATTCAACTTCCTGACGCGCAAGAAACCTTCCATGGCACCTGCGGAAATATCAGACGACAGTGGTGCCACCTACAGTGATAGTTCAGACAGTGTTCCGGAATTAACGACAGGTCAGGGTTCTGGAGAAGCGCCAAAAAAGACACAGCAGTCATGCCACCCGGAGGATCTTGCGCTCACTATGCAGAAGTTGTCAGAATTGCATGAGAAAGAATTGACTGAGAAAGAACAAAATGACAAAGAAGTGATTCATAAAGAAATTGATAACAAAGAACTCAATGAAAAGCATGCGTTGACAAATGACAATCATCTTACTCAACAAAAGACAACGACCAGATCTCCCTTGCCGCCAGTGCAATTGAACCAGAAGGTTTCACCAAGAACTCACCAGAGGGAAGGATGTATTACACACCAGGGGGCAGTGTGCACTAAAGCGGTCACCAAAGTGGAGGTTCACGCTTCGCTCTCCTCTCCCCATCCAACCGACAGACAACACTTGGAGGAAACAGCTGCTATCATCCTTGGCAGGGACGTAGGTGAACCGCCTCGATCACCACTGTCTGTGGTGAGTTATAATTTCAAGAAAATATAGGCCTAAATGTTTTGAATAGTTTCCAGCAGAGGGAACCAATGTCTCTCTGTGGCCATGCCTAAACATGATGGTCCTATCTTACTTGTCAAGGCGACATGCTCTGCTTCTTGACCTCTGGATGTAAAATAGGTCACTCTTCAATTAAAAATCAAAAGTTATTTGATTAGCTAATTTGAATAATGGCCTATTTTCTGTCCAGATCAGTAAGAGCATGGTACCTTTGAATATATATATATAAGTGACAAGTAAATATAAAAGACTATTTGGCTTGGGCCTGTGTTGTGGCCTATTATGTGATTTCGGTTTGAGGCAAATGCTCTGAATAGTAGGACAGTTTTGATTGGTTGTGCGGCTTGTGCCTCTTTCAAGTTTCAACCCAGTCTGCTATCAATTTTGTTTTGTACAGTAAAAATAGGTGCCACTGCAGTATTCATTAGTACTGTCGCAGGTCTTCCGTATGATGTAATTAATAAATCTTCATCGCAGAGTCCTCTTGAACCCCTGAAGATCAGAAAAGTACCGAGTGAAGAAGCAGGAGAAACGGGGGAGGAAGAGCAGACGCGGACCAAGCGGGCGCCACTTGCCCCTCTCGCACCCCTTCGAGGGCGTCTTCCTCAGAGAGAACTCCCCTCTGTTTCAGGTCAGTAGAATTAACTTAACTTTGTGTCCCTTCTCTAGAATACTAGACATTAAGGCCCTGCACGGGACCTGGTGGTCAGTCCCGCTCCGCCCACACCCGGCCTGTCTACTCCTGGTCCCATCCCGGTCCCGTCAAATTTTTCAAATTTAATCCCACTCCCGTCCCATCCCGTTAAGTTGAATCCCGCTCCCGTCTAGTAGACATGACAGAGTTGTTAAGGTGCCTGCCTGTTCCACTGAAAACACATTGGGTCATAAAGGACAATATTTGAAGCATGTGGGATAACAATGGCTGCCAATTTCCATAGCGTGTATGAATCAAAGTCTTCGATAAGTAAGCGCAGTGGTCAAAATAATCTCCCCCCCCCAATGCTCTAGTGACCTCCTGAAATACAATTTTTCAGAAAGACCTAGAGTACGTCCTGAAACCCCCCCCCCCCCCCCCCCATACTGAATGTGTTTGGAGGTATAAGCATCCTCTTGTGATTTATACATCGGCAATACGATTTCAAAACTAATTTTTGAGATAAAACAGTGTTTAAAATGCCTAGAGTTAATTTCTTTGAACATCTGAAACTCTTCAGCTTCAGGGTGCTTCTCGTCGCTGCCCACTTTCGGCTAGCAGACTCCCGGCTAAAAGGGCTTCAACCTTTTGGGCCTTAACTGACAGACCCCCCCCCCCCAAAAAAAATAATAACGGCCTATTTTGACAACTGAGTGAGCAGAACACTAGGCCAATGCAATTTCAATGGGGAAGGTGGTTCACTTACCCATACATTGTATTTAACTGATGGTAGAGCAAAGAAAATTGGCAGCCATTTGAATCGGACACACCTCAAATATTGTCCTTTATGACCCCATATTTTTATATATATGTTTTCATCTTATTGTATGAGTATCCGCCTATACGGGCTCCCACAAGCAGTTTGTTTGAGGATGTTTAGCATTGACCTAATAGGCCGTGATAGTGGAACTCTCCTTTTTCCAGCTCTCCTGTGTTGACGAGCAGAATAAAACTATTTCCGGGAACAAGCTGCCATTTTGTACCATTGCTGAGTCAGTGAAGCTGGCATTCCAGGCCCCAGGGCACTTTTAATCCATTGAAAACATTATGGATTTGCATTGCCGAGTCTTAAATGGAATGTTTAGCATGGATTGCCACCGTATTCCAGTACTGTCAGGCTAATTAGACTTTGTTACGGACCTTAGAAACCCTGGCTCCATTGTAAATTCCCAGGCTGATGTTTCCGGAAATAGTTTTATTCTGCTCGTCAACACAGGAGAGCTGGAAAAAGGAGAGTTCCACTAACGGCCGCTATTGGCAAAACATCACCCGTTTCACTTACTCACAGGTGGCGCTGTAATAACCATATATGCCAGCAGCTTCTACTTTGTCAAATGGATGTGTGTTCAGAATTCAACTTTCAAATAGAAAGAAAGCCCTAAAATCAAATATGTTTTGATGATTTCAGATCCAATTCAAGTCCCAGCGGCCAAAAAGGAAGCAAGGCCTCGGCGGAAGAAAAAGAAACAACCAGAATTGTAGTTTTATAAGAAAAATTGATCTATTTATTATATCATGTCCTACAAATATATATTTATCAATGTACAAATATATATTTTTCCTAAAAATAGAGTAATTTTGTACATAATTATATCATCCGATTCAAGAGTATTATTCTAGCTGCGTACATTTCATTTGTAAACAGAGTTGGAGAAGAAGACTTCACCCCAGGCATATTTGAAACACAATATTTATTATATTTTCAAATAATGAATAATAATAATGTGTATGTAAATAATAATAAACACTTTGAAAGGCAGTGTTTAATTTTCTTTGCTGTCATGATATATTTTGATCTGCTAACAGCAAACGCCTTAGACAAACAGCTAAAGATTGCAACCCCTAGCCAATTAAGGGCCAATGTGTTGCTGTAGCTTGACACAGCTGCACTCTAAGCCCCAGCAAGCTGACTTGACTTAATTCAATTAGGGCAACGGTGCTGCAATATATTTATTGAGTCAGTTCAGCTTGTTCATTTGAAGTTGTATCTCTCAGTTTGCCAACATTTTCACAGTTTAAGTGTCAATAATTTTAAGTGAATTGAGTTTACCTGACTTAAAGAAATTAAAAAATGGGCTGGGACTCAACTGAGATACACTAGCCTGGCCTACATTAAATAAGCTGAATTCAGTGTTTCACATAAAGTGAATTGAGTTGATACAACAAATTTTCAATTGGACAAGACAATATTCTGCAAATCGGTCATGTTAGTACAATATAATAAAACCGAAATTAACAAAGGCTTTAAGTTTCTCTGACATAACACAGCTGAGGCTGACTGACTAAATCAATTTTACTCTATAAAATGAAAAAGTTATAATTTATAACCACATAATAGAAATAAGGCAGACTAGCAAAATGTGATTAGGAGAATCTTAATTGAGCAAGAATGGCTGAAATAACACAATCAAGTCACTGAATGTGACTTAATGTTAATAAGTTAATATGACTTTTTTTAATTAAGCTGTAATATGCTGAATTACTTGAGAAAACATGGCAAATTTTATTTAAGTTCATCTAAACAAATACTTTTATGCGAGATTAACCTGATAAAAAGGTGTAATCATAGCTCATATCAATTAGATTAACCCGAATTGATTCAATTATACTTCATTTGCCAAATTAAAAAAGGATGAGCCTGCTCAAATAAATTTAATTATTCTGGATAGATTGTACTATGCTGTTTTCAAGTGATTAACAAGATATAGCATAATCGGTAGAAAAAGTGACCGGATGATAAACAACCGCGGATCATTGGTTTGGACCAAGATGAAATTGGACATCTTTGGGACACCCTATGAATTTTAATCAATAATAGCCTACCGTTAGAACTTAGAAATTAAACAGATAGATTGAACAAATAAAATAAAGCACCAGAGATAAGTCTAAAAAGGCATTTATTTTCAATAAAGCAAACAAGAAGTCAATAAAAGCAATGGTCAATCGTGCCGAGAGGCAATAAGTGAAAAATATAAATCTGTTACTTCATTAATTTTACATAAAAGACAATTTGTCATTCACAAGATTTTGAAGTAAAAGGATGACAAATTATACTTGAGCAACAAAAACACATAGAAAGACATAACATAAAAACACAATGTACGTAAGTAAGATCTTTACAAGGAACAAATACATTGCATTATTCACGCATAAAAAATCATTTATTGAAGAAAAACCTGACAAAGGTTGTGCATATATCCATACGAATTTGTGACTGCAACAAATCTGAAATTTCTAGTGACCAAAAATCCCAAGCATACAATTTTTAAACAAAGCCAACTAGTAATTTTTCCTTAGAGAAAGTTAGCAAGGATAATTTTCAATGACCAAAGTGTCCATCGGTAAGTCATTGGGAAAATTTTTCAAACGTCCTGAGGTACGGTTAATTATTCTGTTCATTGTTTGGACATCAGAAATTTCAAAACTTCATGTTAAATGTACTTTTGTCTAAAGATGAAATCAAGGAGGAAGTATGAGCAATTTCTTGGACAGTTTGTGTGATAAGTGACAGTACTGATGTTGGTTGTAATGTCGCGATCCTCACAAAGCAAAGCCAGTGTTGCTCAGTCAAGGCAGCCTTTGAAGTTCCATCCTGAAAAAGAAAACATACATTGTATTGCATGTAGATGATATAATGTTATCAAACAATATTAACTGTGTGGCTTTAAGATATTTGCAGAAATCAATTTTCTCTCCTCTCAAAAATATTCATTATGTTCCTTTGCCGAATTATTCATTTACCTTATTAATTTTTTTAAAGGGCATAATGTATTGTCATCCTTATGTGACCAGTGGCTCACTGGCACTAATTGAAAAAGGACATGGCAAATGATCATCAATCAGCATAGATCTCCAGATATCTCTGTTAATCATTGTTGACATTCTTCAACAGTTGTTTGGTTTGTTTTATGTTTTTCTTTTCTTTTTTTTTCAAATTTACTTTCGACAGAGGAAAGCTGCTCCAATTTTTCTGAACACTTAAGCTAATTTAATGGACTGAATTGTACATACCTGCGAAAAATGTGCTTTTGACCTCAGATTGTATCCCTGAAGAAGTGTAACATGATTGGAGTGCTGCTCAGGTGTGACAGGCCTCATATGCATTTTCTTCTGCAAATATGAAAGAAACAAACATAAATTGACGAAAGTTTTGAAATTCCAACAATTAAAAGTCCCAATGGTCAACATGTGTATCCCTTCCCCTATCTGGCAACATTTGATAGCAACATAGAATGATGTCAGTTGTAAATACACAGACAAGTGGACATACAAACAAGCATGTATGGAAAAATAATTCCCGCAGAGGGACTAAAAAGTCATTTTTTATGTTCTGCTTTCCACACAAGTATATTTACGAGAATTGAGTTTTTTTAAGACCAGAAACCCAAGAACATGTATTACAATGATCACCTGAAAATTTTCTCGAGTCTCCTGCATCTAATGCAATTAGATAGTTCAGCTGGTGCCTCCGTGAAATATCCTCTGGTTGACATGTCAAGAATACTGCTTGTAAATCTGAAAAATATTTTACCAATATCATTTTCAAGCAGCACACAGTTTATATAAAAACATAATATAATTAATGTGAAAATTCATTGGGAATTAGGAATATGATTAACAATAAATTTGAAGTCCTGATTACTGGATAATATTTTGAGTGTTTTGAGTTTTTCCGAAATATTTATTTATATTATGCCAGAAAAATTTAAGTTTAATAGTATGCTAATTACTTGCACCAACCAACTGAATGCTACAGGTGTGACTGAGAATAGAGTTTTACAACAAAGTGTATGGCCCGTTTATATTTAGTGCAATATGCAATAACTAGTCCTATTGCTCGGCTTCATAATCTTCACATTTTAGGACATAATTACTATTAGTAAATTATGCACTCTGACAAAATCTGGCTCAAAAAGAAGCCTAAGGGCTGCTTCAGACACATCAGCATTTTTCTGTCTATATATCATGAACATTTTAATGAATGAGTGCAAATGGACCTTATGAACATCAAATAATATTTCTGTAGCTATTTGAATGCTTATCTTTGTTGCCAGCCAGCTAATCATAAAAATGCCAAGACAAAAAGGGCAACCATTTAATTTCCAAGGGGGCTTGGAGTTTTCCTCTTTATTTCAGGCTAACGGCACCAATTATAAATGTTGAGTGTGCAAAGTCACCAAATATTCACTTCTAAATAAAATTTAACAACACCTTGTTAAAAAATACCCCCACAAGAAATTATTTATTTCAAGTCTGGCCAAAAAGAATTTATTAATTTCACTAATTTCACCAAAACTGATGAAGAACTTTTTTTTTTAATAAAAACTCCAACCCCTCCCCCTCGACACTAAATAGTCATCCCCTTAATGCCTGTATACACTATCCATAGTCTAGCATTTGAGATGTATCACTTATCAGGTCAGAGACAACATAATTGTCATTATCAATTTCATGTCCACTGAGATAATATTGCAATAATGACATTGCTTTCCATTTGCTAGATTTTAATCTATGGCTTTGAATTAGTTTGACATCATGATGCCCCATAGTTTAATACTGAATTTCACATTACAGTTTCAAGTTTTAGTATTAAAAAAAGTACATGTTCATGCTCTATTGATATTCATAACAATGAAATAAGTATTCAATATTGACAAATGCATTAATTGTTACAGAATATCCAAGTTCTCTTACCTTCAAAAATGTTGAGTTCTTCTAATTTGAGAAATCAATAGGATGGCTTTGCTGTGTCAAGTTAACAGTCTTGAAGGTGTCAGAAATGGTCCTTAAGGAAATAAGCCACTTGGAGGTTGTAGGAAAAACTGCTAACAACATCAAGAGGAATTATGACAAGAAAAACTGTTAAAAACATTGGAGTGTGGGTAACACCACTTTCTACATATAGATGTCAGCACTTTACTTATTATAACAAGATATCCAGTCAATGTTTAAAAAAACACTCATATACAGTCACATTTATTAAAACAACTTATCGTAATGATTTAGTGATCTTTCTAATCTGTAGATCATATCATTGTGGTTGTAATTAAGATAAAATAATGGCCTGCAGCCCAGGTCAGCTTGCTCAAAGATTTTTACAAGGCCGCTCACAAACCAATATTAAGTATTTCAACGGAAGCATAATTACATATATATTTTTCCCTAAGTAATTATTAGAAGTTATGGTGGTAATACACCCTGCATTGTGTGAAAAAGACAAATTCAATATTTTGGTCCTACTTACAGTTAGGCAATTTTTTAAAATATCTCCAAGTTCAACTGAACTGCTGGAAAAAATACCATTAAATAACAACATTTGGAGTTGTTGCTCATAATGCCTGCAAATATGTCAAGGCAATGCACACAGATGATCAACATGTCCACATACACAATGTCAAGTTGACATCATTTCCATTGATATTCTCAGAAATTCTACAATAAATTACATAATATACAGAAAATGTCTAATTGTCAGGGATTTGAACTCAAGAAGTCTGTATCACAACACTAGACATTTAACCAATGTGGCCGTAATGTCTGATGAACACACCAAGTTATTTCTCCTAGTCTTCTCACTAATTCTGCAAGACATAGTATAATCAAGAAAATGTCAAGCTGTCGCAGATTTGAACTCAAGACCTCTTTATTACAAGGCTAGTCAACCTACCAAAGTTGCCACAATGTACACTCAACACATCAAGTTGTTTCTGCTAGTCTTCTCATAAGTTGTATAACAGAGGGTATTTAGAAAACATCACTCTGTTACAGATTTGAACTCAAGACCTTTTGATTACAAGACCAGTCACTTAACCAATGTTGCCACAATGTCCACCCAACACATCAAGTTGTTTCTGCTAATCTTCTCATAAGTTGTATAACAGAGGGTATTTAGAAAACATCACTATGTTACAGACTTGAACTCAAGACCTTTTGATTACAAGACCAGTCACTTAACCAATGTTGCCACAATGTCCACTCTAACCATCAAGTTGCTTCTGCTAGTCTTCTCATAAGTTGTATAACAGAGGGTATTTAGAAAACATCACTCTGTTACAGATTCGAACCCAAGACATTTCGATTACAAGGCCAGTCACTTAACCAATGTTGCCATAATGTCCACACAACACACCAGGTTGTTTCTTCAAGTCATTTTTTAAAATGACAGATTGCATTGTTAAGAAAATGTCACTCTGTTCCAGATTTGAACTCAAGACCTTTGCATTACAAGATCTGCCACTTAACCAATGTGGCCACGATGTCAAGCAAATGCAACAAGCTGTTTCACCTAGTCTCCTCAAAAATTCTATAAATAGATTATGAAAAACAGAATATGTGATTTGACTCAGATTCTGCATAGTGGGACAGGACACTAACCAGGGTCCACAATGATAAACAAATCAAAATATTGAAATTTGTTGACCTTTGTTCCAACCTTTGTACCATAAATATAAGGTGTAACGAGAAATATCTAAATCTCACTGGGTTTGAAGCCAACACCTTCAGATTACAAAACAAACCACTAACCCATGTGGCCACAGAGTAAGTAGCTAAGACAAGGTTATTTTTTGCTTGTCCAATGAATTGAACATAAATAGGATGTTCAACTATTGGCATAACAAATCTGGCATAAGCGAATTAAGCTGAGTAAACTTATTCTGTTTGTGTCTCAGAAGTTCACGAGTATGGCTGAAAAAGATTGTGTTGTGTTGACTTAAAATATCGATCCATTGAAACTGACAAATAGTATATAAGCTGACACAGCTTAAAAAAAGAAAAATAGTTGATTCCACTTAAACAATTTATGTCAAGTGTGTGGTCTGGGCTTAGAGTGTGGGATCAAAGTTAATTTTTGGAGTGTAGGGTAAAAACTATTTATAGACACAGCACAGCGGACTGCTACAACAATATCCTGGTGAGAACTCGACATGACACTACTTTTTTAACTTCTAAATATTAAAGCCTATAGGTGTCAGCTGTAAAGGTTTTTTCAAATTTTTTTGTCAGACTGATTTAACATGAGAAACACGGGGCAGTTTCTATCAGGGTGAAAAATTATCACCCCTATTGAGTATTTATGTTGGCTTACAATATTTACATAGTGAGTTCTGGCCTTCTAGCTAGTGCTAGCTTAAGTTCAAAAAGATCTATAGATACTTGTCGTACATAGACCTGTTTACATGTAGACGCTTTGAATAATAACGTGTCCGCAAGCGCAAGAAGGTTGTCTCAAATTACTCAGGCGTTGCGAGACTAATGTCTGCTTTTAATGCCAAAAAAACTGACAATGCTGCTTATTATACATCAATATCATCTTTTTCTTCAAAGCAGGGGCGGACTGGGAGCAAAAATCGGCCCTGGAAATTTTAGTGGACAGTGGCCCATATGACAACCTACACCGTAAATTTTGAATTTTGAGTTAGCTTAATTGATTGGGTGAGATGGTTGCACAATTCCTTTGAGCCAAGATAGCTTGTTGTTTGTAAGTTATAGCAACATAAAGATTATCATAACTCAAAACGGCAAGCTATCATGGCTCAAACAAATTGTGCAACCATCTCACTCAATCATTTGAGCTAACTCAAAATTTCAGATTTTACAGTGTACAACAAATAATGTGCATGTACATAGAAATATACCTGGTCATTCATAGCCAACAACAGCTGTAACTCTAAACTTCAGACAATACAAATCAGCCCAAGTATAGGTTATTTAGTAGCAGTGCAGTGCACTCTAACAAGTGAAGAGTTCAGATTTCAACAAGGAGCTCTTTCCTGCCACTTCATCTATTACTGCATCAGCATCTATGTTGTGCAGAACATCCTTCTCAATTGCCATCAGCATAAATGCATCAAGATTTTCAGAACTCAAGGAACTCCTCAGTCTGTTTTTGATAAATTTGAGAGTGGAGAAACTCCTTTCACATGCTACCTGTGTAGTGGACAATGTCAGCAAGTACTTGTATGCCAATCCAATAGCTGCATATGCCTCACTGAAGAGACTGTACTGTGCCAGGGTATGGTAGACACACACAGCACATTGCATGCATCTCTTGCTGGTTGTAGGTGGAGTTTCTTTCATGTTTACTTCACTTAGAATTTCCAAATCATCATCATCTTCACCATCTCTGACATTGCCTTTCTGGAAGCTGTACTCATCAGGAAGAGTAAGTTTGATCCTGTCCCAGTTAGTTGCCAGACTAAGCAGTTCCGACTGAAGCTTCTGTGTGGTAATATCTTCATCAAATTTGATCAGTGTTTTGCTGAGCTTTGTTAAAGCACCATCAGGGAGACCAGACTCAACCAGTGTCTTAAACTGGAGAGGAGACAAGCAAGCCAGATCTAGCATAACTTCAGAATTCTTGTGAAACCTCGATTTAATGCTCTCAATGGTGATGTCCATTACTTTGTTGAAGACATTGACTTCAAAATCTTTAGCAGCATTCCCAATAGGATCATCTGCAGCATTTTCACCTGGCATTCTCTTGCGTCTTCTCACCCTTTTTTCAGGGAAGGTCTCCTCCAGCACCAGTGTCTCATTCCCTCGTCTGTCAAGTTCACTGGATGCCCAGTCTACAAACTTTTCAGCTGCTTTTGCCACTTCAGAAATGCCTCTTTGCATCTTTGTTAGGCTTTCAAGTGTGCCTGTGACAAGCTGGTGGGCCTTCAACAAGTCCATACCTTCTGACTGCAGGTACTTTGAAAGAGGGCTTGTGAAAGCAAATATTTTTGAGTACAGTGCAGCAGTCATTACTGTCTCAAACTTCAGCAGTGCTTCTTTGTAAGCTCTGGCCTTGGCTCGCTGCTCTGCAGATGTTGATGCAGACCTCTCAATGGCCTCCAAAGAAAGCAAGACATCTACATAGAGACATTTGTCATATGCTCCGTCTGAACCAAAGACCTTACTAAGAGCTGCATCTTTTGACCACCACCGTGTCTCACCTATAGTCTGCAAACGCTGCATTGGATTTCTCTCATTCATTTCTTCAAAAACCAACATTCTTTTGTGGGATTCCCTGAAGAAAACAGCCAGGTTGTTCAAAAGAGAAAATAATGATGTTGATGAGATGACAGAATTAGTTGCATCTCCAATTACCAGGTTTAAGACATGGCTATAGCACCAAACATGTATCTGATCTGGGGACTCCTTGTTTAGGAATGCTGCAAAGCCTCTGTAGGTGCCTTGCATATTAGCAGCACCATCAGTTGCATTACCAATACATTGTTTGATGTCAATTTTATTCTTTTCAAGCACATCTTTCAGGAGGTCCAAGAAACCTTTGCCTGATGTGTCAGTGCAGTTTACCACTGCTATCAGTCGTTCTTGAATTTCATGTCGCTCATTAATGTATCTTATGACAACTGAGCATTGATCTTTGACTGATATGTCCTGAGTGGTATCCAGTTGAACTGAAAACATACCACTTTCGTTTATCTCATGAGCAATTGTTGATTTCATGAGAGATGCTATGCTCTGAATCACATGATTTACTGTAGACTTAGAGAGGAATGTCAACTTATTTCCACGACCTTTCTTTCCCTTAGACTTCTTGCTCTCTTTGATCACTTTGTCAAGGTGCCTCTGAAGAACTGGATCATATTTACTTAGAACTTTCACAAATTCTAAGAAATTTCCGTGGTCAGTTGAAGCATCATCCAGTGTGTGAGCTGCTTCACCATGACTTCCTCGATAGCTCAAACCTCGCTTTCCAATCAATTTCACAACATCAACCACTCTCTCCATGACCTGCCTGTTTGTCTTCACCTGAGTGTTTCTGGCTTCCTTTTGCACAGCAAACAACAGATGATCCAGACCTTTATCATTCATGCTCAGCATGTGAGCCTCAGCACAGCAGTTGTGATGCTTGCTGCTTTCATGCTCTTGAATTCGCTGGTAGACATGCCTCCAGTCTCTCATACCCTCAATGAATGCATTTGTCTCATCATCTTTGGAATATGCCAAACATACAGTGCAATACAATGCATCATTAGCATCACTGAATGACAACCAAAGCCGCTGAGAACCATTCTTTCTTTTGAAAGCCTTCTCGGGGAAAAATTTCAAGTCTTTGCCATCCGTTGGTTGTACTGGGTGGGAGGCAAAGAAAAATCCCCTGTCACAGTGCTTAGGTCTCTCGAATTTATTACCACTAGCACCAGGGACTTTCTGAGGCAGTTGATCGTCACTATCCATCTGATTTGCATCATTCGATGATTCACTTTTCACAGTCTTGGGCAAATGTTGTGAAGTCTCTGGCTCTGGATCAGGCACTTCTAACGTCTCAGGCTCTGTCAGTGTCTCTGAGTTCTTGCTGGATTCTGTTTCTTTCTTGGAAAACATATCAGTCAGCTTTGTACATTTTTCTGCTTCAGATGCCAAAATTTTCCTCTTCTTGTCACGCAGCTTTTCTGCTCCTCCTTTGCGTTTCCTATCCATTGTAATTTCCACAAGTATTTTCTCCCAACCCAGGTATTGACTTTTATGCCGACTTGACCCTTAGAAATTCAACAAATTTCAGCGATCCCCTGCAGACCCTCAGACACAATATGACTATAATAAGCAAATTGTATACACTACACACAGGCCTACGGAGAAAACAGTACAAAATATCGCAGACTATTTTACAAGACTATCAGTCTCTAATGATAATTACAACTGCAGTGGAAACAAGAATATTTAGACTACTATTAACTATTTTAATGAAGTTTGTTGCAACCCCTTCAAGTATTTGCGGGACATAGAATATGAAATTCACAGACTAGAATCGTTTTGTGCAATCTGCAAGACTACTTCAGCCAACTATGATTGATACCTGGGCATTGATATGACTTTCAGTTGTACCAGCAGTGAGGCAGAGCACGGAGTGACTCGGATGACCCCAGAGCCTGGTGGCTCTTTATTCTATGAAATTCACAGACTAGGCCTACTTGGCAAGTCTTTTCACGGATGAGATCTGCAGCAACACCACTTCGACAAGCCCAGAAATATGAGATTCACAGACTATTTGGCAAGCCTAGGTTGGCAAGTCTTTTCAAAACCAAAACTGGCCCAGACCGAACAGAAATCATAAAACACTTCCAAAACCAACTGTCAAGATCAGAAACCACACATTCAGCACATTAGTATTGATATCTCATCCAAGGTATCTCACACAAACTGTGTGAAACCAGAATATATTCTGGAAAACTAACCAAAAACTGTCTTGAATCTTGACCTGTCAACCGGACCAAGCAAGGTACAAAATGACAAGCAAATCGACTGTCTAAAGGCAAAATAACACTAAAAGTGTCAAGAGCTCCACTCAGTGTGACAAACACGAGGAGAGTGAGAGCAATGATCGTCTGCTGATGATGATAGTGTCATTTTGGGCCGAAGGCCCAAGGCCAATATGGGCACGAAGCCCCTGTGGCCTTGAAATGTCATTATTTAGTACCCAGGTGGCCTTGTTTTTCTTCTCCGAAGATCAGATTTATGGGCCACCTGGGTGAGTTCATAGTCTTTTTTGGGGGGGGGGGGCACTTGGGAAGGGATCCAACGGGTCGCCAGCTTTTTCGGGTCTTTTTCTTCTTTCGTCTGTGTGCGGGGTCCGGAGGGAGGCTGTGATGCTCTTGTGATGGTGTTCTTCTTGTTTTTCCTGAAAAGAGAATGAAAAGAGAGAGCAGTATCTGGGCTTTTGAGTGGGACGAGCATTTAAGACAGAGGTGTTTTCCCATTGTTTTGTAGGAATTGAGTATAAGAATGAGAGTCTGGTACAAGCCCTATTAATTCAGGGATGTCCAGGGTCTTTCAGTTGCCCCGGCATAGAATACCGGATACAACCCGCCTCCATTTAAAGTCCCATGGGCTCGGACTGGATGTGTTGTACACAGTGGCTGCGGTGACGCAGGTGAGCTGTGTATGTGGAAGCAAAGGAGTGGGTCTGCGCGGGTTGGCAACAGGGCTCCCACCCACAGTCGGTTGGCGTCGCCCCACCGTACATACTGGCTTAGGGCCAGTCATGATATGTGGGCCTCAGCCTGACTGCTTTTTGAGCTTTATTGGGTGAACAATATGATGGAAATTTGGATGAGAGTGATTCATACACAGTGATAGGCTGCGTCTGCGCAGTTTTGGCTGTGTATTTAGGAAGCAAAGGAGTGGGTCTGCGCGGGTTGGCAACAGGGCTCCCACCCACAGTCGTTGGCGTCGCCCCACCGTACATATTGGCTTAGGGCCAGTCATGATATGTGGGCCTCAGCCTGAGTGTTTTGATACATTGATCAGTACACAGTGAAAGGCTGCGTCTGCTCAGTTTTGGCTGTGTATTTGGAAAGCAAAGGAGTGGGTCTGCGCGGGTTGGCAACAGGGCTCCCACCCACAGTCGGTTGGCGTCGCCCCACCGTACATACTGGCATAGGGCCAGTCATGATATGTGGGTCTCAGCCTGACTGCTTTTTGAGCTTGTGTGGGATGATGTGATGAGAGATTTTTAGGTTATTGAATATTGAGTACGAGGTTTGGTGAATGGGAAGGGTAGCCTGCGGATGGGCCTGAGAGCTTCCTGGAGCTCCAGGAGAAGCTCGGAGTCTTGGTATCTGACAAGGGCTTTTGCTTTGAGTTCTTCATTACGACTATTGATATCCCTGATGTTTGCCATTTCATACAGAGCCTTGTTAGTTGTTCTACTTTGACCAGGAATGTAAAATTGTTTGAGGGCTATTCTAAGGGCTTTGCATTCAGCTATAGCTAGTTGTTTTTTGGCTGTCTTTGAGGCTGAGACAGTGGCTACATGCCTGTTTCCAGAACAGGACGGATGAAAGTTTTGTATAGATGGAGGAGGGTTTGAATGTCGGTTCCCCAATCTGTGCCTCGCAGCCTTCTAAGAAGGTTTATTCTACGGATGGCATTGGCTTTTTTCTCTTTGCAGTGCTGAATTAGGGACAGAGATGGATTGAGTGTTAAGCCTAATAGTTTTGCTGTAGGAGCAGTTTGGATGTGTGTGCCAAAAAGGGTGAAGTTGGAAGCATATTTGTTAATTCTGTTTGTTGGGAAGTGGATAAGTTGAGATTTTGAGGCATTAATTTTAATTCTCCATTTGGAGCACCATGCTTCTAGCTCATTAAGTGAGTTTTGAAGGGTTTTGCTTGTTTTCTTTCTGGCATTTTTGCCTCTGGCTGATGTCCAGAGAGCAAGATCATCTGCGTATTGAGAAATGTGGAGTTCTGACTCCTCTGAGAAAGGGAGGTCATTTACAAACATGTTGAATAGGATGGGGCTCAGTACAGAGCCTTGGGGTGTTCCTGCTGCCAAGTGTACTTCTTGGGATATGGTGTTTTGAACTCTAACTTTTATGGTTCTGGAATCTAAGAATGAAGAGAGAATTTTGATGATTTTTAGAGGGAGCTCAAAGGTGAGCAATTTGAGTTTGAGACCGTTATGCCAGACAGAATCGAAGGCTTTTTCTACATCTAGAAAGATGGCCGAACCTTTCCAGCCATAGAGTCTGTATACATGTTCATTAGCTTCTTTTTGGGGGAGATAGGCTCTTTGCCATTTATTTATGTGTCCTTCTAGAGTGAGATGGTCGATGAGAGGATTGGCAATGGTTTTTTCAAAGAGTTTACCTACGCATTTGAGAAGACTGATGGGACGATAGTTTGAGGGAAGTTTAGTGTCTTTGTTAGGCTTTGGAATCATTACGCCGATGGCTGATTTCCAAGGCTTGGGAAAGTAGCCAACGCTGATTAAATAGTTAAAGAGATCGTCTGCTGGGGCCGGGGGTCACATATTTGGGGGTCACATATTTGGCCCCACGAAAGTGGCTGGCCGAGGCCCCAGTGGTGTGTAATGAATGCAGCAGAGCCAGCAGCAGGCCAGACACGTCTGTTATGCCCACTGCAGGGCCCTGAACTTCTTGAGTGAATCTTCTGTGCAATCTCCTGTGTGGAAAAATTGCAAAAGAACGGGACATTCTACTAAATGAAAACTTGATGGCGTCCGGTTCCCCGGAAGAAGAAATTCGTCAGCAAATAGCTATTAAACGTCCTAACAAGTAGCTGCTGTAGCTGTAGAAGTAGTCATTTTAGAAAGTTTTTAACAATTTTTAACGATGATTTTATTCCTATTGGATGAACTGTTTTTACTCCAGAGCCTCTGGAGGTTCACCTGAAAAAGAGGTGGAAACTAACAAAAGAAGAAGAAGAAGAAGAAGATACCACTAGCGCCACCTTTAGTTGTATTTTGGAAGCGAAAAATCTCAAGACTTTTCTTGACTTTTTTTTGGTTCAGGACCAGTCCATCGGCCCTCAAAGCCATCGGCCCACCGGGAAAATGCCCGGTGTCCCGGTGGCCCAGTCCAGCCCTGCTTCCAAGTATTGAAGGCTATTGAACTGCCGGATGATAAATAAATCAATGAAAATAGCAAAAATGGTCGCCCAGTAGGTGGCTCACGTGAATATTCGACTTGAGCGCCATCTATTGGAAAAAAGGCCAAAACAAATTTTACGTTGGCATAATGGCAGAGTGGATTGCACAACAAAGTCAAGATTGTCCATCATAAAGTGGCAATTACACAAAAAAGAATCGTTCCACGTGCAAAATTCTTACTGGAGCAGGTACAGGGAGCGTCCAACGTCATGAGAATGCAAATGTCATAAGAGGACAACTCGTCATTTTGGGTAAATTGAGGCTGGAACTGTAGAAGGGTTGAGAAGAAGCAAGGATGGCTGCAAATGAAGAAAGCAGGGCTGACATGGAGGAGCCCAATGAGCAGATCAAGAGGAAATGGGAGAGGTGGGTTGTAACTGACAGCTGTCAATTGAGCTGTCATGTCAGAATGTTGACAGTCAAGTATGAACAAAATACCTCTAATGCAGACTGTGGGGTCATGGGTCAACTCGCCAGGGGAGAACCCGCCAGGTGACAACTCACCAGGTCCAAAACTCGCCAGATGAAAACTCGCCAGGGCACAAAGTCGCCAGTGTATTTTATTTAGGCTTATAAAGTGCAGATATGTAGTAGTACTGAAATATAAACACTGAAACCAGTTTATTAGAGTTCCTTGAAGGAGGGAATGGAAGGAAGAATGAAGGAATGAATGAAGGACGGAATGAAGGACGGAATGAAAGAAGGAATGAAGGGAGGATCGAGGAAGGGTGGAATGAAGCACTTGGGAAGGAAGGGAGAAAGAAAGATAGGCCTTGAGATCGATGGACAGATAGATAGACAGATAGATAGATAAATAGGTAGATATACAGATAGATAGATAGATGGATAGATAGATAAATAGATCTATATATATAGATAGAGAGATAGATAGATAGATAGATAGAAATTCCCACCAATGAAAATTGGCATTAATTTTTCACAAATTAAACATTTACATTTAATTTCATAGCATGCACTTAATAACTTGTTCATATATAATAATCTCTTTAATTCAAGCCTGAGTGGTTTTAAAAAGCAAATGACTGTTATCAATTGCAACACATTTTTAGTTGGACTAGATTTTATTAATTAATTAACTTAATATGAGGTGTGATCCTTTTCTATGAACGCAAATATTTCAACCAAAATACAAATTTACTCTGTTATGAATAAATATTATTAATATTTTATTTAATTTTGATAATTGCTACAGCTTTACTTCTTCCTGTACAATTAACCTGACACGTATTTCTTTAATTGTATAACGAATTGCTCAATTAAAACCACGGTGTCATCCAATTCAGCTTCACACCTTTCAGAACAATTAATAGACTAGCTGGTATTAGTATATTTACCGGGTTACCTTTTTTTTTATTGAGAAGCAAGAAAGAAAAAATTGCTTGACTCTTGAAATATACCCAGCAATTATACACATTAACATTTTTTTAAAAATGTATATGTATGAAAAATACGTTTTTATCTAACATTGATTCAATGTTTTATAAACTTAAGTAGCTTTTTTAAAAGTGCTTGCTGGTGGATAGTTGGCCAGATAGACAGATAGCGCGACATTTCAGCAGATTGCCATTTTAAGTCTTGATCACACATATATATTATCTAATTGGCACAAGTTCTTAATTTAACATGAAAGAATAGAAAGTGAATCCTATCAATAATGCAATGAGAGTTGATCCAACACAGTATCTAGAATTAATATCGAAACTAGGCCTAAGTGAAGTTTTCAAGTTCTTTCTTTCTTTCAAAGATCAATGTAGTTGTATAGCTTGTAAAATTGCACTTTGATTAAATATCTTATTAGAATCTTTATTGAATAGGCCTAAATAAAGAATAGCAAACGCTGGGCTATATATAATAAGTGACCTGGCGGGTAGGGGTACTGGCGGGAAGTCAACTGGCGAGTAGTGGGCCTGGCGAGTTCTCTCCTGGCGGGTTGACCAATCCCCGAATGTGGGAGCTGGGCGCGGGCGGGACTTTGCGGGATTGTAAATTTAGGCATAGCCAATACATATCAATATTGATTTTAAGATACACACTGTTACACAGTGTATCCATTGATCTCTTTCAATTATTCGATGCATTTTTGAAAGAGTGTTGCAACTTCAATACCAAGAATTAAACTCGGTGAAAATAGCTTCTAGCTAATGTTTTTGTTGTAAAAACTGAGTATAAATAAATTTGATTTGATTTGATTTGATTTGAGGCCTAGGGCTTACATTACGTATTTCAAATCCTTATATTAAACTTCCATGATCTAACAGCTTCTAACACGCATTCACAGATATAAGCTTTTATATTACCTGAAATCATGTGAAACTGATTAATGGTATTGATTTGCATGCTCCTGCTTCAATGTATATATTATATTCTGTTGTCAAAAAATTATGTTGACTCAATAGCTTTCATAAATAACATAACTTTGCAGCCAACAAATCAGACTGAAGGAGAAGCTGTTGACAGTTGACACAGAAGAGTGGGCTCGGTTCCGCCTGGTGGCCGGGGAGAATGAAGGATGGACGGACCCCAAGCCCCTGACCTACGTCGGAGGGGTGGACATTTCTTTCATTAAAGGGGATGCTGTGAAGGCTTGTGCTGCGCTGGTCGTGTGCAAATTACCTGGCATGGAGGTATGAACTTATTAGCTTTTTACCGCCTCGTAGAGGCGCGTATTACTTCGCTGCACGGCAACCAAACTGTCAAAACCCACTCGGTTACGTGTCCACAAATCCTTTCATCGCGCATAACTCTTCGTGTGATGCACTTTTCGCTCTCAGAATTACTCAAGGCCCTTTATTGTGGAGTGATCCAGGAAAAGACATGCTTTCAGCCATGTGCGCATCTGTTAACCATGGTAAATAGCCTATTTCGGTGCGCGTTTTCATTTCACAACACTCTCCCATCCGACATGTTTTGATCTGACAAACGAAGCGCCCGGATGTTCAATTCGTACATAATTAATGAGGCCGAGCGGTGGCGAAGGTGCCCGAAGCGACCCGAGGGCCTAAAAATAACATTTTTGCGACTAATTCGAGGATTTTATTTTAGTTTTCATGGACCCAATGGGTCCATAAAACGCAATTTACAATGAAAAAACAATAAATAAAAAATAAAATTGATCAGCCAATCAGATCACAGCATTCTTCTGCTGGGATTCCAATATGGAGGACAACAGGAACGACACTTTCTGTCTCCTGACGAATTTCAGCTCCAGTGATCATATATGCCCGTATACATGACTGTCAGGTATTTCAACTGATCAACTTAGGCATTGTGCTATAGAAAAACTTTTGTCAAAGCAACTTTGGCTCTTCTCTCCCTTGATTTACCCTTGTTCTGTAATATCGCTCACAAAAGCAAAAGATAGCGGTCGCGGTCAAAAAAGCTGTTGCGCTCAGTCAATGCATTCACAATTCAGGCCCCCAGTAATGTGTTAAGTTAGCCGCCGCCGACTTTTCTACCCCAACATATTTGGTACCGTTGGATTTGCCTTGAAACGACGATTCTAATGGTGTCAAAATTGTCAATATTGCATGAATATAACCCAAACTACACATGTTCAGTGATGACATAATATTCCTCATATTTACAATGTTCAGTAACTATTTTAGTTAGCCAACCTCACTTAGTCAGCCAACTTCACAGTTCTTGCATGAATATAACCCAAACTACACATGTTCAGTGATGTTGGTTGCATTTTAAGACATAATATTTCTGTAAGTGTGTGTATCTAACCCAGGGGTTAATGTGCCTCGCACGGTATTTTTTATCTGCACATGCACCTGCAAGCGAGGCGGTTTACGTGCTTGCACGGTATTTTTGCTATTTTTTAGGCCTACTATGTAACAAATAATTTAAAGTCAAATACCATTGTAAAGATCATAGCTGGTCTCGTAAATGATCTAATGGATTGTCATTAAAGGAAATGCGTGTGATAAGACCATTATGAATTTTTGTATGCAGATTATGCACTGGCAAGGTAGCCTGTGTATTACAAGTAGCCTATATTTTAATCATGACTTTCCAATATTACTTTAAGTTTACAAAACTAACATGAAGTCAATACGCTTAATTCAGTGAAAAGATCTATACTAGTCCTGAACCTAATAAAGTATTTTCAAAAGCCTCCAAGTAATTAATGAGCTTAAAATCTGTATCATTATTTGCATTATCATTAAATTTTGTAAAATGTATATTTTTGTTCTTTCTGAAACCCCACCAGGTAGTGCATGAGGACTGCAGTATGGTTGAACTGACTGCCCCCTACATTCCAGGGTTCTTAGCATTCAGGGAGGCAGACTTCCTCGTTGACAAATTCAATGCTCTTAAAGAAAGTAATCCCGAAATACTACCTCAGGTAACAGAGAGTAAACTTCTTATCAATAAATTGTCAAATGAAGTTGCTAATTGGCAAATAATTTCACATTTAAAGAAATTAAAGGCACTGTAATTTAACTTAGTCCTGAGCTGATTCAGTCCTTCTGAATAGTTTTCAATCAGGCCCACGACCACTAGTGCAGTGAGTGGCCAGACCGGGTTTTGTACCTGCATTTTCTAGATTGCTAGGCAGCTGTGCTAACCATTATGCTATGAAGCTACACTATTTATGTTGTGAAAATTGTCTGTCAATTGGTTCGTTTTCTTTTGCAGCTGCTGATGGTTGATGGAAATGGCATTTTACATTCAAGAGGTAACTACCTTTTCTTTGAATAATTTTATTTTAAAAATTCCAGCACAATTTACATTCTGGTAGGGTGTCTCTGCATGTTCTTACAGTCAACAGGGTTGGTCTAGTGGTTGCGTGCTGGGCTGCCAATTGCTGGGTCCAGGGTTAAAATCCAGCTCTTGCTGGGTCACTTGGGCCTATGTTGGACGGCTGTTTCAATCTTCCTACGCCTCATTGCTGTGTCCTCCTCCTCTCCTAATTGCATAAATACAAGAGTTTACAAGACGTAAAGCCCAAATCATCCATCTATCTTACAATCAATAATATTTGTTACATTTTTCTGATGTTATTTGTGATTAACTATTACCAATTATTGTAATTTTCATCGTGACCAGGGTTCGGCCTGGCCAGCCACCTGGGGGTTCTTGTAAACATTCCATCGATGGGCGTCGCGAAGACTCTTTTCCACGTGGACGGGATTGAGAACAACGAAGACCACAAAAGGAAGGTGGGTGACTTGCTGATTTTACAAATTTGCTGGACTTTCATAGTCCCTCTAAAACTTTTGGAGTTTTTTCATCCTACACTTCACGCTTTCTTTTACCATGTTCGTGAAAGTCAAGTGAAAAATGAATGGCGAAGTACATGTGAAATCAAGCAGCTTAATATCATGACTGCGGAGTCTGCAGTGCCGACTTACTGTATTAAGAACATCTAAACTAAACTCTCTCAAGAGTTCCTAACCATTCAATTTATATTTAATCAGACCAACACTTTTCCGCTGGACTGAATAGTGAGTCTCCAAAGACTGATCTTAGTAATTTTTGACACGTTTCAGATTCAGGGACTTTGCCATGCAGGTGACACTTTTCCCCTGGTGGGAGACTCAGGAAAAACTTACGGAATGGTGAGTGGCAAGTTATGGATTGAGAGGGATGCACTGTCTATTTATTCTCTGTCTATCTATCTGTAAAGCTTTCTATCTATCAATCAATCAACTAGTCTCTCTGTCAAGCTATCAATGTATGTCTTATCGAACTGTTAATCTGTCTATGCATTTGCTATCTATTTACATATATATCTTCCTACTAGCACCCAGCTATCTAGTTAATAAATTAATAAATTGATCTATTAATATATTTATCAACTAATCTCTATTTATAATTCAATCTATCTATCTATCCTTTTCTTTGTCTTTCTTAATGATATTGATCTGCCTACCTGTGGATCAAACTTCTCCATGTATCTTAAATTAACATTTAATGGAGGATTGCATCTATACTATTTGTTCGCTCTGTTGCAGGCATTAAGAAGTTGCGAAAACACAACGAACCCCATCTACATTTCCATTGGGCACAAGATCTCCCTGGAGACGGCCATTTGGGCCTCGGAAAAATGCACCCTCTTCAGGATCCCAGAGCCAACGAGACAGGTGAGGGAGAAGTCTGTCAGATGTTAGGAAGACTATAATGATGTTGACCCGTTTAAAGAAAGCTCGATTAATGACAAACCATGAGAAAATCAAGCTTTTCTTAAGACCAACACTTGCCCTCGTCAAGTTAAGACTACCAGCTGGAACTGAAAGACAGAAGGGTCAGGTTGTCAGCAGCAATTTTCAAGTAAATGTTTAAGTAAATGAGCAAATTTACCATGTTTCTTGGCTCAGGATGTGTGGTTTTCAAATTATGTAAATCAGGAGAATTAAATATGATGCTATGGATTAAAAGTTGAAATAATGATCTGTGATCCCTAGAAATATCTAGATCGAAACAAGATAATGTTATGTTACATGCCTGAAGTTTCATTTTCACATCTAGCTCTTTAAAATCTTATCATCGGGTCAGTTACTAAAAGTTAGTCTATGAAGTACTGCTAAATAAGTGAATTGTTTCTGACAGGCTGACCTCAGATCTCGAGAATACCTACGCCAGCTGCTCGACCCTCCCAAGAAGAAAGGACAGACGAAGAAAGAGGTCGCCAAACAAGCCCGAAAACAAGCAGCCGAAGACGTTCAAAGCTCGGAAGATTCCGATTAAATTGCAATTCTACATTCCATCCATTAATTCTATCAATTGCATATACTATGGTGATACTCAGTACTTAAAACTATGCAGATCTATACTGTCAGTCTCAGTATATTGGCATTATTACATGTTCTTCGAGAGTAGGCCTTGGACATAGTAAATTATTAAGTTACTGCCAACAAATTCTTTATTTTGATGGTATATTTTTAAAAGCATGAATTTGTTTATGAGTAACTTTTATGATTTATTTATATTAATCAGTGTACTGTAAAATTTTTGAAGGCCTTGCGCAGCAATAGATATATTCAATTCTATTTGGCAGGCAATGACAATGTTTTAACTCTATTAGAGTCTATCTTTATACTATTTATGGACATTTACTCTTATAGGGTTAAATTTTTCTAATGCCGCTGTATAGCCACTTGGCCACTGGACTAGTTGTGCTACAATTTAATTATGACGGTAATAGGCAGCCAATGTTTTTACCTCTACAAAGATTTTAACTTTGTCATGTTTTAGATATATATGGAAATTTACAATAGAGCATAAATTGAATCGTGTATATGGAAAATTTACCTCCGATCTGTGATAATTTTTACACAATGAGTAATTACAGCAGTTTCTATATAAGCATATGATTCTACAGGCAACTTGCTTCGTTTATAGTATTGCTTGGAACATTATGTGTTACAAAAGAGACATAATATCACTTGTCTATTGAAACTGCTGTTAGTGAGATGCTGTGATTAAAAAAATATTTGCATGTTGATCTTTGTTGAAATTTGGCATGCAAACTATGCATATACATAGGTATTGAATAGACGTACCATGTTAATATAAATTGTACTTAGCACTAATACATGTGCACTTGTTGGCAGGAATAACGTGCAATCCACTAATCTGCAGTTAGCTCTACATGCATTGCATTTTGTCTGTGTTAAAATATATCTCCTGGTTGCAAGAAAAAAATATGCATTCTTGTAGCTTTCTACAACATTGAAATTTAATAAACTATTGTTTATTGGAAATAAATGTTATTGTCTTCATTGATTAGGATTGCCATTGCCACTATAATCCACATGGAAGTGAAGTAGTCAGTTACTGTAAATATTGTAACTCTTTAGAGTTGAAGAGCCAAATTCCATAACAATCCACACTGACGAGCTCGTCTGCAATGGTCAAGCAGGTGGTGACCACTGAGGCTGCAAATTGTACAAGTAAATATCTATCATATTATTCATAAAGCCTAGGGGAGGCACATCTCAACATTTCAATTGCACCGTTGGCATTACTTGGCAGGCCTGTTCAAGCATGAGCCTTTCTCAACTGCAAAGGGAGTATGGAGCCTGGACATTATCCAATATCCATTACCATTGTGCCACTTTTTGGCGAAATTGAAATCAAAATGGAGGCTACTTCAGTCAATTCTTTAGGAAAAAGGCAGACCTGAATTTGACTTACTTAGCAGTGTATTTGACAACATTAAACAGAACACTTCAAGTGAATGCAGCGGGTTCATTGACAGCTGCTTGGAGCCAGACTTCTCTCTTTCAACAAGACAACTGGTCAGCGACAGCCAATTTTGTCTCACAAAAGTGTCATCTTAACTACATCTAATGATGGCTGCCAGGCAAACATACAGAGAACTGCAAGTTTCTGATCTGAGGAACACAAGAGCAAGAACAAACACTTTGACAGCCAACGTAGTCGTCTGAAGTGAAACCTCCAAAAATCAATCAATTGCTCAGTGACGATTCTGTTACCACCAAAATCTAGAGCCCGACTTCAATGCCTTAGTTCCTTTGGCAATCTGCTACAATCTAACTAATGACCACAATTAACACTAAACACTAAAGCTATGACAATATCAAAGACACTAATGAGACTTGCATTCAAATTATAGAACCATTTATTAGGATAATGAACAATGTCACCAATATACAATGAATTTCACGTTGTCCGTCTGAATATTATACAAAATAGAAAACTGCAATTTCAGATGATTTAATAATGACATTCATACATTATTAATTGAAATTCAGAAACAATCAAATTAATCAATTAAGAAATAGCCTGCTGAATTTCTTACATAATTCCAACAGCGACTTTACATTTTGTACACCTCTACAACCTTTTTGCATACTTGATCACTTGACATTGTTTCTTGAGTTATTTCTTGACACTTGTGTGCAGTTACCATACCATGCTGCTATACCAAAGGTATTTAACTGATTCCACAACAGATCTATAAAGTAGTTTGACAATTGTGCTATCTACATGTAAGTAGTAGGCCTATCTACTTATTATATCAAAGGTCAATTCATCAAGTTTACTATGATATATATTTAAAAAGACATTGCCCAGTTCAAATTGTCAGACACTGTGACAAATCTCTCCTATGGCTATGAATTATTGACACAGTCCTGAATTTAAAAAACCTTTTTCAATAGAGGTTTAAGCACCAACCAGTTTAAAAGAGCTGAAAAAATCCTTTTGCTTGGTGGGTTGTAATAAATGGTGGCAACTAGAGCACCCGCAGCGGCCCCGCCCAACACAAGAACTGCCGGTGACCACTTGCTTGAATGACTATGCGAATCACAAGTTTCCAAAGCAGAATTAACCTTGAATTCGTTGACAACATTGACAGCTTGGATTGCGTTTTGCTGAGTAGGCCTATATCGCTGTTCTTGTGTTGTTTGGATGTTACTTTCAAAGTTTTCAACTTCTCTGTCCACCATGACTGTTCCAGAAAATGATTCAGGTTCACCATCGTCATATTCTGAAGCATTGCCTATGCCATAGGCCACATTGGATGCACCTGGTTGCGCACTTTTCCGTTCACTATATATTATACTTCAACTTCCTTTTTAAATCATCAAGATATCTAAGCTGATCCTTTGTAAAACGGCTATAAAACCGATATTCAGTACGCTCTAACATGTCTAAGAAGTCACCGAAGTCACGCCCATCAGTGAGTTTCCATATTTTCATTGGCGTCATGATATTTGCAGGAAAAGGAGGCATACAATTTTCAGCTGTCACAATAGGTACAACTCTTTTGCGCACATCATTGATATGCTCAGAGACGCACACATCTGTTTGAAAGCTTGCCCACTGGTTAACTTGTTTCATTGTGGTGTCGTATAAATTCCGCGAAACAAAATATCTGTCAATGTACAAGAAGTAATAGTTGGAATTATCGAGGCCATATTTCAACACATCAAAGTAGGACCTGCCGATGTTGGCAGTATCACTAAATAATGTCCAAATTCTTGCTTCTCTGCCACAATCACGCAACAAAAATTCCAAGAACTCGTAGAATTTCCGGACTTCGTCCTCGCTCTCTTCTGCGTAGAACAAAGCGATATCATACAGCTTTTTGTCCCTTCTGGCATTTTCTCCATCTGTTGGTTCAATTGACCAGATACCTGATGGTTCCACAGTTTCAATGGTGGACATGCTGGAGGCCGCACCTAATTAAAGAAAGCACACTCCTTAGAAGATAATGACATCAATTACTTATGCCCACTTCTCACAGTGGCACTCACAGGTAAACTTATGTCAAACAAATTCAACCAAAATGTTTAAGGGACTAGAAATTATTTTAGCAGGCCTACAGTATGTCTCATCTTGCATGCGAACTTGAATAAGGCACTTTTTCTACAGCCTGTGTAAATCCAATGTATGAACCTAGAGCAATTAATGTAAATAGTTAGATTTACTAGAACTAAGTCAGGAGTGGTGCTGCAGTGCATATTTGTGACCTCATGGCAATTTAGGCCATCGTTATAGTTGTGTCAAGAATGTAAACGTGTGTGTGGACTGCTGACGTCAGAAAAAGCAAAAATCGGGCAAAAACGGCTCTAAACCATTGCGAAAATGTTATAAACAAATTACAAAATGGCTAATATATTAATTATATCCGTATGTGTATTTTTGCTGTCAGACTAGTAGATGCTGGGAAATCGTGCCAAACACCAGTTCGCATGTTGGGATGAGACACACTTATTGCACCACAGTGCAGCTTGGTCAGTTTATATTTGCAATAGGTAGTAAAGAGCACTACATGCTATTGCTAAAAAACACAGGTCTCACAGAGTGTGACCGAAAAATGTGCTGACATAAAATTTATAAAATAAAGAAATACCTGCATCTAGAAGGTCTGGCAGACTTCTCAAAGACTCTAGAGATTGTCCTGCAAATCGAAAATTCAGAGTGTAAGAAATACTAGGAATTAAGCAGATCAAAGAAAAATAAAGTAAATTTTCTTACGGCAGTTAAAATGGAATGAAAAACCAGTATCTGTTTTTCTCCCATCAAAAATTTTGTTCATATATACATGTATACAGGAATTAAAAACAAAGAAATACCTGCTTCAGACGGTGGTCGAATGTTCTGGAGATTCATCGAAGGCACATCTGTCTTTTCAGACATGTTTAGTGGTAAGTGCGTTCCTTCAAAGAAACGAAAAATGAAAGGACATTAAAACCGTTGGGTCTGATTGACGACACTTTGGAGTTTAAAAGTTGCAAATGAGCAGTTTAGTTTACACTTGCCTCCATTGCTACCAAGCTTATTTTCATTGAAAAAATCTGGGATTTCAGAAAAAAAATTAACAATGTGCAAAATTAACAAAAAGAATATTCGACTATCCTCATAAGTGTAAGTCCCCTCCCATCTCTGTCAAACCAAAGAAGATAATAAACCTTAGATAAGAGGAGTTAACTTGATGGCATCATGACTCATATCTCCAGGGTCCAAAATTAAAACTGCCTGTATTTTCAAATAAAAATCAATTCTAGGAATACATGGGCACACAATGCCATACATTATAATGTTATTTAAGCATGTGTTTAATCATAGAACTGTATACACTTATACATTCTATGGTTTAATCATATAACATTATACAAACCTGACAGATGACAGATGTTGATACCAGTGACAGTAGCAGTTTTGCATGTCCATGAACGTGCCCTAAAATCTTAAATGAGTCAGCAGGGGAAAAGTGCCAGTTTACATGGTTAATCGGTCTCAGATATCAGCACAAAAATTCCCCGCTTACAGTCTATTAAGCCTCAAGAGCGACCTACATGGGAATTACGACATTAAAATGATACATCACATCCTGTCTCTGTTCGGGACTGTCAAGTGGCAGCAGAATGCTGACAGTCCCTAGAAAATCGAATTGGGTCAACAATAATTTGATCTGTTTTGGACAGATCACCAGATCAGGTCGAACAACAGCTGTCCATATTACTATGCCAAACTACTTTCACAAAGCATGGTTTCTGGCAAATATCCAGTCCACTGCTTTGAATGAAAATGTTTGGAAATCATGAGACAAAAGGAAAGCTTTGAAACTTTAGCATACACTTTGCCTGTGAAATTGATGATTTTACTCATCAGAAGTTTGGTGGTATTCAATGTACTTATGCATGTTAAATTGTGGTCAAAAAAGGGTCCAAAAAGAATTCATTCTCACTTATTCACGTGTCCATACAAAGCCAATGTTTTTGCTTTGTGATATCAAAAATGCTCAATTGTATTTATTCTGTTACTTTATGGAGATTTATTAACTAGAACAACAATATAATTCACAATTTCATAAAAGCTGTGTTACTCTCAGCAAAATGTCTTGTCCATGCCACAAGTGGCCCCCTCTATACTGGCAATATATGTGAGCTACAATGTATACATCCTCCATGATAAAAATAGTTCCAACTTATTTTGGTATTTACAAGCTGTCTGCTTAAAATTGAAGCCAACCGAAGTCAGATTAGACACTTGCAGAGTTTTTGGAAATAAACTAGACCATCACTAAATGATGAAACTGTCCTGGTTTCTTCCACACTGTCCTGGTTTCTTCCAGTGATTGAAATTCTGTTGACCGCTCAGAGGAGCTCGCGAATTTTGCACCCTAGGTGGCAGTAAAAGCGGTCAACTTGTAGACAGCATCACATCAGAAAATTAACAATACATGTATTTTGAAACTGACCTTATCTTCATATGATGTGTAATCAGGATATATACTCATGTAAAACATAAGTAATATACTGATTACACATGAACTAAAACAAGGTTAGATTCAACATTTGTAACCAGAGACTAACATACCCGAATCCAGACAAAATTGGCCCAGTTAGGCAGGCTATTCAAGATGTAAATTAAGATTGATGTCAATTTTTATTAATCAAGAGGCTTCACATGAGGGGGGGGGGCGGGGGGAGGGGGGAGCACAGTCATTGAAGCCATAAGCTGATCTCAGTTCATCCAATTACTAATCTGGTTATCCAGTTACTTTTCTGTTACTTGCCAGGTTTTCCCGTTACTTACCTGGTTATCCGGTTACTTACCCAGTTACTTATCCAGTTAGCTGATCACTTATCCAGTTACTTCTTATCCAGTCACACATCAGGTCACCTTATCCGGGTACTCATCCACAACTGAGCCACATGAATGCAGTAATTGATCCCCTACTGGACACTTCAGCAGTGGCGTCAGTTCCTATGGGTCTGGTGGGCAAAGGGTAAACAAATTCAGAGCTTCCGTAACTCTGCTGTGCCCATGAAAAAATTTTTAAAAAGTTGTCAATGCCCCACCACTTTATTTTGAAAATGACGCCACTGCACTTCAGAAACTAACTGAAGACATGACACCAGAAACTATCACACAATCCAGGGAAGAACAAGACTCTGCCCTTTCCTGGCAGAGTAATCTGACAGCAAGAATAAGTAAACTGAAACACAACGTCACTAATTGCATTGCAGCAACCGTGAATAGTGAAAGCGAACCAACAAGCGTGTCTGCGATATATTCATCAGTCAGGTCAGATCAGTGTGGCTGTATACTTGTGAAATTCAAGCTGACATTGGCACTCAGACTTCTTGATGCCTTTGAGTTTGTCAACCTATGTCCACACTCAAGTGAACTGTGCTACACCAACTCAGCAGAGTGAAGCCTTTTAAACAAGGTACAGGTGAATTGTACCTTGCTCTCTTCGATTGCCAAATGAGCACGTTTTCAGGAGCCTGCAGGGCTGCATCCTGCTTAAAAAGATAATCGCACAGCTCAACCAGTTATCAAGCTCTTACAAAAGCGTCATCTTTCATATTTGATTGCGTCCAAAGATGGTTCATTGGAAAAATACTGATAGTTTGAATTCGTATCAAAATCAACAAGCCAATTTCAAGTCATATAACCATTTATTAGGATAATGAACAATGTCATTATTATTTTACAATGAATTTCACGTTGTGCATCTGAATACTTTTGAAACATTCCACTATAACGGAAAATAGAAATGTTGCGAATTTCGGATGAATTCTTAACGACAACATTCATAAAATTATTATTAATCGAAGTTCAGCAACAAAAAAGTAACAAATAAATTCAAAAGTATTCAAGAAGCGTAATGCAAATGATTAACAAATTGTTAGTGAACGTCTTAACCTGCTATGTACATAAAACTATTTCCGGAAACATCAGCCAGGGAATTTACAATGGAGCCGGGGTTTCTAAGGTCCGTAACAAAGTCTAATCAGCCTGACAGTACTGGAATATGGTGGCAATCCATGCTAAACATTCCATTTAAGACTCGGCAATGCAAATTCGTAATGTTTTCAATGGATTAAAAGTGCCCTGGGGCCTGGAATGCCAGCTCCACTGACTCAGCAATGGTACAAAATGGCAGCTTGTTCCCGGAAATAGTTTTATTCTGCTCGTCAACACAGGAGAGCTGGAAAAAGGAGAGTTCCACTATCACGGCCTATTACACTTAACACAATGATGATTATACATAAGTTAAGGACTTTGGAAGAAAGTTCTGACTTGAGGACAACTAACTCAGACAAAGCAATTTATCATAAGACACTCAAGGCACCCACCTTCATCAGCTTTCTTCCCCTTCCCTTTCTTCTCTTCTTCTTCTTCTCCTGCTGTGAATATGAATCTTCCGTCTGGCGCTTTCTTGAAGTCGTGTTTAACGCCCCTTTTGCCTTCCTTGTCTGGTTTAGTTCCTGCAATAGAAAGATTTACAACATTTTACGTGAAAGGTTCACCACAACTTCACACATACATTTTCAAATGACCTACCCTCGTGGAGCAACGACACTGAAATGAGGTCCTGATTGTAGAAACAACTCAAATTTGACCAAACTGAAACTGACCTAAGACTTTCTGACTTTCTTGGAGACTCTCTTGTCGAGGAAGTCCGCAATGTCCTCTTGCTCTTCCTTCAGCCACACACCCACCCCCTTCTTGCGACCTGCGTCTAGTTTCTTCGTTTTCTTCCCGTCGCAATCTTTTTCCAGAGGAAATCCCTGCAAACACAAGGCTTCTCAATACTATTAACAATAATATGCACTTGAATCTATAAATAGATCATGACACTATCATTCAAAACGAGAGTACGAAACTTTAAATTTATATTACTACTTTTCAAAAGGCTTTTCCAACTTTGAAGTGTTCTGATGAATACTAGTCAACTAGTAACCATGCCAAGTCGTAACCAAACCAACTCGTAACCATTTTTCATTTTCGCCAACCAACTCGTAACCGAGAGATCCTGTTATTAAGTGACCATGACCAAGTAGTAACCAAAAAATAAAAATTGTATACCAACTCGTAATCAGTACTTATCACCAACTCGTAAGCAGGGAAGACCAACTCATAATCACCAGTCACGGCAGATGGTGCATTACTTGATAGCCAAGTAAATGTGTAATTGATGTGAATCATAAACTGTAATCCAAGTTAATTGCTTTTGTATGACACTGGCAACAGCTATGAAGATTTTTATTGCAATTAAGTTGACTGACACCAGACTTCATTCATCCTTGATTGCCATCAATTCCCTCTGTGTCTCTTTACGACTGACTTGGTAGGGCCCACAGTTTATATAATAACTATATAAAATATTAAACAAATAATTGGTTCAGAAACCCCTGTATAGGGCCCTCCCTGATAACGACTTGGTAGGCCTTGGTTACGACTTGGTAGGGCCCTGGTTACGAATTGGTAGGTCGGTGACTAGTTGGTAAGGTCAGTAAATTGATTTTAGTGAGTGGTTACCAGTTGGTTACCCACAAAAAAAGGATGGTTACAAGTTGGCTGAAAGTTTGGTTACCAGTTTGTTGGTTACCAGTTGGTTGGTTACCAGTTGGTTGGTTACCAGTTGGTTGGTTACCAGTTGGTTGGTTACCAGTTGGTTTGGTTACCAATTGACTTGACATGGTTACCAGTTGACTTGATACTGTTCTGATTACACTCAGGTATTCCACTGCCAGCCAAAAAGTTGTCAATGAATCAAAAATATTGCAGAAATATTGCTATCAAGATGTTAAAATACAACACAAATCAAATAAACATATATATATATATATATACACATATTTGTTTTTGAGCTACACCAATTCAAAGCGTTTCCAAACTTTCGACTGGCAGTGTAAAAGAAACAAATATGCTGTCGAACTTTAACCACTTTTGGCAAATCTCTTTCTAATGTCATATGAATATAAATTCATGGAGTCATTGGAAAAAGAAAACAAATTCCATGCAAAACAATTCAATTTCACCTACCGCTATATAGATGACCTTATCAGTCTAAACAATACGGTTTTTGAGAGATACCTTCATAAAATTTACCCACCAGAGCTATCAATAACCAAGGAAACACAATCTGTTAAGGAAGCTTCTTATTTGGACCTTCTTATAACAGTCCAGGAAAACCAATTCCACACTAAATTATATGACAAAAGGGATGACTTCAACTTCAAGATTGTCAACTATCCATATCCTGTTGCATCTAATATTCAAGAAAAGCCAGCTTATGGTGTCTATGTTTCTCGCATCATCAGTTTTGCCAGGGCTTGTGATAATTACAGTGACTTCTCAGGTGAGATACATTTCATTATGTGATTCTCTCCTCAGGCAGGGATATATGTAAATATAGGTTTTTATGCAAACAACTTCGCAGTGTTGACAAAAAACACGAAACAGTGTTTATAAAATACGCAAAGTCCATCGAAGAGATTAAAGAAGAGATTCCTCTTCCGGCGATGGCATGTAGTACTCCTTTAGTGACCATCAGGTCTCTACCCAGAAGCTCTAGTTCTTAGATTTCCAATCCACGGTCTCGTGTGGGAGGAGATGGAAGGTTGGACGTCCTTAAGGGCCTTAACATCACATGTGAGTTATAAGTCTCACACCTCCTTACACCTGACTCTGGTTTGTTTTGGTATTATTCCCCTGCCCTTTGCCAAGTCAGGTTCTTGGATCTCAACACTTTGTAATTCACCAGACGATTTGTTAAATTTTTTTCTCTTGTAATTTTATATGTAATATTACATCTGTCATTCATTTCTCCAAGGTTAAATGATGACTCACCTTAGTTACCTTGTTAGGATCGATGGACGACTGTGGCTTTACGTCCTGTATTTATGCACTTGATAGGCTAACTAGAAGGCAAATTGCAATTTGCATATCTGGACGCTGATAATTGACCTGAACATTGTAACATAATATTGGTCTGGTAGTCTGGTTGGCTGAATTATAATAGCAGTAGTCAGAAGTTATCAGGGCATAATGGCCAAAGGGCCTTAAGAGAGAGAAATAAATGTATTGCTACATAGCGATGCATGAAGTTTTTTGATTGTGTGTGATGGAGTTGTATGTTTAACAACTTGAAATAGTTGTGTTAAGCTGACAGAGGAGATACACACCCACAGCTCATCATTGCTTTGGACATCTTAAGGTGGCTCGCTACTCGTGTAATGACGTCATCTGAGCACATCCACGCGCAGCCGGTCAGGCCCTATCTATCGTAACGTCACCACAGCAGCAGAGCTCTGCTGACACAGCTTCAACATTTTCTTAAATTCTGATAATTCCATGCTTCGGCCGCTTCGTTTGCGATTTGCGTCACTTCTACTTGGGTTAGAGACTTCTCGTTTAGAGCATTAGATGCGCTATGACGAGGACTACGTACAGCCGGAGTTTCAGCTTGATATTTAGAATAGAAAATTTTTACAGGCAATTTTCGGCAAGCAGGTCTAATTTCTCAAAAATGACTTTGAGACATAAATAAATTTTTATATCAAAATCCATCGTGGTAGGAAACCTTCTCTTATGCATTTTATTGTTCCTCACAATATATGGAAATGAATGACAAAGAAATGAGAAATCCTATCTCGCCAATTTTTTTTAGCGCCATGGTTTATAAAAAAAGTTAAAATGGTCAAAATCAATATTTTGATTCCGAGCCCCTTGGAAAGCCCTTTAAACTAATTATATCTCTTTGAAATTGTAATCAGCTTTTCCTTTAAAGTGTCTTCTTTAATTCCATGCCTCATTGAATAATATGGGATGCATGACCACTGAATGACAGGGTAAAATTTACAGTAAAAAAGTTCAGAAAAAAATTGAGTTTTTAAGGTTTGCGTGAACTGACTTCCTTGTACATAACCTCAAATATTTTGAAAAAAAGGCTGGTTGCGACCTTTTTTTACATATCCTTGCTATAAACTATATTTTGGACCATTCTAAGCTATTTTAAAAAAATCCTATCTTGGAAAGTTCATGAGTATCGAGCCACCTTAAGCTAAGGTAGATACAGCTCATCTTCATGAAGCAGACACACTTTTATGATTTCAATAAAACCCGAGATGTTCGAGAAAGAAAGCAATAACGTGATTTAAACGAAGTCAAAGAGCCCTGAGGCTATTGCCCTACTTCATTGCACATTGGCCTAGAAAAATGGACCAAGGGCACTTAGGGCAGAGTAAATGTATTTACCCCTTTTCACACCTCTTTCAAATGACCCAACAATCTTGCAGTACGTGTATGTGTATAGGCATATGCAGCTTACATTTACCATGACAGTTACCCTTGTAACTGTCATGCATTTACTAAAAGTACACTGTATAAAGTTTATGAACTTCAAATTAAAAGTAAAACGTTTATTTGATTATGTATACATATATATGCATCATGGGAGAATTCTTTTCATTTTGTATCTATACATTGTCAAACAAATGGACCAGTGTAGTATGCTTCCTCAAAAAGCCATTCTTTAGGTCAGAAGGAGGTGTGAATGAGGCCATGGTTGTAAAACAGTTCATCCTGTCTGAGCATAAGTCGGGGAAGTTGGTCAATAGCTTTAGGGCTCTTTAACCCCCTTTTAAATTGTTTGTGCATGCCAGTTTCAATCTAATGATCTAGTTGTTGAACACCCGCAAATCTATATAGCTCTCTCAACCAATAGCATTAGTGCGTATTTGGCATGCTTGGTGGCTACCGCGTGTTGACGACGGGTGTGCGCTGAGGCATATCAGATTCTGGCAGACTGGTCCCCCCTTCCTGGTGTGCCATAGGGACAGTATATCAGTTATAATTCTAGTACATTGTCCTATTTAGAATCCAGTCAATTTTCCATGATTGCAACACAGATTTCCAGCTATTCTCAGTGTTAAGGACCAATTCACCGGGTGATATCTGTAGATCTATCCACTATCTGTTTGCTATATGGGTTTTTTCAATCGGGGTACATGGTTTTGTCTCAAGGGGTCAAAAATAAGGGTCTTTTATTTTTCACCAAATTAACTTTTTTCTATTGCAATATATCTTGTCCTTGAATTTCTGAAAATTTTAGGGCTACAAGTATTCTGAATTTTTTTTTATTTGACATTTTGTGTTGTGGTATTGATTAATTTGACCAAAAACAACTATCATGCCCATCCCTCTATTACTGGTTTATAGCGTTCCTCGTTGTATCGGCTTATGCTGAGTTGGTAGATAGACAAATGGCAATGAAAAATAATCTTACTTGCTTAATTTTTGCCAAGCGCTTTGTCTATACCAAGAAAAAGAAACATTTTGGGAACCATTTTTCCGATAACAATACTATATCTTCTACATAGCAACTCCTATCTGCCATTGACCCCACATTTTCACAGACCGACTGGTCTACAAGAAAAAATCGAACAACTCCACCGAATTTCAACAGTTTATTCGTACTGATAGTCATTGTATCACCCGCTGAATTTAACAAATACGACAACATAAATTCATTCGGAGAGGACACTTATTTTGACATGACAATGTTTGTAATATAAAGTCTCTGTGGCATACTTCTCGCTGTTGTGGATGAATCAGACCTTGAAACACAATTTTCGTCATAGAATTAGGTGACTAAGGATACCTTTTTGTTTTCTTTAAAATTGTAATTAAAGCTATATATGTTCGCAAATACAATAGTTCTTATTGGCACTATAGAGTTGTCATTTCTGCAGAAATGTGTGAGACGTATACTACATATATATGCATTGCTTGTTCATTCAGACACAGTAATGGCACTTATTATATTACTTATTAGTGTCTATCCAGCTAACCTAGCCATATCGTTTAAGGCAAAGGCAAGCAGAAAACTACAATTGCTTTTCTTGTCAAACATTTGTCCTCTCCCCCCCTTAAAGAGTAGAACGGCTTCATTCAAACGTTAGGATGTACCAGGTAATGATTAAATTAATTTGAATGACCTAACTATAAAGGAAATAACAAGGCAAAACAACCATGAGAACATCGCAAGTAGTGGGGTATTTAAATCTCTCTTTAAGCAATAGAAAAAGAAAGATGTATATCAACCATGTTCTGAGGAGTCCACAGGAGGTGGCACTTGAGCATTTTAGCAGTTAAAAATAACTCAAAATGACAAATTACATTGCATATTGTGCACATACTAAATATCAATAGCTAGGGACAGCAATTAGCAAGATTATGCCCTTGGATATGATACCACCAAAAAACCCAACTTTTGGTTCGGAGAGGACAATGACATTTGACAGGCTCAATTCAGCATAAGCATTAATGTTAGTGAGATGTGCTTTGTCAGTGTCTCAAAACCTATTAGCACTGCAATTTCAAAGTCTTAAAAGTCAGGTAAATCCTTTTGTAAGGAAATAACAGCCATTTTTCCTCATTTTTCGGAGAGGACAAGATTTGACGGAAAGCTGTTTTCGGCGTTTTCCGTGCTACGAGTATTGTGCAGTTCGTACAACTGAAGTGAAAAACTTAAAAAAACGTTGTCTAAACTATTGAAGGAGTATTTCTGTAAAATAAAAATACTCTTAATTTGATGTTATCACTGTTTTAGCCGACCCAATTTCGGAGAGGACAATATTTGACGGAATTGACCTTTAAGTATTCAATGCAGGATTCTGAAGAGACTAATCATCGTTGATGCATGTAATTCTAATGTTGAACTCTCGGGACCATGTTGAAAGCATATTCACATTGGTTAAAACTTACTGTTAGGTCAGGACTGAAAAATCTGAAGTGATATTTGCGTAATTTGCAAATGAGACAGTCAATTTTGGTCAAAATGACACAAATAAATCTTTTTCGGGCATTTATCAACCGATTTGAATAATTTTTTCGCTACTGTAGGTCCCTCTCAGTATGTTTGATCATTCTGTGTAACGTTTTTACCACATATATGCATGGTATTTCTGGTATTTTGGATCTCGTGTCACTTTCCAGAGCGTACCCCGATTGAAAAACAACCCATATCAGTCTGAGTCACTGGGATCACGTGTGTGAAACATAAAGTAAGTTTGATGGGTTTACTGTGTATATCACTGTGTGTAATGTTCAGCCAACAGGAAACTGAAAAACACAAGAAAAGACAGGAAGTAGGCTGTTGTGCGACAGTATCTGGACTGCGTCCAGATAATTAGGACAGGAGGAGGACATGGCAATGAGGCGAAGGATGATTGAAACTGCCATCCAACATAGGCCCAAGCACAGGCCACAGCCTGAAGTGTGGTCCTGATTGTTACTAGTGATTTCAAAGGTACCCTGGTCTTGCTTATTCCTGCTAATTTCAACTGGACAGAAAATAGGTCAATTTTGAATTCGACCAATCAGAGAGGTTCTAACAAAATATAACTTTTCCAAGAACTTCTCTGATTGGCGGATTCCAAAAGTGACCTATTTTGCTGTCTAGGTGAAGTTGGCAGGCTCAGTAAGACCGTGATACCCTTGAATGTAACTAGAATTGGGCCATTAAAAAATGGCACTTCTCAGCTAGTACATCATTTTTGAATGATGCCAGAATGTCCCATTAGGACGAGAGATTGCCCATTTTCTTGCAAATATTTGCTTAGGCATGTCTGTGCATTTTGCATTTTAAATTTTAAATACTGTTCACATTATTTTAGTATCTTATCTCATTTTAAAAAACCTGATGACCAAGCCAAAAAAGATTACTATTCTTCAATGATCGAACAGAATCGTGGTGACTCGAAATCCACTTGGAAAATCCTGAAAGATCTCCTTCCCAAGCGATCAGACGGCGGTATAACATCACTTAGAGTAAATGATGAACTGATAACTGACTTTAAAGAAATCTGTAATGTTTTCAACAACTTCTTTATTGACATTAGCACAAAACTGGCAGCTTCTATAAAAGATGTTGTAAAATCACCACTAGAATATTTAAAACAATTCCTGCCACATGTACATTGTGTTTTTAAATTTACATCCATTTCTGAAAATGACATTTTAAAGATGATGAAAGGTATACCCAATGGAAAAGCTACAGGTCTAGATAATTTACAGGTTCGAATTCTTAAGATATCAGCCCCGGCCATTGCCAACAGTTTAGCTTACATCATTAATCTCTCGCTCTCAACTGGAGAGTTTCCCTTAGATTGGAAAGCTGCCCGTATCTCGCCTATCTTTAAGAAAGGCTCAAAATCAGAACCTGGGAATTACAGACCTGTGTCAGTCCTGCCGGTTATATCCAAATTTATTGAAAGAATTGTACATCACCAACTGTATAATTACTTAAATGACAACAAATTACTTTGTGCTCAGCAATCAGGGTTTAGAAAGAGACATTCCTGTCAAACTAGCTTGCATAGGTTAAACGAAAAGTTGTACTCGGAATTACAAAACGGTAAATTAATTGGCCTAGTTGCATTAGACCTGAAAAAGGCCTTTGATACGGTAAATCATAATGTTTTGTTGGATAAAATGTCTTATTATGGTATCCGAGATAAAGAAATTAGGTGGTTCAAAACTTATCTCTCAGGTAGACTTCAACTGTGTACAATGTTCAACAATATGTCTGAACCACAGCAGATTAGATGCGGTGTGCCCCAGGGTCCATTTTGGGACCCCTGATGTTCATTCTTTACGTAAATGATATGCCTACATGCTTTACAAATTGTGACGTAAATATTTATGCTGATGACACAGCTTTTTATTTTGCAGCTGATGACATTGTTACTGTGAAGACTGTGCTCAGTTCAGAGCTCAAGTCAGTATTTGAGTGGCTATGTGCCAATAAGCTTAGTCTGCATATAGGCAAGACAAACAGTCTGTTAATCTGTAATCACCAAAAAAGACGACATCTCTGTAATACCAACTTGCTACTAAATCTTGATGGTGAAAATATTGAACAGGTTAAAAGCTTAAAGTATCTAGGTGTTATTATTGATGAGAATTTGAAATACAAGGAATACATGGATGCATTAATAGGTAAACTAAACAGATCAATAGGTATTCTTAGAAGAACATCCAGATATGTCGATCAGATAACTAGAGTCACTCTGTATAACACACTAGTATTGCCTCATATTGATTACTGCAGCACTGTTTGGGGAAATGGTGTCTGCAAGAGAGACTTACTGAGACTGCAACGAATCCAAAACAGTGCAATGAGGATCATTCTTGAATGCCACTATCGGACTCACATCAGTGACATGTTAACATCATTAAAGTGGCTTAACATCGAGCAGAGATTAAACTTCAATTTATGCTGCCAAATGTGGAAGATCGTGAACAAAGAATCCCCAGACTATCTCACCAACATAGCTGAAGAGGTGAATTCTGTACATACGAGGGGCGTTCAGAAAGTTCACGGCTTTTTTTTATATGGACGCTTATTTTAAATCTAGAACAATGAAATTTTTACAGGTTAAAATTCAGCAGTTTTGGAATGGGATGCCAAAATTTTGGAACATTTGGACATTTTTAAGTCTTTCTGTGGTTTCCATGGAAACAGAAAGTTTGGCTAGGTGGAGCAGGTAGTACGGAGATCAAGAAAATCAATGAATTACAGCTGAGAAAGACTTCTCTCTGTCACTTGTATTAATAAGATTGACAATATTTGACATAAGAAATATGATATTAGCTTCTAAATATACTTTCAAGCACACCAAATGTTTGTATCGTTACAGCGAACCAATGTGGGAAAGCACTCCTGCATGCCCGATTTGGCAAGAGCGATTCAGGCACCAGAATTTGAGTCCTTAGCTAGATCAGGACTTATGACAAAGCATGGGTTCACTGGTATGAGTAAGAGACCTAAAGGGACAGCATTATCCATCCCAGCTTTTCCTTTGACATATAGCTTTACATAAGACCTGGTTTTCCATTACCTTAATCACTGGTGGCAATAGTTTCAGGCACTGGAGGAGAAAAGGCTTTGGATGACTGAAATGCTTTCACATAAACTTTTCCTGGAATGCTTCAAGGAACATTTATTTCAATGCGTCAGGTGTATGAATTAATGCTTTTGTAGTACTTGTGAGTACTTTTAAAAGGTGATATTATATTTCTTGTGTTAATTATTGTCAATCTTACTAATACAAGTGGCACAGCGAGGTCTCTCTCAGCCGCAATTCATTGATTTTCTTGATCTCTGTACTACCTGCTCCACCTAGCCAAACTTTCTGTTTCCATGGCAACCACAGAATGACTTAAAATTGTCCAAATTGTCCAAAATTTTGGAAATCCATTCCAAAACTGCTGAATTTTATCCTGTAAAAAATTCAAAGTTCTAGATTGAAAATAAGTGTCCATATAAAAAAAAAGCCGTGAACTTTCTGAACGCCCCTCGTAATTACAACACGCGGGCGGCGACCCGAAGAAATATTTATGTGACAAACAGCCACAAAAGCTCCTTAAAGATGAACGGTACTAAGGCTTGGAATTCATTGCCAACCAAAATTAGAGACTGTGATAACTATAAATGTTTTAAAAGGATGGTTGTGAGATTCTTACATATGGACTCTTAGTTTTTATCTCAAATGTTTTAAACTGTTTTTATGATTATACATCCTGTTGTTTTTAAATTCTACTTAATTGCCAAATTTTATCACTGTATTAATTTTAATTGTGCCAATATTATATTTATATTATTTATATGTGTTGAAAGTCGTTTATGAGGGCTCCAAAGCCAAAACAGTGTATTGCTGATATTTGGACTCCCGAATAAAACTTGTCAAAAAAAAACAACTTGTCAAACCTTCATTCATTCATCTTCTTCTTTTGTTAATTTCCACCTTTTTTCAGGTTTTTCATTGCAACTATCATTGGCGGTGATTGCTATCCTTGATTGCTATCCTCAATTTCTATTCTCAATTGCTATCATTGATTGCTAATAGCAATTTGCTATCATTGATTACCTTCCTTGCCTGTCACTGAACATGATGCAGTCATCTTTTTGTTGTTTTGGCGAATGCAGACGTAAAAAAAATGTGGACGACAAAAAAATGTGGACGCCATGGCGTGCACTGCTGACAGGATTAAAACGGAGATTGCCCATATAAATAAGGGCAATCAATAATGATAAATAAAGAGCCCAAGCGACCCAGCAAGAGCTGGAATTGAACCCTGGACCCAGCGATTGGCAGCCGAGCATGCACCATAATCTCTAACCCTCCCAACAGTTTGGTTGGAATATTGGCTTGGATAATAATGATTTTGTTTTGAAAATTTCGGTACGAGGACTTGAACTAGATGTTATATCCTATCACAGCAGGTAGCTTTCAGAGGAATTTTCTGAAGTGTGCAATGAGTGAATTACATTATCAACCCTGGAGACATTTTCCGAAAGATTTGCTCAGAACACACCCAAGTAAGTATTTTAATGTGTTCTCCCGCACTCCAGCAAGCACTAGCTATCAATACTCCAGTATCATCCAAGTTATTGATAATCCAAGTCGTCAGCACCACCCACCCCAACTTTGTACCAAATTATATTTGCTATCAATGGATTTGGTATATTTGGTACCGTTGGAACTTTCCGAAAGAGACAATTCCAATGGTACTAAAAATCACCAGAATATATGGTCATCGACGAAACTGCACCATTATGGGTTGCATGTTATTTTTCTGCAAGTTGTCGCAGTCAACTAATTCAAGTCATTGAGAATCAAGTCAGTCAGGTGCAATTAGCAGCTTTATTTGTTTAAAAGTCTGGAAACCATTGCATTTCATTAATAAAATACGCTTAGTTGATAAAATATAAAGTCTCCAGCATCGAAACTGGAACCTCCAGCAAAATTTTCTAAAATATTCAGCAAGTCACTTGGTTGGTCTGTGTGCGACACGAGTCACGCAATCTTTTAGACACATGACCTAATTGTTAAGTGATCCTTGCCTTCCTTAGTTTCAAAATTTGTTATAGCATCAAACCCAGACTCCATGAGTCCCTCTATAAGCCGATGACACGAAGTGTCAGAGGGACTCCTTGAATTGGATTGTTTTTATTCACCAAAAATGTTAACTGATTGGTTACACAATATTTTTATACCTCTAACTGACTGTTAGGTAACTTTTCATAAACATTAATTTTGTTTATACATTTTTTGACTAATTATCAAAGCTAGTTATGTCACTTTGTTCTGTACCTCCCATTGTTACTGTATCACTTGCAGAGGTGCTGATAACTTATAAGTATAAACATTCATTTTGTAATCCAATGTTATTGTTATTAATCTAAGATTCCCACAGTATGAAAGAAAACAATTTTGTTCTGCCAAATCGTGCCATTTGCATGTCAATTGCATGCTGCTTTGGCTGTTTACTTGGCCAGTTCCAGTAGACTGATCAAGACCCTTCGACAAAGAAGCAGAATTATGGAGCTGATGGGCAATATCATAATAAATCACCAATTCATCGCATCTATCTCTGCATGTATAACAGCTTCAGATTTTGTTCTTGTGCAAAATACATGGCACCAGAATTAGTTTTCACACTTAAATTCCAACCAATTACAGTTTTTGCTCCAAAGTTATAATGTAACATTTTCAATGACAACATTTTTGGAAGATATATACGGTGTTCAAATTATCATACCTGAAATTTCAGTGAAAAATGAGCATGTACTTTGCTTTCTTATGATGCCTGAAACTGTGAGTCCCATCAGGACACATGGAAAAGTATTAAAAACTTCTCGCCATAAATAATAATATAACATAAAACAATAATATAATAATAGCCATAGGCAAGTCTACTTTATATATATATCAATACTAAATTCTTCAACTGTTTAAACAGGCATTGCCTGCACAAGTTGTTAGACCATGACATTTCTGCCCCATGAACTATGGGTATAGTCCTGAATTTAAAAAATCTTTTTCGCCAGAGGCTTAAGGACCAACCACTTTAAAAGACCTGAAAAAATCTTTTTGCTAGGTGGATTGTAATAAATGGTGGTAACTAGAGCACCTGCAGCGGCCCCACCCAGCATGAGAACTGTTGGTGGCCACTTGCCCGAGAAAATGTTGAATTCATTGTGAACACGCACGTCAACTTTTGGTTGCTGTCCTTGTGATGTTCGGACGTTGCTTTCACTCGTTTCTACTTCTCCGTCCCCTGCGACTTTTTCAGAAAATGATTCAGGTTTTGGACCGTCATATTCAACTTTTTGCGAGTTCTGCCGAGTACGTTGCTGTCCTTGTGATGTTCGGACGTTGCTGCTTCACTCGTTTCTACTTCTCCATCCCCTGTGGCTTTTCCAGAAAATGATTCAGGTTCACCATCGTCATATTCTGAAGCATTGCCTATGCCATAGGCCACATTGGATGCACCTGGTTGCGCACTTTCCTGTTCAGTGTCACATATATGTTCTAACTGCCTTTGTAAATCAACGAGATATCTTAGCTGATTCTTCGTGTAACGATCTGTACACAAATACTCAGTATGCTCCAAGAACGTACCAAAGTCACATCCATCAATGAGTTGCCATACTTTCATTGGCCTCATGATATTTGCAGGAAAAGGAGGCATATACTTTTCAGCTGTCACAATAGGCACAACTCTTTTTCGCACATCCGTGATATGCTTATCGAAGCTAAGATCTTTTTGAAGGCTTGCCCACTGGTCTATTTGTTTCATTGTGTTGTTATATGAAAAATATTTGTCAATGTACAGGAAGTAATAGTTGGAATTATCGAGGCCATATTTCAACACATCAAAGTAGGACCTGCCGATGTTGGCAGTATCACTAAATAATGCCCAAATTCTTGCTTCTCTGCCACAATCACGCAACAAAAATTCCAAGAACTCGTAGAAATTCCGGACTTCGTCTTCGCTCTCTTCTGCGTAGAACAAAGCGATATCATACAGCTTTTTGTCCCTTCTGGCATTTTCTCCATCTGTTGGTTCAATGCCTGATGGTTCCTCAGTTTCAATGGTGGACATGCTGGAGGCCGCACCTGATTAAAGAGAGCACACTCCTAAGAAGATAATGACATTAATTACTGATGCCCACTTCTCACAGTGGCACTCACAGGTAAACTTCTGTCAAACAAATTCAACCAAAACATTTAAGGGACTTTCACTGGCCCAGGCCTCAATAACTTTTTAATGGCAATTAAAGTAGGGCTTCTTAGCCACAATATTCAGTTGGTTAGTTTATATTTGCAATAAGTGGCAAACAAGCCACTGCTAAAAAACACAGGTCTCACAGAGTGTGACCGAAAAATGTGCTGACATAAAATTTATAAAATAAAGAAATACCTGCATCTAGAAGGTCTGGCAGACTTCTCAAAGACTCTAGAGATTGTCCTGCAAATCGAAAATTCAGAGTGTAAGAAATACTAGGAATTAAGCAGAACAACGCAAAACAAAGTGAATTCACTTACGGTAGTTAAAATTGAATGGAAAAACCAGTATCTGTTTTTCTCCAATCAAAAATTGTATTAATACGCGAATTATAAATTGACAAATACCTGCTTCAGATGGTGGTTGAGTGTTCTCAAGATTCGTCGAAGGCACATCTGTCTTTTCAGACATGTTTAGTCGTAAGTAAGGATGATCCTTCGAACAAACAAAAAAAGAAATTGTTGCAGTCTATAGGCCTACATGCTATAGTTCATTAAGTTGGCAATCAGCAGTACAGTTCATACTTGTCTCTATTGCCACTACGCTTATTTTCATGGAAAAAGGCCCAGATTTCAGCAAAAAACTAATTAAAAAAAGGAATTAAAGAATATTTGACTAACCTTAGAGCATGTGACCTACATTCATAAGTGTAAGTCCCCTCCCATCTCTGTCAAACCAAAGAAGATAATAAACCTTAGATAAGAGGAGTAAAGTTCTAAGTTCAAAGTTCACATATACTCGAATCCAGAGTTAGGCAGGCTTATCATGACTCACATCTCAAGGGTCCAAATTAAAACCTCTTGTATTTTCAAATAAAAAACAATTCTAGGAATACATGGGCACATAATGCCATACATTATAATGTTATTTTAGCATCATCATATCATACTATTAATCATCGGACCCCTTACGCTACTCCAGCCAAACTACTGAATGCTCACTTACAAAAACTTGCAAGCAGCTTTTCTGTATTCTCTACAATGTCCTTAGCCAGGTTTGATTCAAATTTCAGTCACAGAAATTGACTGTTTCCCCATAATGTAACCATAGACCATTAGAAAACACCCTTTATTTTTCCCCTTCCCTTTCATACATGCTTTCACGGGTCTTATGCTAGTACTAATAATTCATGGACCCCTTACGCTACTCCAGTCAAACTACTGATTGCCCAGTTATGAAAACTTGCAAGCACCTTTTATGTGTTCTCTACAATGTCCTTAGCCAGGTTTCATGTTCAAATTGCAGTCAAATACATTTCCGTCATCTTTTCCCATAATCTAACCATAGGCCATTAAAAAACACCCTTTCTTTTTCCTCCTTCCCTTTCATACATGCTTTAATGGGTCTTATGCTAGTGTGTTTAATCATATAACTGTATACATTCTATGGTTTAATCATATAATATTATATACAAACCTGACAGATGACAGATGTTGATACCAGTGACAGTAGCAGTTTTGCATGTCCATGAACATGCCCTAAAATCTTAAATGAGGCAGGGAAAAGTGCCAGTTAACATGGTTAATCGGTCCCAGCTATCAGCACAAAAATTCCCCGTTTACAGTCAATTAAGCCTAAACGGCGACCTATATGGGAATTACGACATTAAAATGATACATCACATCAGAAAATTAACAATACATGTATTTTGAAACTACCTTATCTTAATTCGATCAGGACATACTCGTGCAATACATTAGTAATATCCTGATTACACATTTGATTCAGTGGTCGAAATAGGCCATGTTATTTGGGGGGGTCTCTCAGTTGGAGGACCCAAACAAAGGGTTGAAGTCCTTGTAGCTGGCAGTCCGCGAGCCGCCAGCGGGCCGCCAGAGGTGCCCTGAAGTCGAATTTTTTCAGATGCTCTAAAATTGAACTCTGGGCTTTTTAAATGTATGTTTTATCTCAGAGAATGAGTTGTGAAAACCCTAGTGGTATGCATATAAACTAGAGATTTCGATCGCAAGCGAATCGAGGAATTGGAGGTATGCCAATGTTTGTACATTTTTCAGATGGGTATTCATAAATCTATATCCTTGATACCTTGGCTTGCGATGGTGATAAAACTAATGAATTGGAACGATTGCCAGGGCTAGAACCACCAAGTGCAAAAATTCACAGATGAAATAAGTTTTCTAACATATACTCTTAGAAGTGAAAAGAAATACACAGAAGCAGAGCCGTAGCATTGGAAATAGCCTTAACCATAAGGCCACATTCCCTGAATTATAAGCAAAATCTATCTACTTATTTAACATATTGACTATAAATTTTTATTTCTGCAAAAATATAAATTGCAGCACATTTGTTATTATGAAAGCAAATGTATTTAATATTCATGTATGTGGACTCTACGGTAGGCCTATAGGCAACATTACACCCTAGGCAACATTACACCAATAGGCAGCATTACACCCATTGGCAACATTATGCCCATTGGCAACATTACACCCATTTGCAAAATTACACTCATTTGCAACATTACATCCACAGGCAACATTACACCCATTGGCAACATTACACCCATTGGCAACATTATACCCATTTGCAACATTGGTATTGGTAAGTTTTGGAAGGGCAATTCAAATATGGTGCTATTTTATTATACCCATTGGTAACATTACACCCATTGGCAACATTACACCCATTGGCAACATTACACCATTGGCAACATTACACCCATTGGCAACATTAAACCATTGGCAACATTACAACAACCGGCAACATTACACGTATGGCAACATTACACCCATTGGCCACATTTCACCCATTTGCAACATTACGCCCATTGGCAACATTACGCCCATTGGCAACATTACACCCATTGGCAGCATTACACCCATTGGCAACATTACACCCATTGGCAACCAGGGCTTGGAGTCGGAGTCAGGAGTCAGAGTTGTGGAGTCGCAGGTTTTTGGGTCGAGTCGGAGTTGGAGTCGAACTTTGATTTCAGGTGGAGTCGGGGTCGGAGTCGAAAATTAAATAAGTGACTCCTGACTCCTAAAAATAATTAATATAATTTACAAAAAAACACTGTTACAAAAATGTGAAATGAATTCCAAAGCAAGTATTCATGTACAAAATCCTATGAAAACTTGTAGAATGACTTTTTCTTCTCTGTTAATCATGTAATATTAATGTGCAAAAATGCCAGTAAGCGGAGTCGGGAGTCGGAGTCGGAGTCGCAATTCTAGAGACCCAAGGAGTCGGAGTCGGAGTCGCTTTCAGAAAGTCAAAAGAGTCGGGAGTCGGAGTCGGTTCACTTATCACCCGACTCCAAAGCCCTGTTGGCAACATTACACCCATTGGCAACATTACACCAATTGGCAACATTATACCCATTGGCAACATTACACCCACTGGCAACATTACACCATATGGCAACATTACACCCATTGGCAACAATACACCATTGGCAACATTACACCCATTTGCAACATTAAACCCATTTGCAACATTATACCCATTGGCAACATTACACTCATTTGCAAGATTACACTCATTTGCAACATTACACCCACAGGCAACATTACACCCATTGGCAACATTACACCCATTGGCAACATTATACCCATTTGCAACATTATACCCATTGGCATTGGCAAGTTTTGGAAGGGCAATTCAAATATGGTGTTATTTTATTATACCCATTGTAACATTACACCCTCTGGCAACATTACAACCACTGGCAACATTAAACCATTGGCAACATTACACCCATTGGCAACATTAAACCATTGGCAACATTACACCCACTGGCAAAATTACACCGTATGGCAACATTACACCCATTGGCAACATTAAACCATTGGCAACATTACACCCACTGGCAAAATTACACCGTACGGCAACATTACACCCATTGGCAACATTTCACCCATTGGCAACATTACACTGATTGGCAACATTACGCCCATTGGCAACATTACACCCATTGGCAACATTACACCCATTGGCAACATTACACCCATTGCAACATTACACCAATTGGCAACATTATACCCATTGGCAACATTACACCCACTGGCAACATTACACCGTATGGCAACATTACACCCATTGGCAACAATACACCATTGGCAACATTACACCCATTGGCAACATTACACCCATTGGCAACATTACACCCATTGGCAACATTATACCCATAGGCAACATTACACCAATTGGCAACATTACACCATTGGCAACATTACACCCATTTGCAACATTACACCCATTTGCAACATTACACCCATTGGCAACATTACACCCATTGGCAACATTACACCCTAGGCAACATTACACCCTAGGCAACATTACACCCTAGGCAACATTACACCATTGGCAACATTACACCCATTGGCAACATTAAACCCATTGGCAACATTACACCATTGGCAACATTACACCCATTGGCAACATTACACCCATTGGGGTATCCCCACCATAGCTTGGTCAATTGACCAGAATAATATTAAGCAACCCATTTGGGGACTCTTCACCAAAATACACAAGATGGCGCTCATGGTGATTCGTTGCTAAGGTAAACATGATCAGAGAGCCATTTGTGTGAGAGCTGCTTCAGGTGGCAGATGAATTAGTGGAAAAATAAAGAAATAAGACAATCCCAGTTAAGCAAATGGAACACTTTCTCGCATCTACAACGCTCATAGTGCAAGTGTGTAGAATTGTACAGCCCTGGATCATGCATAAGTATGATTGAAAAGCGACACAAAAATTTCTTTGCAATTTGTAAGGAGGGCAAACCTCCAATTACAAGAGGTTTTTGTAGGCTGATTAGGCTTTACTTGCTGCTTCATGCTCACTTCTCAGCACACTTAGTATTTGGGGGGTTTTTTGAGGACCCCTTCTGGGTCCTTTTGAAAAATGTATTTGAGGGGTCCCATGAGCATTTGGGGGGTCAAACCCCCCCTGACCCCCCCTTATTTCGACCACTGATTAGATTCAACATTTGTAACCAGAGACACATATGCTCGAATCCTGACAAATGGCCCAGTTAGGCAGGTTATTCATGATGTCAATTAAGATTGAGGTCAATTTTTATGGGGGGGGGAACAAGGGAGTTTTCTTTGATGGAAAATTATTTATCATTTATTTAACATGACGTCCTCAAATATTCCATTCTATAATAAAACTCAAGGTCACAAATGGACACTTACAACAACCTTAACCGGGACAATGCCGACGACGACGACGAAGACGATCGAGTGACCACAATAGCTCTTCGTTTTCAGAGAAAACAGACGAGCTAAAAAACAATCCAACCAGTCATTCAGCCACAGTTTACACAATTTCACACACAACTTTTCTCTTTCAAATGAGCATTTCCACTTCTACACTGAGTATGAAAATCGCCTGTAGTTGGGCAGAATGCAGTCCGGCCGCTGAATCATGCAAATTTGGAATAAACCAATCAGTATCATGTCGTCAACAAAGTTGTCAATTCAATTAGCCATTGAGACATTCAAGAATCCATATGAAGCAACAGCAATGTCACCTATTGCATTGGACCAACCGTGAATAGTGAAAGCGAACCAAAAAGCCTGTGTGCAAATATTCACCAGTCAGGCCAGATCAGTGTGGCTGTGCACTTGTGAATTCAACCTGACATTGGCACTCAAGACTTTTTGACGCCTTCTAGTTTTTCAAACTACGTCCACACTCAAGTGAACTGTGCTAGACCGACTCAGTATCACTTTTAAACAGGACACCTACGGTGAACAGCTGTTATCATCCTTCATTTTTGATTTTTGATGACATCCTAAGACAGTTCGGCCAAAATAGTGAATCCAACCGAAAGTAGCATCCCTTGACTAAATGAGCCTCAGGATTGGCTTATTCAGAGTTGTTCATGCCTTTTTGCCCAATCCTGCTCTTCATTCAGTCTGGGGAGGTAACTCGATCTTGGATACACTACTTGAGTGGATCAGAGGGTTCATTTGTCAAAATACTGATAGCTATAGTTTGAATTTGTATCAAAATCACTCAGTCAAATTCAAGTCATATAACCATTTATTAGGATAATGAACGATGTCATTATTGTTTTACAATGAATTTCACATTGTGCACCTGAATACTTTTGAAACATTCCACTACAATGCAAATTTATGGAAAATTGCGAATTTCAGATGATTTCTTAATGATGACGTTCATAAATTTCTAATAATTAAAATTCAGCAACAAAAAAGTAACAAATAAATTCAAAAGTATTCAAGAAGCGTAATGCAAATGATTAACAAATTGTTAGTGAACGTCTTAACCTACTATGTACATACATAAATAGATGACAATTGATGATAATTTTCTAATTTCTTCATTTTCTTTTCGTTCTCATCTTCTTCCCCTTAATTGCTCCTTTCTTCGCTCCGACCACCAAACTCTTGAACTGACCTGCAGCTTTGTGCTTTTTCCTGAAAACATCAAGAACATAATCAGTAAAGAATTACTATTTAAGACTCCTTAATTGTCTCTCAGCCTGTACATCCATAATTTGTCACACATAGAAAATAAAAGACGATAATATTCATAATATTACGATAATAGTCGTAATATTGCTTGGTATCGGAATATTTCTAATTTTTTTTTTTGCTAATTTTTACGGTAAGCTAAAATGACCAACTCTCATGCAAACATACAGAAAAGCCATACTTCCTGTCTATGGACCATTCAAAGAGCGAGTTTGAGCTACTTTACTCTAAAGTCAATATTCAATGCGACGCATGAAATGGAACAATTGTATTTTCTATGTATGTCAAAACTCAAAATTTCTTTTCTTAAAGACTGTTTGGAATAGGTTCTGAAGCAGACAATCAGGCAACTAATCGATTACCTCACTTTCTTCCCATTTTCATGTCAATTAGCTAGTTTAAATCTGCCATCCTAATTCCATTTCATGATTGATAATGCTACATAAGTGCAACTTGTCATTGGTGTTATAAGTTCTCAAGTCTCTTTTATAATTTGACATAGCAACTGATTACAAAAAGTTGTGATAACTTGTGTCAATTTAGATTTAAAACAACAGTTGTTACGAGCTTATATAGACATGACAACGCACCTTTTATTGAGGAATTTCTTATCGAGGGGCACGTAGGCGTACGGGTCGGGCATTCCTTTCTTCTTCATGTCTCCCTTCGCTTTCTGTGAATTGAAAAAAGAGAAATCAATTATTTACAACAAAACATTTCAAAGAAATTAATTATCTTGGAACATTTTTGCATTTCAACATCCATCGACAATCTTAGATACATTTGCTGGATAACTTTATTTTACAACACGGTTCATCGTGTGGTGGCAGTGAGAATTGAAGAAGTCATCTTTTATCTGGACAACGTGAAAAATGTTTAGACCTTATATTTCAAATAGTAGGGAAATATATTTTATCAGGAGCAGCAACATATCGCAAATTGGATAGAGCTTTGAGTCCAGTATTATGCTGAATTGAACAATCTCTCACTTTCAGAGTTGCCACAGTACGTGCTGCCCCCTTTTGGTAGCAGAAAGAACTGGAAACATGAGCCAAGAATCCTTTTGGCCTTAGTTGTCAGATTGTCAACCTCATATTAAACAGCACAAATTAACTGTGGTCACCTCATCATTATAAGGCCACACATAATTGATTCTTAGCTTCGCGGACCCGCCAACAAAATAGATTTCCTGCCAAAGGAAAAAAAATAATTTTTTTTTACATTATAAAAAATTTTTTTTTTTCCTACCGACCGACCCTAGAAAAAGTGCCTTGAGAGGATCCGCGAAGCTAAAGATCAATTACGTGTGGCCTAATCAATATCAATGAACAACCCACCTTGGCCCTGTATTCACTTCCTGGCTCCTTGGCCAACGGTCGATGGATTCCGGAACCCCCAGCTGAAAAAGGAAAACGAGTTTCAAATCAGTGACAATGCTCAAAATCAAAAAATTCCCAATTTCTGATAAGTAAATTGCAATAAATGTTTAGTTGATGTAATTGTCTTCTATTTATGATAACCACCTATGAGCTTTTGCATCTTATCTATCTTTTTATTTATTTTTTATGGTAGGCGTATATAGCAGGTAGATATAGCCCCTCCACAGCCTTAGCATTCTCAAATCCTTATTAACAAAGTTTTACGGAGCCACAAGCAGCTATTGGTAAACCACGAGGGTTAGCAAATATGTACAACAACTTAAAATTATCGTAAAGATCATCGTAAATATACTGAGAGGACATTTGCTGACCTTTGTACTTCATGGGAGCCTCGTCTTCATCCTCGTCTAGTGCTGCCTCCGAGAATTTTCGTTTTCTCTTTACCTGAAAAAAAAAACAACACATCAGCATTAATAACTATGAAGTGTTTTTTATGTGTTAATAGAATTGATTAATGTACTTAGAGTGCTCATTTATCCAGAAATAGTTTAAAACAAGACTTCCTTTCCTAACACACTGACAACATGAAATTTAAACTTCTTTAAACCAATTTGCAGACCAAGGTCTACAAACTGAAACAAACACTTCATTATGGATAAAAACTTCGAATTTATTATCGTTTTCATAGCTACGTGTTTTTTGAAAACTTTGTTTTGCAGTTTAACCGTGACATCATTGGGTATATGTCAATATGATTGGTCTAATCTTCAATCTGTGACATATCAGTTCAGACTTTGACATCACAGTTAATGACAAAGGAATTTAAAACTGTCAGGCAATGTTACTACTTGTGTACAACCACAACAAACAATGCATGTATAAGCTGAGTGTTGCTGTTTTTCACAATACACCAGTCATCACAATTTCAAACAACTTTTTTGTCAGTAATTGCAACTTTCCTTTGAGGCTAAGTAGTCTGTTTGGTTCAGTTACAGTGCAAAGTGAAACACATCCATGTGTCACTGCACTTTGCCAGTTTCCTGAAATCTGTGCTTGTAATAAACAAAATTATTCAAATTAATCTCTGACATCACAGTTTTGGAATGAAGCAAATTGCAAACTTGAAAAACATGTAGCTGTGAAAACGATAATAAATCAAGAATAAAGAGGCTCGTTTGTGAATACAACAATTTGAGATTTAGCTGCGAGACAAGAATTTCTTGATTTGTGTAGTCAACAAGATCAGTTAAATTAGATTTTCAACAGTTTACTCACAGCAGGGCCGCCTCCCAAAGCGTCCAACAAATCTTCAAGATCTTCCTCTTCTGCACCTGGGGAGAAAACATCTCTCAGATAAAATAATGCTTTGATTCATGACAAGATAATTATCAGGCATAACCCACTAGTTGTGTAAGAAAAAGACTGTGCACCATTACCACCCATTCTAAAGATACTCATTACGACTTCTTACTCCCAATAAATTCCACCGTAAAACTGAAAATTTCAACTTGTATCGAGACAATACATTTGGCTACCGAGAACGGAATAGTAGACATCCCATCTAATGCAAGAACTAAACAATGATAATTTGGTAAATTTATGCTGTTGCAAGAAACTTCTGACTTCAGACCAACAGACTAAAACAAAGCAATTTATTGTAAGACACTCAGAGCACCAACCTTCGTCAGCTTTCGTCCTCTTCTTCCCCTTCCCTTTCTTCTCTTCTTCTTCTTCTCCAGCTGTGAAGATGAATCTTCCGTCGGGCGCTTTCTTGAAGTCATGTTTAACGCCCTTTTTGCCTTCCTTGTCTGGTTTGGTTCCTGTAGTAGAAAGATCAGCAACATTTTACTTGTTGTGCTCTATTAGAGGTTCACATATGCATTTCCAAGAAGTTCTGCTGAAATTCTCGAGAGCACGGACCTAATTGACTGCCCTAGTGACCTAAATGCTGATAGCCAGTTCATTTGGAATTTCTCCAGTCCGCAGCATCGCTGCATTTACCTGCCTATGCTGTACAGCAGACTTGCTCGTCACTGAGTTGTCAGTCACCTGACATGATCTGTTGTTGCACATATTATTCTATGAAACTTTGACAGAATTTTGAAGTTGAAGAGGCACATAATATTATGTAGAATGCAACAGGATAGCTTTAAAGAGTTTCAAGAGCACACAACTGAATGCAGAAATTTATATTCACAGTGAGCTAAATACACTTGCAGCTCGGAAAAAGGTAAAGTGAAGACTTGCAGTTCTTTTTGCAACCGAATGACACAATCCCTTTATGAAGCAACAACACTAAAATGAGGTCCTGACAGACCTGACTGCAGAAACAACCCCATAATCCCCCAAACTGAAACTGACCTAATACTTTCTTGGAGACGCTCTTGTCGAGGAAATCCACGATGTCCTCCTGCTCTTCCTTCAGCCACACACCCACCCCCTTCTTGCGACCTGCGTCTGATTTCTTCGTTTTCTTCTCCTTTGAATCTTCCTCCATATCTGAGTCTGAGTCACCTAATAAGTCTTCGATGCTGGAATAATAAAGAAAGTTGCATTCTAGATATTCCTTGGCGTATTACTTATGCATAGTCACTGCTGGTAACGAATACATTAAGGGCTACATCCAGCTCTATCAAAACCAAAGTTCTGTGGTAATCTTGAAACACAATAACAAGAATGATTCACTGCAATTAGACAGCACAGCTGACTTGCTGCTAACTGCGTGTAAGTGAGTCAGTGAGTTTGCATTTTACACCAGTGTTGGCTGTTAAGAGATACAATGTAAACAACTGTATTTTATCACCAATTATCATGGATATCCTAATCTGATAAAGTGATAAGTAATTTTACTGACTTTGTGTCCATGCTGAACATCAGTTTAACAACTTCTTCTAAATTAATAGACTCCGTGACTGATATAACATGACTAAACCAGTTCACACACAACTCTCTTAGCAGATACGTAAATTGAATGACTAAATCGTACTTGTCTGGCTGAGCCTTCATGGGGGCGTCTTCATCCTCCTCCTCTTCTTCCTCTGCGTTCATCTTCTTCTTCCTCTTCACCCGCTCCGTCGTCTTTCTTATGTTCACCAACATCTTGTGCACAGAGGGTGGAGCCATCTGGTGGATCATGGGGAAACTAAAATGGAACAGGAACATTCTTGAGTTATCACCAGCATTTCATTTTGTTATTTTTAAATACAAAGACTACAACTGTGTACTACAAACTTAATTTAATCAACCAAATAAATCTGAAATCTAGGGGATTCGTATGACTTGTGTAGTAAAGCAATTTTCAAACATGCAAGATATTCCACAGCGTGTGGAGTAGTTTAGGATGAACAGATGTATGTGGAGATTGTGTTCCATTCACAAATCTTGTATGTTATTTTAGAATTATTGGCTAACATGATTGCAAAATCTGAATGGTTCAAAGAAGAGAGACGTCGTCTACAAGATACAATGACAGTTGTTTTAGACAGTCGACATCTCGCCATTAAGTTCTTAGAAATATAACCTGGACCCTATTTCGGGTTTCCCCTTCATTACTCAAGGGAGTTGGCGAAGAGTTGCATCATATTTCAAGTAAAGCTTCCCTTCTGAGTAAAATATTCACGACTACTACAGTAACGTTTCACTGAGATTGATATCCTTCAGAGCGAGTTTTTAATGTCAGACACTGCAGATTGAATATTTCTTACCCAAATTTCCTGATGAGCCTGGTGAATATCTCCTTTGCCTTGAAGCGGAAATGGTGAGCCTCCTTCATGGCAACTAGACTAGAAATCTGAAAACACAAATCAACAATATCAAACAGTGGTCAGCTGTAAACGAGTTAGTGTAAATAGCAGAAAAGTTCTTTTATTGAAAAGAGTTCTTCACAATAATTCTTTCAAAATTATGTTTACTTGAAATTTCACTTAATGTCTTGAAATATTAGTGTGGCAATAAACATGTGCGGCGGGTCAATGAAATAACAGTCGGAAGATCGTGCTCATTCAAGGAGCCCTTCACTTTTCTAATTCATAGTCTCGTGAAGGTAACTTTATCTATTTATCAATTTACATGTACATGAATAGGTGAAAGAAAATTTGCATTTAAGGAAAAGGTTAGACAGATAATGAACGTATCAGTCATTCGAAAAATTTGCGCGTGGCAAATCTGTGAATCTAACAATAAATGCACAAAAGACAATTAATATCAATTGTAAAACCAAGTCATTAACTAACAATTTCATTGAGGTGCTGGGCGAGACTTGTATCAGGGAAGACCGTCAGTAAAACTTTAACAAGACCCAATCCAGCCGTGACGACCTCTCGGGACTTGGACTGCATGAGGAAGGTTAGACCTTTGATGAAGCCGCTGATCGTCTTGGGGTTGATGTCAGCTGCAAGCACAACAATGTGTAATGATTAATAATAAGACTTATAGCTTCAACTTAATTAAAATTATTTATCCCAAAGTAACTTGGTGTAAACAAATGGCATCCATAATCTCAAACCTCTTGACAATTTTGCCAGTATCGGATTGTATCAATGCTTAACACAGGTTTTCCTGCTAAAGAGGTAAACTAATTTTACTGATCTCATGTCAATGCTGGACAAGAGTTAGATAACTGGTTTTATTTAACTGAACTTATGTTCCAACATGACGAAACTTTTTGGCAGTAACCCAATTAGAAGATGAGTTGTAGGAGTCAACCAGATTAGGATAACCTGCGTTAAGCGTTGATACAATCCAATACAGATGGCGACACTATTCATCACTTAGGGTAATGCTGTTTGAGTCGGACACTCAGAGGGTGTTACCTTGAGTCTGACACTTTTTGTTGGGCTGTGTTGACCGATTGAGAGCTCCTATACCTATGTATTTGGTACCAATCTTTAGCTTAAGACCTCTTTTATCTGTTCAAAAAGTTTCAGCATGATACAAACAAGTATAGTGGGTTTTTCATGACCCTGAAAATGGGGTAAAAACTCTGTTTTTCACTTTTCTGTTTGATCAGGAATTGAGTATTTTAGTAAAATTTCTCCAGATTGAAGGTTTTATTCAGGTCTATGGTATTGATTTGACCTCAGATTGTCATCAAAATGGTTAGTACTGAGCTCAATGTATTTTGTGCTCTAATATGGCATCTATTAATGGATTGGAAGGATCTTAAACAAATGTACTTCAATGCCTTGTATCTGTCCTACACAAGGTTACCCCTCTCTTTTTTTAAAGTCCCAAAAATAACCAAATACACAGTGTTCCAATTATGCAAATTGTCAAATTTTTAATAGATTTCCGGAAAACGTTCAATTTGATACCCTGGTTAATATAACCTATAACCTTTTAACCTGGCTAGATATCACTTTCTAAAATGGCTTGAATCCAACTGTCCGACTCAAAGAACATTACCCTATTCAACAACCTCCACAACCACTGATGGATGACGATTACTTAACATGCTGCTGTTTGTCGATTCCTGTATTATACTTCGTTTAACAGACATGTCACCAGTTCTGATTCAGTCAATGTATCTTTGCTTCCATAGTTACGACTATCAGTTCAGCATATTTTCATTTTCATCCAATATTTCCAACCAAACTCACCTCTAAAATGAAACAGCGTGTGAGCCAATCCTTGCGTTGTGGCAGCCACCATGACGGGCTCCCCAGCCAGACCTGCTAGCATCAGCTCAAAGAACTTTCCTACACCCTCTGCAAATCAAAATCATAAATAAATTATAAATCTGAGCAACTTTCATATTTCTTAACATTTTAATATTTGTGTGGACTTAAGGTGGCTCGATACTCGTGAACTTTCTAAGATAGGATTTCTCAAAAATAGTTTAGAATGACCCAAAATATAGTTTATAGCAAGGATATGTAAAAAAAAAATGGTCCCAACTAGCCTTTGTTTCAAAATATTTGGGGTTATGTACAAGAAAGTCAGTCCACGCACATCTGAAAAACTCAATTTTTTTCTTATTTTTTTTACTGTGAAGTTTGCCCTGCCATTCAGTGGTCATGTATGCCATATTATGCAATGAAGCATTAAATTAAAGAAGATACTTTCATGGAAAAGCTGATAACAATTTCAAAGAGATATATTTAGTTTAAATGGCTTTCCAAAGGGCTCGGAATAAAAATATTGATTTTGACAATTTAAACTTTTTTCATAAACCATGGCGCAAAAAAAAATTGGCTAGATAGGATTTCTCATTTCTTTGTCATTTATTTCCAAATATTATGAGGAACAATAAAAAGCATAAAAAAAGGTATCCTACCGCGATGGATTTTGATATAAAAATTTATTTGTATCTCAAAGTCATTTTTGAGAAATTAGTCCTGCTTGCCGAAAATTGCCTGTAAAAATATTCTATTTAGACTATAAAGCTGAAACTCTGTTTGATTGCAGTCCTCTTCACAGCGCATCTAATGCTTTTAACCAGAAGCAAATTAAGCGGCCGTTGCTCGGAATTATAAAAGTCCAAAAAAGCAGCTAACAGAGCTCAGCAGGCAGCTGTTGCTATGGTGACGCCGCCATTGCTGGATCATGAGTAGCGAGCCACCTTAATGACTTTCAAGTGTATTCGATATCCTTCAATGACCATCACAGCTAAACATCGTAAAATAAGTTGCTTAGGATCAAATATTCCTTATAAAACTTCACAAACAAGGCTGTCAAATCAAATCATTTATGTCAGTTGAAAAGCCCGATGCTTGTGTTTTTGGGTTTGAATACTAAATTAAAATAAAGTTTATATGGCTTGACTACTGCCTTCATTCTCAGCAGAATTATTATTACACGACTAACCTTGTTTAGACAAATGTGAATGCCATTTGACGAAGGCTTCTCCCATCTCCACTATCAACTTGTAAGCGGCCGCCCTCGCTCTCTCGTTCACTTCTCTTGTGCATAATATAGCCTGGAAGGAGAAAGATAAATTTGATATAAAGACCAGTTGATTAGTACAGGAATGTCAGAAACTAATTCAGATGTGACTCCGACTCTTTTTAAAAGTTTCTTAGCTTTTCTTAGCAGCAGTTCCTTGTAATTTGTTTATATTGGTACCTCAGACTTACAATATTTCTTTAAGAATTCTGGCAACAATATTATACTTACCTCTGGGATAATTGTTGTTAAGAAATCCATCTCCTCTCCATCCAACGTTTGGAAAATGTGAATGAGACATCGGATTCTAGGCTGCAAAATAGGAACAAGATGTTGTCAGGCCAATTAGTTGTCTATCAGTATTTGTATGTTGTATTTTAGAATTCTGCGCTTTCCACAGTCTCCCTTTGAAATAAACATATCTGAAACATTCTTGGAAGTATAGAACATGAAATCATTATGGACTTCAAAATTCATACTTAAAGCTCATAGATCAAAAGAGTTTTACTTTGATTGAAGAATACTCATTAGCAAGTTTGCTACATATAGATGTCAATTAGTTTCATTATTCTATGCCAGTCCAAACTATTGACAAGCAAAATGAGAAAATATTTTTAAATCTACGCCCTGATATCCAGTTGAGCAAATCATTAACAAATTGTAATATTTCACTTTTGGAAAGAACTTGCAAACAAGTTGATTAAGTATAGATCGTCAATTCACGTCAGACAGAATGTCTTAGTAATTATGTACATGGATCTCGGGCACTCACAGCTTTGGAAGAGGGAATGGACGTCGAAAGAGATTGTGACAGAAGTTGTTTCAGTGCTTCTAAATGTTGTTTCACAAACTTCTGGCTGTCTTCTGATTTGCTCGCACAGATCTCCTCAAGGGCTCTGTACGCCTTCTTCTGTATTGTGCGGTCATCCTTATTCTGTGAAAAATAGGATATGAACAATTATAAGACTAGAATGCAATTGTAAAAGATGAGTTAATTCAGTCTGCTCAACTGGTGAACGCGAAAGGCCTGAGGCCCTCACAAACATCTCTACTAGAGATTCTCTAGTGATGCTGATGTTTTTATTTTGACACAGTACTTAGTAACTTACTGTGCAGCAATGCAGAAGTGTGCAATAATATATATATATATAGAAGGACGATTTGGCTTTACAGCCTGACATGATACACTTGGTACGTTGATTAGCAAGGAGGATGACACAGCAATGAGACTAAGAATGATTGAAACTGCTGTCCAACATAAGTCCAGGTGATCTATACAGACCCAGATTCGAACCTTGAAGCCAGCGATTGTAACTTTGGAATTCCAAGTGACTCAGCAAGAGCTGGATTTGAACCCTGGACCCAGCGATTAGCAGTCTAGCACACTACCACTAAACCAACCTTCCCCCCCGCAAAATTGAGAAAACAAAACCACAAATCAAAGCTACGTTAACTCAAGACTCACCTGGAGATGCGGGGTGGCGTACAGGAAAAGTTCCGACAACTGTTTGGAATCCAGGTAGGGAACCATGGCAACCGTGATGTCATAGAGGGCGTACATCTTGACCCCTGGTGGCGTGTCTTTCAACTTGGTGAGCGACGTTTGGAAGAAGGTACCAACCAACTGGAACATATTATATTTTTGGTTAATCGCAGGAAAATGTCAGAACTTAAGGCCTATCTCAAAAATAATGAAGCCACACAGCTGGTTTTCACTGAGGGTCACAAATTTTGATAACAGCAGTATGAAACAACTTCATATTACAGTCTTGCCTTAAATACATTCTTATGCCAAAATCCTGAAAATTTCATGGCAATTCGTCAAAAGGTTATTGAGATAGAGATGAAAGTATATCGGAAAACATGCATTTTTTCACTTATTTAGCGTGACATAGACTTTTTCACCTGATGAATTCTTTCAATTTTACAAAGTTTGACATGTTCCATTGCTATTTCCTTTTATTTTTTGGAATCTCCACATCCCCAGGCTTCATAAATCCATTGAAACAAGCACTTCCATCCACTTGTTTTGACCTGATTGAGTTATTTGGGTTCAAAGGTTGACTTTGTAAAATTGAGTCAAATTTGAATGTTCCTGATCAGAAATGCTCTAGTTTCCCTTTAGCATATTTCAGTTGAATCTTTTTGCCATTGAGATCTAGTATTACATCTACTTAGTTGTTTTGGAGCTTTTTATGATTCTGGAAAATCTAGTTCACGGAAAAATTCCAATGAATAGCTGGAAAGGTGAATGTGTCGCACGCGTAACGCTGAGAGTACTTTCAAATGGTACAGAGCTATGGAAGCTCTGTTTTTAATCTGGATTGGCTCAAAATATAGTACATCTATGAAGTTTTATTAATCTATGAATTAACCCAAGTTTTTGGACTGGTTTCTGGTGATTAAATTCAAAAGTTATGTTCGTCGCACGCGTAACGCTGTGAAAAATTTTGATCATATTCAATTTTTTTTCTGACAAACAGTGAAGCGATCATTCTAATATTACTTGCAGTGAAAATTAACAATTAATTTCAATAGTTGGAGTACGTTTCATTGCCTAATTCCAAAAAATTTAACATTTATGGAGCATTCTTTTAAATTTGGGGCCAAATTGTCTAAAAAGGCAATAAACAGTAACAAAATATTTTTATTTTGTAAATGGTTGTATTTTACCACCAGTTATGATTGATAATTAATATAAAATCAATTTGAGTGAAAACCAGAACATTTTCTGAAGATTCATATCACACCAGCACTTAAAATCAGCTTTTTACGTCGAAAAATGGGCAAAAAATCACACTTCTATCATCATTTGCTGAGCAGACATTCACTTCGGTGGCACTTATTTGGTATCAATTTGAAGCCCACATATAGACGCATAACATAGGGCAGTTAAAATCATTTTTAAACGAAAAAATATGCTTCTGGGGTTAATATATGTAAGTTTTGAAAAGAAATTTCCGAAAAATTTCGAAAAATTGGGTGTTTTTCAAAATATATTTGGTGTATTTGAATGACAATCGTCCAGAAGACTTTTAAAAATGTGCCAGTTGTTGTCAAATAAAGAAAACGGATTTAAGTTCATGACAAATTACCATTCAGCCCAGTTATGTTTCACTGCCATGAAAAACAAACTTTTAAAAATTCTGTAATATTCAGCTGTTGTCAATTATTTCCACTCATCAAAGCACCATGGCCAATATAGTTTCTGGAACTTAAATATGTTCTTTACAATATGCTTAGGTCATTTCATACAAAAACACATTTTAAAATTTTGATGGTCATGTCACACTTTGGCTTCATTATTTTTGAGATAGGCCTTAACAGTATTTTTGGCATCTCAGTTTCTCCATTGAATCTTACCTAAAGTTACGATTAGGTTGGGTGAACCTGAGAGAGCCAGACAATTGTTAATCATATGAATTATCGTGAAGCAAGTTCTATTCTCAATGTCATTGCTCCTAAAGCATCATCAGACAAACAATTTTCTTTTCTTCTACATTTTGCAAATAAAAAAGTTCTTGGAACAGATGATGAGAATTGAATATTTACAGACACCGTCAAATTGTTCATATCCAATGACCAGATATCCTGCATATGCCAATCTTAAACATAAATCTCATAAGTACTCATCTAGCCATTAAATCATCATTTACCTGTGAATCAGTGATACTCAAGTAAACCTTGACTGTCTCCAGCACGGCCTGGTGTGTCATGTCCCCAGGCTCCCCTCGGTCGTTCGTGTACAGGTTGAACAAGATCGGGAGGTAGTTCTTGGCAAACATCGACAAGTGCTTTCTGTTCTCTTCTGCAAAATAAGTAAAAAGCTAAAGTTTTTATTCAAAATCAAAACTTACAATGTTGAAGATTGCTATTTTAGGCAGTTGTGTGGCCAAGTGGCTTAGGTGCCTGCCTGCTCCGCTGAAGGGCTTTGCTTGCGTGGGTCCGAGCCCCGGGTGGGGAACCAAATATTTTCAGTGTACCTTCATGACCTAAATCCCAGCTGGATGTCGTTCGGATGAGATGTTAAATTGGTGGCTCCTTGTATCAGTGTTTATGCTGGGCAAGTAAAAGATCCCTCATATGGGGTAAATGTGTATTTTACATAAGTTGTGCTTATAGTGTACTCAGTAGACTTGACCAGGAGATATAGTGAAGTGAGACTATAACGAAAAGATTCAACATGCAGTAACTCATTTGTAGCTAAAACTACTTTCAGCTTATGAGACTTACGAGGTATTTCGGAATATCTGAACCCATCTTGAATCTTGTTGTCGGCCTTGGGCGAGGCCACATTGACTAGATCTACATATTAAAGACTAGACACAATTTTGCAACCAATATCTCCTCAAACACAGTCATAACATGTTATGTAACTCATAACCCAGACAGAAGAAACATCTTACCATTTTCTACATTTTGAGTGATGAGTTTCCGCAACGAAGACAAAATCATGATTCTGAGGTCCGGTCTTTCATTCAGGGCTGTACCAAGGATCTTTGCAAGGCCTTTGAATGACTGAAAATAAACAATTTTCATAGCAGTCAATGAAGTATGACAATAAGAGAGATAACGGCGGCATCGAGTACAATGTAACTATAGGTCTACATCCTACCACAGCTCAACAACAGTGAAAAGGAAGAATCCAGGGACTAATTCCTCCCATCAGGTGCTGCTCCTGGTTCGTAACACAAAACTACAAATGATAACTTACTAGGAAAATCAGTCCCCAAAAACTTCATATAACATTAAAGACTTTCTGCAGACACATAACGTATACTTTCATAATCAATCTGGTAAATGGTCTAATTCAAAGCAGGGGTGTCGATTAAGCAATTTTTTGTGGTCGCCCACAGGACTAGTAGCCCTACAAATTTACTAGTCCTGAATAAAATTTGGTCGCCCTGAATCGCGGTGCATCGCAATGACCAAGAACTAGCAAGTTGAAGAGAACACTCACTGAAATGAGTTTATAATTTCGGGGCTACAAAATAATGCACAACACAGTTGATAGAAAACTTTAGGCCACCAGGTCCAAACCATGTACATTCAGAAGTGTCAAACTCTGTTTCAGTCTTCAATCATTTCTTAGAACTACATTATTTTGTAACGCTGAATTACAGAACAAATTGAATTTGATACCAAACACATATTCCTCTGGACACACTGACTCTGGTTTGAATGAAAGATTTCAAATTTTGATCCATCAAGCTTCAAAAGGACATTTTGTCCCTTTTTTTAATTAAAATGTCACTTGGCAGACTGGCGGTATGTAGCCAATAGAGATTTGGTTGCCATCAAGCGAAGAGGTTTGCCTGTAACACAAGTTGTGGGAGCATTTTAAATAAAATATTTATATTTATATATAAAATATTTATATAATTATAAAATATTATATATGCCCTACACAATCATCAAAATGGGTTTGACTCTCACAGTGCTTCTGATATATACATGTATGCCTTCACACTGCTGACACAGGTGCACTGGAACAGCAGAGCAGGCCTGCTGCAGCCACACTGCAATACAATCTATTTGACTCTCACAATTACAAGGAATTCTAAACAGCCTACTAATAGTAATGTGAATAGTAAAGAGTGACACAGGTCTACACATTAAAAGTCTGCAAAAAATGCTTTCATTTGTCTCTTGACACAAGAAACACAGCCTCTCCTCTCTGGGCTCACTGGCAAACTGAATCACGGGGGTATGCTCTGCTGATGTCAGCAGCATCAGAGTGCACCTGCTTCCCCCATACAGATAAATGGGTTGGTCCAATTAGAGCTTGGCCACCATTACCAAATCCCTGGCTGGACTTGCTTATTATGGATCTAGAGGTGGGTCAGGGTAACTTTATCCAGAAGTCACGGTTGAGTGCACACGTGGCTCAGAGCCTTATCTTTTGATCTCTGTGATCTTACTCGCCTGTCGGACGAGTGGGAGGATTAAAACAACTCGTCCTGACTAAAATTTACTCGCCTCGGGCGATCGGGCGACCGTTAATCGACACCCCTGCATAGTAATTGATTATAGTTAATGGTGTTCACCCTGACAAAACTTATTACGGCCTCTATGCACTAAAAGGTGGATAATTGGTTCATCAGAACATTGATTGATAATAGAATTAACACTCACCACAGGGATGTCAGTGGGCTGTTTGCAGAATGACGGCAGAAGGGACCAGATCTGTTCTTGTAATGTGTCAAACACTTTGGCTTCAACCAGGCGTCCTCCTTGCTGGCATGCTTCAGCTGAAACACAAGAGAATATTAGAATCATATGTTCCCGTGAGTCCCATGAAACTGAAACAATCATAGATGGATGATTGGAGCTTTACGTCCTGTATTTATGTACTTGGTAAGCTAATTAGGACACAAAGAGGACCCAGCAATGAAGCGATGGATGAAAATGCAAGAGTGAAATATCTCTAATCTCTAACAACTGAAGTCTGAAGTACTAATTCAGTTAAACTCAAAACAAATCAGTAGAACCCTCACCCATAGATCTCAACTTAGCGGCCAGTGGCAAGAAGTAGGAGGCGAAGAAAGCGAGTTCTGTCTTCTCAATGTTGTCTCTCAGAACAGGGAGGAGCCAACTGTGGGGGAAGTCGTTGTTCGCTCTGAAATAAATAAACTAAACATTAGACGATATAATATTAACAAATTTACGGTTATGTTATCCAAGCAAACAACCCAAAACCATTAAACTTCAAAATTCATTTCATCATGTCCTTCAATAAACATTGAAAGAAATCAATTTTAATAGTCACTTTGACAGGATCACAGCCTATTGGGACTAATAAATTCCTGATTACCACAGGAGAAACTATTTTTAGACTTAAAGTCAGAAGAAACAACTTACCCCGGAGCAACAATCTCAATGGGCAGAGTTTTGAGCAACCTCTTTGGCCCCAGACTCTTGATGGCCATTCCCATCGCAAAGTCCAGTTCCCCCTTGAAGTTGAAGTGGAAACTGTCTCGCAGCTCCACCATAGAGTGCAACATCTGCAAGGAGACGGGAGAAAGTGAATAAGTAGAGTATGCAGTATTTGACAACTTCAGCTTATACCATGTGCACCAAGTCCCGACTGGAATGACAAGGGTCATTTTGGAAGCTTACATTGCTCATCAGGCGAGGATTATTGCCTTTAATGAAGCTTGCTTGATCTTTATCATTATGCAAGTGCAGGTGAAAATCGAGACTGCCAACAGAATTCAAGGCAAAGGACAAGTTACTTTTCAAGATTTCTATACAGATAAAAAATGTTTTACCTTTTTCAAGAAGGGGAAACACGGCACAGCCAAAACCTTGAAGAATGAACCGAGAACTTTCAAGACAGCTCCCCATGCAGCGTGGAACTGGTAGCTGAGACCGGCCTCAAGACTGCGCAAGATAAGAAGAACGGGATGTGACGAAGATTCGGAGGCGGAGGAGAGAGATGAGGAGATGGAGGAGACCTGGGGGGACAGGCACTCTTCTGTGATACCCTTGATTGAATACAAAATTGGGAAATACAGCATGAAATAAAGTGTATTGCCTATTTACATCAGAATGAGCCTTAACTGTCTGTTGAAGCAATTCTATTCTCATAAAGAACATGGCAGAGGTATATTCGCAGCAATTCAGACAAGTCATCACAGATATATCTATTAACGTGTTTAGTTGCCATCTCGCAACACACATTTCAGGCAGTACAAATGTTAAAACTTATCTATATACATGTATTTACAACAATGAGTGTAAAATCTAAATTCAATATTCAAATTCTGAATTTGAAATGATTAATTAAATCATAAAGACAAGATCACAAGATTTCAATCCGACAAGTTAAAATCTGATAGGAAATGATAATAGCAATCAATTACTAACAGCTTGAGATGTTTTCTAAATCCAACAACACCCTGATAAGAAATACTCCCACCAGAAATGATTTATTTCAAGACTACCTAAAAAGAATTGATCTATTTCATTGCAACTGGGCAAGAAACTCCAAGTTCCCCCTCTACTCTGACATCTAATGGATGCCCCTTACAACTTTCTGATCTTTTCGGCTAACACTGTAATAATAAGCTATACCAACCTGCAAAGCACTAGCGGCCGCACCAATGATCTCCGTCTTCTCCAGCTGCATACACACCATGCAGGTCGACACAAACTTAGGCAGATGACTCAAGCACAAACCCTCATCTATCCGGGCCAGGTTGCAGTGGGCTGATTTAGTTGTCGCTAACCAGGCCACCATCGGTTGGATGTCTGTTTCACGGGGTTTGTAGTCGTACAGTGCCTGGAGAAAAGAATTGTGAATAAATATTTTTTAAATCTCAAATCATTGGTCAAACAATTCCATAGTTTGTTTGATAAGTCTTGCATCACAGTGGTAAACATCATCATGACAAAATCTCTTCAAAAGACTATTACTAATTTTGAAAATTTTTGCAAAGATTGTGCACCTGATGCACCTGTATGGCAGATTTTCAACCACTCCGCAGTTCGGACCAAAAATTAGTGTTGTAATTGGACGCATGCATTAAATATCTTGAAATAGCCAACATTTCAGTCCAGCAAGGGACTTTAGAACTTTGCAAAGACTTATTTTGTACAGTGAAGCTCTGTTCATTTACGATAAGTTCTGTAGTAGTCAGATGACAAAGAGAATACAATGAATATTTCACAAATACTTCATCCAAGACTCCACTTTCACACCAATCAAAATATATTGATAATACAGCTATGTGTTAGCAACAGCTTTTTAACAATAATTATAAGCAAATCTTACCACAATAAGCTGGGCATTTAGTTGGGCCGGGAGACACTCCTCACTTGCCTTGCGACTGAACAGATTGTGAAGGACTTTCATGCAGACGGAGAGGACGACCTGAAAAACAAGGACAACAGATCAGGGAGGTGACAATAAATTTATTGAAAAGTTATCTTTATGTTTCATCTGACTCAGAGACTAAGTTACTATATAACATTCACACTAAAACAATTTAAGTAATCATTTCATGTATTTGAGGAATTGGAAATACGATTATGTTTCTTGAAATGAGAGAACATTTTAGGTAATTTATTCTAGTTTTTTTAAACTTTAGAAGCCAGAAGAGACACATTCAAGTGCTGCCACCTTGAGACAAAATATTGAAATTGAAATGAGACTATCAAACAAAGGTGCTGTTTCCATTCATAAATAATAGAAACGCAGTTACAATGTTACACAAATTTTGAACACCAGCCCTGGCTAAGGACATCGAATTTGTAGCAAGTGCATCTGGGGAATTTACATAACAGGGACAATCAATAGCCATCAAGAGTCTGGCTGACGTAGTTAAGAAGAGCAGAATGTGAATTGACAATATGATTTCAGCAGATGACATATATATTTAATTTTAATCAATTACAAGCACAGACACTTCACACAATACTTACAGGATTAGTGAGAGTCATTGCCTTCAAGACGGTTTCACAAACGGACTTCAAACTGTTCCTTGGGAAGCAGGCGATCACTTTGTCCAGGAGTTCAAGGGTGTGTAGTGTTCCCAGGGCTTCACCAATACCTACAGATTAAGTACAATGGAGACTTTCAATAAATTATTTTGAAGAAAAAACACAGGTCAGTGAAAGGAAAGTATTTAGATTGAAAATTACACAGAAGTTCTTCGTTTGGAGGTGGCAAAGGACATAGAACAAGATATGGCATTTCGATCTGTGTAATCGAATAATTTCAACAAGGTGTATAGCTGTGTACTGGTACATGACGATCTCTGTATGGTGGCTCCCCCTAGGACATGACCAGTAAAGCAACTGCTACAGCTTTCATACAAGAAGGCATAATATCCCAGAGAACTTTTTGATAAATCCTGTGATCATACCCTCTTGAGTGACATGCCTGAGAGAATTGTCTCAGTATAGCGCAAAATAACATTGCTTCAAATAATATTCTCACCTCCACACTTTTCAATCTGCGAGACACAGAACTTGGCCGTAGTGGCGGCTGCCGGGTGAATTTTGGGTCCTTTTGGTTGTGAGAGGAAGGTGCTGCCTTTTAAGATGGATGCCACGGCCTCTTGACATGTTTTGCGGACCTGAAAGAATAATACATTCCATTGAATTAAGTATATCATGTGTCTACGTAATTCTTAAAAGATTATACTGTACTGACTACGTAAAATACTTCATCCTTTACCCTGCCAGACAGCTTTAGGTACCAGGAAAGCTAAGGTTAGAAAGTTGAAGGGAATGATACATGACAGAATTTGTCTTTTTAAAATATCTTTTCCAATCTGTTAACGAACTCAATCAGTGAGATTTATGGCTTTTTAATTAAATTTCAATTGAAAACTTACTTTTGGAGAATCTCCTATTCAAAGTCTCCTTCAAACGCCTAAATCTACCAAAGCATGTTCAGTTCTTAACCTCCAACTTAAAGCTTCATTACTGGGTAGTCACAGCGCTCCTGAAGAAACATTGGGGTTAAAAAAATGAACCGAAAACGGGACCTATACCACCTGAAACTACACCTTCATACGAACGTTTTAAGATAAAAACGAAAAAAATCTGTTGGAATCTTTCGAGAAATTCAAGTTTTTGAAAATCTTGTTTATCTCATCACTTGAATACATGTAAAATGGCTTATGACTCAATAGACAAGCTTGAAAAGGTGATTAAACCTGTTAGCTTAGCTCTCTAAAGAATTTCAATAAAGTTAAAACAATGAAACAAAAATATTTAGCGACTTTTTAAAAGTAAATGTGACACATTGTTTATCACACACCGTATAAATGCAAAAATGCTGAAAATAACCAAATTCTCCATATTTTCAGTCTTTGGGGGTTATTAAACAAATTTGTTATCCTTAAACTGGAAATGAAAAGCTTCATACAGCTTTTAAAAAGTGAAAGCATGTCTAAAACAGATATAAAAATTAACAAATATGTATCTTCTCACAGCACCGATTATTATTATTTCAGATAGGTTTCTCATTGGCCCATTTAGTTTATATGATACTATCTATATACAATAGTTCAAATAGAGCAAATGTGATGCAGGCTGAAGTATTTGACAGTAATATCTAGAGTGATATCTGAGGCTAAAGTAAACAAGCCACAATTCAATTTTCTGACATAGGTTTGTGAAATCAGCTGACATTTTTCTTCTGCATCTGCATTGGAGGCCTTAATTAGGATAAATATAGTTTAAAATTAAGTACTATTTGATATTGAACGGAATATCCTCAAATCATCAGACATGATTTAGGCTATGAAACTAAGCATGACTGTTCTCGCCTGTGTCCGAAAATTGAGCTTGATGTTTGCTACACTTTTTCAGGTACCTTGTACATGCCTAACTGTAGTGAACACTGTGGTGGCTGTTTGAATATATATCCGGCACCTTGCATGGACCCCTTTAATCTGAGAATCTCTTTGAATAGAACAGATTTAGGTCGTACCAAAGAATGCTTGCATGCACAGAATCATAGAATCAAGAGCTGTAATGGGCCTATGTTTTTTTTAGCAACATATTCTGCTCTGCATATTTAGGCTCGAGAGTAACTCGAGATCAGTAACTGGATAAATTAATTTCCCTCAGAGGTTTACCTGCTAATTTTCTCTTTCACAATGAAAAAATGGATGTGAACCTGCGTTTTTAAGTCATTCATTTGGATCTGGAAAGAGCTGTCACAGCTCACTGTGCAATATATTTATAATACCCATTCTGATAAGGGAGAAGGAAAGCGGTACCATTCTCCTTTACTGAGTCAGGAAAGTTTGTGTATTTGTGATCACTGCTACCTACATAATAATGTTTGAAAGTTGACAATCTGCTGCAGTCCGCTTGACCAAACATAATTTTTAGACCCACTTTTCACATTTAAAGCTTTCCATATACATGTCAAGCAAGGTTTAAAACTTCTTAACAATAAAGAGTGCAAAAATAAAATAAATGGGTTATTTTTAGCGTTTTTGAATTTTCAGTGTGTGATAAACTATGTGTCACATTTATTTCAATAAAGTCACAAAATATCTTCATTTCATTGTTGTAACATGTTTTAAATTCTAACGGGAGCTAAACTAACAGGTTTCATTGTGTTTTCAAGCTTGTTTATTGTATTATAAGCCACTTTACATGTATTCAAGTGATGAGATAAACAATATTTCTTAAAACTTGAATTTCTCAAAAAATTCCTAACAGAATTTTTTTGTTTTTGTCTTAAAATGTTCGTATGATCCTATAGTTTCAGGCGGTATAGGTCCCATTTTCGGTTCATTTTTTTAACCCCAATGTTTCTTCAGGAGCGCTGTGTAGTCTTCCCATCACAATCACTGTACAGCGGCCCCCTCTGGGGGGAAAACTGATAACTAAATATCTTGACTTACAGTCTGGCAGAGATCAATGTGTATCATTGCACTTAAAGACTAATGTAGAGGATGTGATACCAAAAAACGAAATCGGACAGTAAACCAAAGAGAGTTTTCACAAGATTACTCCGCATTTGTTTACCTAACTTAAAAGTAGGCCAGCATAATATCTACTCCCTGCTGTATTCGATCACTGCAACTTGACAATTGTTCTGAGACCTACCTTTGGCTTGGGATGAACAGCAAAAGTGAGTAGAGACGTGTAGATGTGGGTGGTGGAGGCGTGGGACCAGGTGGCAGCATCTTGCACTCGCAGGACTGTGGCCAGGCAGCCTAAAATCTGAAATAGATAATTTTGGAATAAGAGACAAATTAGAGCGTACGGTCCTTTAATCTGGACATTAAGCATTGTACTCATTGCAATTAAAAAAAGAATTCACCCAGTTGTTTAGTACGATCTCTCAATAGTGGCTGTGGCGCTTGATAGAGGCTCTTTTCTCTTAGAGAGGTCTACCCATAATGAAGAGACAACAATTTGATTATTTTGTAAACCTTGCTTCTGTGTTATACATTGTTTGCCTTGACATATTATATATCGATGGTGAAAGTGCAAAACCTCGTAAGTCAAAAAAAGCTGTTTTACAGAAATTGAAAAAAACTGTCAAGTGACTTTTTTTAAGGTAATGTTTATTAATAAGTGAGTTATGGCCAACTAGATACATAGAAAGTGACACCCTGTTGTAGCAAATTTTTTGTCAGAGGTCGTTTACCCCTTGCATTGATGTTACCATCAGATGTGATTGAAAATGTCGACTTACGAGGTTTTGCACTTTCACTTTCTACCCATGCAAAACCTTGTAACTCGATCATTTATCACACTTTAAAGCAACTTGCAGCATTGAATATACTTTCAATCTATGTATATACAGTGAAAATTATAATTTGCCTATGACAGATTGCAATAACAAATTTTTTTGAGTGGCTACAATGGCAAGAATGAGGAAAATGACATTTTTTTCAATTTTTCGAGCACTCTCTTTTTTAATAGCCTACATCACCAAAACAAATATAGGGAGGTAAATTTTTTTAAATCAGAAAACTTGCTGGGAGTCATAAAAAAGTAACAAAGTAATTGTTTTTCAAAAAAAGTTGAAATATCCCACAATATGTGCTTCAAAGTTCTGATTTGAGTTACAAGGTTTTGCACTTTCACTTTTTGAAACATATCGACATACAAGGTTTGGTGCAATCATTCTGTTACCAGTGTGTTACAGCTTCCAAAAATAGCAAACTGGCAAGGTAATCAACTGACAACGTGTATTGGATATTAAAATAGTCATTCCACCAAAAATCTAAAAATAGCAAAATTTTGACATACGAGGTTTTGCACTTTCACCATCGATATATATCTGTCTCTATAAGTAAATATCTAGTCTTTCAAAATTTGCAGTTGCTTTTACAGTCTTTTCATATGGCATAATAAACATGCCAACAGTATGAAAAATTGTTAAATTTTCTCATTATCTAAATAACCTTGACTGTTTGAAATCGTAAAATTATCTGTAATATCAAGTTACCAAAAAGTTATATATTCATCCACTGGCTAATTATCTAAAACAATGTCACAACGGCAACAGACTTTTTCAAGACAATCTTATCAAAAACTCGAGAAAGTTGTCTACTTACCGATTTCAACAAGACTGGTTTGTCTGTGTCTACATGAGTTCCCAACAAATTTGAAAGTTTACTGCCGATGTCCGAGAACCTGGCTTTGAGAATCGAGTGAGGGACTCTGAAAGAAACAATTGATAATATTTGAATATAAGAGTGAGTGAGTGAGTTTGTGTTTTACGCCCCATCAGCACCAGTGTGGGCTATTTAGAGGCAACATCTGAATATAACAAAAACATTTCTACCACAAATATAATTTCAATGTCAAAGATAATAATATTCAATAATTTTTGTCAATGTATCTTTGTAAACACATGCCTACATTTTCCATTAACCCTTACTGGACTAAAGGGACATTTATGTGCATCCCCAGCTTACTGCCTGCAGGGCCATTTATGTCCCTAAAATCTGCTGTTGTCCCTGATGACGTCACAAGCACAGAATTGTTTTTTTGGGACTGATCAGTCCAGTAAGGGTTAAAGGAAATCATCATCTGTTGATGAAGTTATAGTTCAATGTGATCGCACAACACTTCAAAAAGTCGGAAATATCTTGTTTTGGCACATTCAAGTAGATAAAATATGTATTATTACAAGGTCTTCACTAAACAGAAACCAGAACATTGTGACAAATCAACTCATCTCATAAAATCAAATACAGGCTGCTTACCTTCTGACGACCATGTTCAGCAAATAAGCAACAGCAGCTAAGGAGTCATCCTCCCCTACAGTCTCCATGGTCGTCATCTGGAGTCAAATATATTTCCAGGTATATTTTTAGATCAGATGAGTTTTGATTATTTACAGTGCTATTAATTTGTGCATTGCTGGTTTATTATCAAGCAAGCAGAGACCCGAAATTGGTTCAGACAGTTTTCCAACTGGGAAATGATTACATTAACATTTGATTTGTAAGTATTGATTACATTAACATTTGATTTGTAAGTATTCATTTTTTGTTTTTCCTGAGAATTAACAATTGGTGAGAAGTTTATCCCAGACATTAAATGTTTAAACAAGACTCATGATTACTCACAGAGATTCTCATACTCCAAACTATGTCGAGAATCAGAAATTAATTCCTTACTCTTCCAGAAATCCTTAATAACTAAGCCCTGCTATTAATATTTTAAAAGTCATCCATTTGAAGCATTTTCTTCTTACCAGGATCGCAAAGTATTCCGTTTCATTCTCCACTCCTCCCTTTGACTTGATGACTTCTGTGACGGCCGCTAGAACTGCAAGGACCTGAAGGAAGGAGGAAAGACAAGCCATGGTATCAGATATTATGGAAAGGAATAAAAATAGCAGCATCAAGCATTAACCATGAGCCGCAACAACCATGCTTTGAGTATCACAGTACGAAACATACATAAGCATATTTCTTCTCATTTCGTTCCCATTTAATCAACGTGATTAATTAATTTGATGCTACCTTCATTCCATTACCAAATGATAACACTTTTTAGGCTATCACTGAGGCCTTTTTCCAAGCTCAGATATAAACGTGACAACAGAGCTCTCGCCAAATTCTTTGCTATCTTTATCTTCTCAATAGCCTACAGAGTTTTAACTGTCTGTAGATTAGTGTAGACATTGATTTTGCTTTGTTTTTCTTCTATTTTGATGACACATGTATCTCTTTTGATATCCAGTTTGTCAAATAAAAGTTTCTATTATATATAGTAAAAGAGTAGTCAAGATGTAATCTCCTCAACTTCACATGTCAAAACACAATTTACAAAAGATGGTCTCTTGAGGGGGTTATAGGCCGACATTTCAGCTTATAATTATGAGAATAGGAACTATAAAGATACCCACCTCTTTGTGCAAGGCTGAATTGGAGTTGGCGTATCTGTCGAGTCTGGCGAATGTCGTATTCGTGCAATTAGTCCATCTGCTGACGTAACTCTCCGCATCCGACTGTCCGTCACCCAAGATGGCATCTCCGTCCGCGTCCGTCTCAGCCTCATTGTGAGCTGCGAGGGCTTTCTCTGTGAGGGCGCTTTCTCCTGCAGAAAGTAAAGTATGTGAGGAATAAGAGGTCACAAATATCTTAAAGAAAGCTCTTCAAGTCAAAACTATGTTGCGAGTAAAGTAAAAATGAATTTTCTACGATATCACAAATGTCACCTTTGTTGGAAAATGAAGTCATAAAGATCATATCACAGATAGATAGTAAATAGACATGGTAGGTGCAGCCCTCTAAGCCCAGTTCTGGGATTTTAGTCATGATTCATGAAGGATGAAAAACAACAAAAGGTCAGGAATCACAAAAGTGACATAAATAAATCTTCACAATTAGTAGAAAAAGATGATACCAGTGGACATGTACAATACACAAATATGGCTGCAGTGTGAAAGATGTCATTGCAGCATGGCATTGCAAAGACCTGCCTGCGCTGTGCGTCTTTGTCAGCTGTCATATTCTCGTTTCACCAAGAAACAACAGGGACTCCAATGTCAATATTGATTTCAAGTATTTTACTGACAAGGATCATTATATTGAATACACCTAACACAGCTGTAATGCTGAGCAGAAAGCTACCAAAAGCAAATGACAAACTAGACCAAATATATCACAACTTAGGAAACACCTTTTAAAGGAGGAAAAGCATGAAAAGCAGATACCATCTAAGTGACACAACATGCAATGCCATCGATATATATATGGACAAGATGACGTCAAGATCTCCAACTGGCAGACACCAATATGCTACCTGGTAGTTGGTAAAATCATACAGGGTAACAGAGGCGACCATCCGACTTTCAGGGGGAGCTTTGGAGTAGGTTATTACTTTTTTCAGGAAATAATTTTGTGGAAACTGTAGGCCTACCTATTTATTTCGAGTGTGTGACGTCCCCAAATATTCTGAACCGAATCAAACAACACCCTGTTAAGAAATACTCCAACCAGAAATTATTTTAAAGGAATTTATTTATCTCACCAAAACAAGGCAAGAAATTGTTAATTAAAAATAATACTGTACATGGGCGTGTCTGGCACTGTGGCAGTTGTGAGATCCTATTGTCAGCAAAATCATGAAATAAACTCCGGCTCTGCAACAGACTGAGCAGTAGCCCTATTGTCGATGCCTCAATGGGTTGGTAATGTAAATGGCAGCAGGACGTTTCACTGCTTGGACGTTTCACCGCTGGCTGTGGTGGGACGTTTCACTGCTGTTCACCGCCACACTTTTTCATTGGCACAATACACACTTTATGTCACATGTATCTGCTTAGACTGATGCCACCACTCTCCAGGCAGCCTGGCTTGTAATGTCTGCTTGATTTCACTTAACTGTTTTTTTAGACTTACAAGGTTTCTGTAACCACCTGATTACCGTAATTGGGGGTTAATTGCTACAACTGCGTATCATGGGTGCAACGATGATTCCAATTTACTGCAACATTAACTTTCAAGTGCTATAAGTGGCTGGTAATAATAATATAATAATAATAATATGGATTTATATAGCGCTAATTTCAGTAAACTGCTCATCAGCGCTTTTTCAGATCAAATCAATTGTAGGAATTCTGGAACAAATGAGTTTTCAGATTCTTCTTGAAACTTTCTAATGTTTGTGCAGTCCTCACTTTTTCAGGCAAAGTGTTCCAGAGCTTTGGCGCAGCATAGGAAAATGCTCGATCTTCAAACTTATTTTTGTTGCATGGAGCAGGTTCTGCTAACAGCAGTTTGTGGTTGCTTCTCAGGTTATGTTCTTGTTGAGATTTGACTTGAACAAGTTCTTGGATGTATTGTGGTGCCTGATTGTTCATTGCCTTCCATGTGGTCGTCATCAATTTGAACTGAATTCTTGCTGTGATTGGTAACCAGTGCAGTTGTTTCCTACTCTGGCTGACACTTTCGAGTTTTTTCAATCTCTCAATTAATCGAACGGCCGAGTTTTGAGCAACCTGAAGTTTATTTAACAATCGGGTGGCAGTGCCATACAACAGCCCATTTCCGTAGTCTAAATGAGGAGTAACAAGTGCATTGACAGCAGTTTTAACTATTTCCTTGTCCAGGTTTTTTCGGAGTTTCGACAGGTTTCTTAAATTGAAATATGCGTTACGACACATTCTGTTGATCTGCTTCTCCATGGTCATATTATTGTCAAAGAGCACTCCCAAATTGCGGACATGGTTGGCAATTTTGATTTCTACATTGTCAACATTGATAGATGTAATTTGCAGTTTCTTCAGTTGGTTTGGTGCTCCAATCAGAAGAAGTTCAGTTTTATCTCCATTATTGCACAGCTTGTTGTCATGCAAGAAATTTCTAATTTCCGCAATACAATTTTCCATTTTCTGTTTTGCATGTTCTTCACCCAAAAAGGTTGGTTTAAATGACAGGATAAGTTGCTCATCATCACCGTACTTCTGATCGTGAACTTAATTTCTTCGTGCTACTTCACTGACTGGGGCAACATAGGAGTTAAATAAGATTGGTCCAAGTTTGGAACCTTGAGGAACTCCATAATTGAGCGGAAGTTTGCTTGACGTTTTATCATTTATTATCACAGACTGTGATCTTTCAGAAATATAAGATTTGAACCATCTTAAGGCTGCACTTTGCACACCATACCTGTTACGCAGTCTTTCTAGCAAAATGCCATGATCAATTGTGTCGAATGCAGCAGACAAGTCCAACAATACTAGCATTGTCACCTCCCCATTGCTCAGATTAAGCATAATATCATTATGGATTTTTGTTAAGAGGGTTTCTGTGCTGTGAAATTGCTTGTAAGCTGATTGTTTTTCATCATCAAGATTGTTTTGAGTGAGATGATCAACATACTGTTTGATTACAGCACTCTCAATGATTTTACTCAGAAAAGAAAGGTTAGAGACTGGCCGATAATTCTTTTTGATCAATTCAAGACCTTCTTTCTTTAAGAGTGGTTTGACAAGTGCATGCTTCAGCTCAAGGGGCATTTCTCCAAGTGTTAATGACATATTAACAATTTCGGTTATGACTGGCAGAAATTCATCAACCTTATCTTTGTGATGTTTCTGGGCTTCACAAAGCTTTACCAGGCAATGATGAGTTGATTTAGCTACATCGTTTTACATCTGCGGTGAATAGACATGGGAGCCGCCACTGATAGGCGAGCCACCAATTTATTGCTTCAGTCATCCTCCGCCTATCTTGCAAAATAGCAAGCCAACCTTCTCCAGTTTGATGAAACTGGTACAGCCGCCAATTTTTGTCAATTTCAATCAATTAGAAACACTTTGACAAGCACAGAAGCAACCCAGAAGTGCAATTAAGATATCACTGATTGAAACAACTTCAAAATAATAATAACTTGTGCATAGCTTGGCGTAAGGCATTAAGAAGTTTATGGAAGGTTCATCCAATGACTCATTGTGACTTAATTTATGCCATATCAGGTTTTGATCCCCTAAGGATCCAATTATGTAGAAGATTTGTTAAATTTATTAAGAAATGTCTAGTCAGTGACAATGATGTTGTCAGAGTTGTTAGTAAAGTAGCACTAGGTAACCCAATGTCTGTGATAGGGCCTAATTATAGTTATATTGATCACACTTTTGGAGATAGCTACTAGAAGATACAGTATTAATGTTGATACCCTTAATGATGCAGCAGTTCTGGAAGAACTTATTAATGGAGACCACAGGTCTCGGCCCGCAGGGCCGTGACCGCATGGTCTTCAAATGGTAGAAGACAGAGCAACTCACACAGGGATATACTAAGGAAAACTTTTGCATGCGCCAAACAAAAAGTGTCGGCGTTTATGTGACGTCATCAACAATGAACTATAGATGACGTCATGGCAACAGCAGTGCAGGACTGCAGGTGGCGTCATGAACAGATCCAGACTCTTTCTGAAATTTGTGACGTTAACACTAAGTCTTACTGTGCAGGGGCCTTGCATAAAAGCCAATCAAGTACAGAGTCAATGGTCGCATAGATCTTGTTGGCTATTTCAATCAACAAAAAACATATTGAAAGTAAACAATTGATGAATGACATATAGAATTTTATTATTCTTTGTCGGATTTGTTAAATTACTTAATTTCAACAACTGGTTAGGTGATACAATTAATTTATAGAAATAAAATAAGCATAGAGTCATATGACCAAAATGACAAGGCGCATTCCACAAATTTTTCAGAGGGATAGTCAATCATGATTTTTCAGTGACTAGTGTGGGAAGGATCAGTAGAGCTTACTGCTCCAGAACACTAAAATAAATATGTTAAACACTAGAAATATATTTTTTAAATGTCCTGTGGTCTCGCTATGCTCTTTGGCATCATCATATTATCAGTGATGGCTTTATGTCATGTGAGTATCTGTCTACGGATGATGTTTCAGATATGATTAACACATTGTGTGTGTCATGATTGTTTTTAAGTAATACTTTTGTAATACTAGTTGTTTTTATCATTGTTTTTGTTTTTACCTTGTTTACTTTTATTTAATTAACTTGTACCACATTATCTGTGCGTGAATAAAGATATTATATAAAATTCATTACTTGCATGGCAGCCAGCCGAAGCCAGCCACTAATTTGGTCAGCCAGCCATCACCAGTGAATTGCCCCTTTGGCAGCCAGCTGATATTCATATTTTTAGTTGGTGTAGAAACATCTCAATTTTACTTTTTTGGCGGTGGAACGTCCCACATCTGCCTGCGGTGAAACGTCCTATAATCGTCTAAATTGGTTGTCTACCAGTTGGCATGATACCACTGTGACAACAACGTCTGATTACCTGTCGCCCAGTTGACTATCCCCTCCCATCTCGATTAGAATCACCATACATGTGTCGCCCAGTTGGTTTGTCGCCTACTTCGGTAGTACTTGAGAGGGCAATCAACTGTCAAACTGAGAACAGAGGTAGGCTAGGCCTGCAAGTAATTACAGTGACAAATTTCGCCTCCTTCGACAAGCTCACCTGGCTGTGCTTGGACTTGGAAGAACCTGTTCTTGGCCGCCTGGCGATGTTTGTTGGTCTCGGGGTTGCTGTCGCTGCTGTGTCCTTTCCTCCATCTCTTCCCCTTACTCTTCGGGGCCTTCGTTAGCATGGCAACCTTTTTAGAACCCTTCATTTTGCCTAAAATCACAAATCCACGTGCTTATGTTTTGCAATCGCCATGTGCACAGGAAGTGCCGTCGTGCGTAAAACGTGGACTGGGGCGGGATGAAACGCTGACTGAAGGTAGCGGGCTGGGGCAGCGGGAACACTGGTGAAAGTGCAGTTCAGCACCTACTACTGATCTCGTATCCGTGTACTCTAGTATAAGTCTATTTGCTTTTTTCCAACAAAATAGCTACCAAACTAAATTTAAATATTAGTCCTAGCCTACAATGTCATGTAGCAGTTATTTCTTTTGTCAAACTTTTTTTTTTTGGGGGGGGGGTACCCAGGGTGCTAGACTCTGGAGAGAGGGGGGCAACATAAGCTGATTATGCCCTCCCCCATAAAAAAGCAGCAAAATAAACTTGAACATAGGCCTACTAATAAATTTAATAACTAGAACTTGTGTCGCAAGCGGAACGCAAGAAGGAGCGGCTCAAGTTCATACTAGGGGCTCATATTTACCTCCTTTTCCCTATATTGTTACCTTGCTCAGGAGGTTTGTGTCTTCCCGTTTATAGAAATATGGATAAAAACAAATCTTGACAAGGAATTATGCATTAACCAATGCTGTCAATCATCAAAGGCACCACTACCAACACAGCGTACACTGTACGCCAAGTAGTGGTAAAAAAATTTGCAACAATAATTGTCCGCGACAATCAATCGACAAATTGTTTCATGTAACACCAAGCATATTATTCAAATGAAAAATTGTAGTGTAGGCCTACATTGCACCATCAAAAAAATTGACGACAAAATGAAACATCGCACCGAAAATTTTTTTTTCTAGAAACAGGATAACCTTTTCCTTCTGGAAGGACCACTCACAGCAATTAAAGATCCAAAGATGATTTTGGCCACAAGCCAAAGAAAATACACTTACATCAGTGCAATGACATCAGTGCAATGACATCAGTGCAATGACATCAGTGCAATGACATCAGTGCAATGACATCAGTGCAATGACATCAGTGCAATGACATCAGTGCAATGACATCAGTGCAATGACCTGGATGAAGTCATCAGCATTATTATTCGGTCTTATTGCAATACATTTTTAACAAAGCTTATTCGGACATCATCAAAAATTGCCAGGTAAAAAATCCAAAACTCCCAATTTGAAAATACAAATGGATGACCATGTACGTAAAACAAACACAAGAAATATTTCAGCCAAATTACATAAATTCAATATATAATGCAATTAGGGATGACAGACCATTTCTAAATATTGAACGAAAAAAGTCATTCTTTATACAGAGGGAAGCAGTATGATTTTGTCATTAAAAATAGCAAAACAAATATTGCTAACATTGAAATTAACCTCACTGTAGTAAATTTAAGAACATGACATTTAGGCGCTCAGAAGCAAATAAAAACGCCTAACCAGAAAAAAATGACACCATGACCATAAATGCCCACAAAATCATTTAAGAATTACTTTTGTTTGTTAATTGGAAAGCTGAAGTGATATACTAACAAGTTCCAGAAGAAAAATAATCACACTACCGAAGTACAGTTATCTACAATAGCGCAAAGTACACAATATCCGTGCAAGAGTATAGATTTGTTAAAAAGAAAAAGTATGAACACTGCTTATACACTTAAAATAGGTCTGAATGGGGGGATCTAGATGAAACTTGATGTTTATTTGGCATTCATGAATTGGAATCATATTAATTAACAAAAATAAAGTTTTGGTGGTTATTACCCCCAAAACAGGGTAAATAGCTATAACTTTGATTTACAGGGACAATTTTCTAATAATTTTGCACATATTTATTGTGTGGCCTTGGATATGTAGTGCAAGTAAAATTTTGATATGTTGGGGTAATTTACCCTCATAATCAAGATTGAATGGGGGTGAATATGTATTTTGAGCAGATCTCAGTTAAGTCTCGCATTTGCACTGTGGATGTTACTGGATTTAAAAAAACTGTTCTTAGGTAATTTACCTTAACTTAGTTTTGTATGTTGTTTTTGTTCATAATACAAGTGCAATTTGGACAACATGGGGGTAATTTTGCCTCATTATCAAGTTCTAAAGGGGTAAATAATTATTGATATGAAATTTTTCAGCAGTTTGGGCATTGCAATGGTTGGATGTTAATGAGTAAAAATTGTCGTTTTTTTTCTGGTAATAACCCCAAAAAAGAGATTATTGACTTTAATCAGTGATTGACTTTCTCCAAATTTGCACGAGGAAATATAAGCCTTTCTTTTAGCAATCTAAATTTTAAAGCCCGCAAATGTCTGTTGTCACACAGCAACAGCGAATATATAACTTTAGCTCATCCTGACAAGAAGATAAGGAAAAGGTATCAGATGCTGGAATAAGCAAGGTAAACAAAGAAAAACATTTGCATGTCTCACTCTAAAGAGTTATTTGCTACTGAATCTCACTCATTCTCAGATTTGGCATCTGAACTAGAAGTGCAATCGTAGCAGTAAAGATTGCCGAGATCGAGTCAAACGCTGGCTGGGCTGGCACTCTACGGCCTCTAAAATTTCTGTGAAGGATACAGAATGTTGCTTGAGAATATTGGCTTACTTCAGATAACAAAATTATGCATCTTTTTTAAAATATTTAATTTCCATTCTCACCTCAAAAGTCTTCAATGCGTTTTTTTTTTCTTTTGATGCAACAATTATGATAATGTAACCCAAATAGTGAAAAAGAACCAACTCATTTACCTAAGAAACAAATTCAATCAATTTCGAAAAATTCTTACTTATTTTCAATGCAAAAAAGACCCGTAAAGTGAGACCACTAGTACAACGGACTGAGGTTTTCGGTGTCAAGTATTCTCAACAGTAAAACTACAATTAGCGCCAGTAATGAACCCAGAGGGGGGTTTTGGGGGATTCAAACGTCCCCCATCCTTGAGCCTGTACATTTTAATTTTTTTTTTAATTAAAAAAGAATACTTTTAGTACATTTTCATTTGCTCAGAGCGCCTTCTGTTGCCTACAGTGCAATGATGAGTCCTAAGGTTCAGTCATATAGCAGGCTCTCCTGGCACCCTACGGTATCTTATAATTCTACATAGGCAACACATTTTTTCTTGGGAATATTGGCTCACTTGAGGAACCCAAATTACACATCTTTTTCAAACAAATTTCATACCCATGCCCACCTCCAAAGTTTTTAATTCATTTTTGTTCACTGATGAAAGGTAAACACATGAATAAAATAGTGAAAAAGAGGAAGGTCATTTAATTTAGATATCAATTCCATCAAAATTCAAAAGATTCTGTGCTGTTTTCAATGCAAAAAAGCCTGTAAGGTGAGACCACTATGGACTGAAATTTTTGGTGTCAAAATTTCTCCACAAGATGGAACACTGCGATCAGAGCCCTCTTGTGAGCTTGGCATCCCTAATGCAATTCCATAATTGGGCAACTGAAAAATTGGTAGAGTAATCTTTTTTTTTTTTGCATTCTCTTTGGTATATGATAAACTTGGCTGTTATCTTTGATTGAGTTTTTTTTTTTCATGAAAGACGAACTCATTTTTAAGGAAAAATACTTGCAAAGTGAACATTGTAACTCCATTCTGACCAGGAACAAAATTTGCGTGTCACAAAGAAAAAAAAAAGTTTTGATAATTTTATCAAATAATTGATGATCATTGCATTTTTTGAAAATACCAATGATTTTACAATTTGTTGATGGGCATTCTCATGTTAAACTTCAATGGCTTTCTGCAACCTCCAAGTATCTATTAATTTTGCTGCAATTTTCATGCAGCACATTCTATCGAAATGAAACTGGAAATTGTCCAGAATAGGGGGGAAAAAGAAAAAAAAGTATTACTGTAATTGGCTACAATAGGTCTATACAAAGAGTAAAAAAAAACATAAGAAGACTTCAGGAGTTTGATAAAATAATAAAATAATTGTATACTATTTACTGGATATAGGCTACACAAGAATTTCCAGTGATTGGGCCCAAAGACCACTAGAGAAGTGCCTAAGACCTGGTAAAGTAGGTAAATGTCATTCAACTTAATGGACACAAGTTGTCACTTATCGGAATAATAAAGATCTTCATCTGTTATTCGGTCAATCAAAAGGTTTTTTTGCATGTCAATATTTTTTTAATGGGTAGCCTGACATTGGAAGTGTTTATTGATCACAAGAAACCTTAATGATGCTTGCCACGGAGGGTTCAATATATTGTGGTGACATCCATGGTTTCTTGGAGCATAATAGTCATGCTTGGAGGCATCAGAAGTTTGAAAAGGGCATTTATAAATGGGTTGGTTAATGGTCATGCCATGGCAATGTCGTGCATGCATCAATCAATGATGCTCTGGTTGTCAATGAACTCAATGCAAGTGTTTAAAAAAACTCTAAAACCTATAGTAAAAATTCTTTTAAGTCTAAATTTAGCTGCTGAACACATTCTGTGGATTCTACACTAGCACAGTTAGGCCTCATGACAGGATACACCCCCCACCCTATGGGGTAACTTGGGGGAATTGGGGGGAAAGGAGGAGGTTATGCGGGGAAAGTGGGGGCAAGTGGGGAGAAGTGGGGTGCAAGATGGGGTAAGTTGGGGTAACAGGGGGCTAGCGAGAGGCAACTTGGGCAGAAGTGGGGGGAAAGCGGGGGCTAGTGGGGGAAGTGGGGCGTAAGCGGGGGGAAGCGGGGGCAAGTGGGGAATAAATGGGGGAAGCGGGATGTTAGCGGGGGCAAGTGGGGGGTAAGCGGGGGTTAGTGGGGGTAGAGGGGGGAAGCAGGGGGCAAAATGGGGGTAAAATGGGGGGAAGCAGATATTACGGGAATCACAAAAGGGAGCGGGGGGTGTATCCTGTCATGAGGCCTACAGTTGGACCCCTTTACGGCTTTATACCTAATTAAGAACCCACCCAGATCTGCTCTACTTTGTAGAACCAGCACTTTGGAAGACTTCAGTCGGTTGAAAAGTTTCAATAACAACAAAATAGGTTTCGAGTGCATCGAAGTCATCATGTGCTTTGTTGCTTTAATGGTCTGGTACAAGCCATTTTTCTTCTGCACCATTGAGCACAGACGACAGTGACATGAAACGAAGTTGATGAGCTGGATAAAACATTTTAGAAAATGTGTAGAGGTCTAAAGTATGCAAATATTGATGGATAGTCTGTTGTATCTCAATGAGATGATTAAAACAATTTTTAACAAGAATCCGCGGATTCAAAGCTGTTGCGGTTGTGAAAAAAAGTTTGACCAAATACATTGTGTCAGAGTTGTTGATTTTAGTATCAATGTAGTCCTTTTATTCTAAAACTTCATTGAATGGCAGAATTCTTACAACTGTAATTGTGCTATATTGAAACTAATGCTTTGACCATGACAAATCATCAGTATGATACTCACAAATGTCATTTTCATAGACTACGCAACAGTCCATTCTTTATGCATAACAAATTGACCAGCTGTAATAAACAAGATTTTATTTAACCGACAATTAAGATTTTTTTCAAAATAGCCTACTACGCAATGCGATAAAGATGCTTAAAAAAATTAGTCCCAATGAGGACTTGGGCATTTGTTATTGTGTGACTGTCCATCTGTCTGCTATTTTAAAAGCAAGAGCAAGAGCAAAATCTACCATTTGAATTTTGCACTCGGGTGTTCCTGGCATCATTGTCAGTCACCCGTGCTCTTAAGTTCACTGTTCATTTGAAATCTGTAATCAAATATTATTTCATGCAAGGATCCATATTGAGCAGTCTTTCTTGCTGTCAACTGTTCTGTCTACTGTTCCATTTATCCCATGTTGCAAGAAATGGCAATCGCTCCGTCCGACACATGTCATCACACACTTCAAAAAGTCCATTTGACCGAGTTCTTTCTTGTCGTAGCTGCCGTCTCTCAGGCGATGAGTCTCAAAGAGACCTGAAAATCCATTTCTATCCATGACTCGCATTCCTGGTTCATCTGAAACAAAATGTGGCTCAATACAGAATATAATTGGGCAGCCAATTATACGGGGAGTCTAACTTTTGTTTCCAAACTGCATAAATTCTGCTGGTATCAGAAGATGCGAACATTTTGGGCAGCGCATTTGTTTTGCAATTGTTCATCAGCAGAACATTGCATACATGAAGTTCATCCATTTACTTAATCATATTCTTGATCAATCGGATTGCTTGTCAATTATTAATCAGTTGTTGATATGGACAATTCAACCCACAACTACATGGACGGTGGACAAATAAGCCCAACACTGAAATGGACAATTCAATCCACTACCAAAATGGACAATTCAACCCACAACTAAATAGACAATTCAATCCACTACCAAAATGGACATTTCAACCCACAACTAAATAGACAATTCAATCCACTACCAAAATGGACATTTCAACCCACAACTAAATAGACAATTCAATCCACTACCAAAATGGACAATTCAACCCAAAACTAAATGGACAATTCAACACACTGATGCAAATGCAACTTATTGCTGATTGGACAGTTCAACCCACTATTGCTTGGACAATTCAACCCACAACTAACCTGGACAATTCAAATCAGCCTCGGTGACAGCTGCCCACGTTTTTCCTGTACATGGTGAATGAATGTTCACTTCGATTGAAGATTTTTGTTTTGCCCAACACAGCTTCTTATCACAGTTTAGAGGGTTGAATTCCGCAAATATCCGGAGAGCCGTACATGCTGACCCTTGGCAGTGCGCATAGGGGTCTTGCAAAGTGGTCAAGTCATTATTCTGGATGGCCAACCAAAAGAATAGGGGCTTGTCGCGTATGTTGCTCATGTCGAAGTGAGTAATCTTGTTGATGCTCAGGTGGATCTGTTTCATTCCTGTGGCATTCGCAAAGATACCGGCTGGAATTTCTCCAGTTATGTTGCAGTTACTCGCATCAACTTTGTACACCACGGGACCAAGAGACCGCGCCCACGTGATGGAAGTGAGGGGAAGCCGTGCCAGACCAACCTTCTCCAGTTTTGTGCATCCTTGGAAATAGTCGTCAGGAATGGTTGTGAAAAAGTTTGTGTTTATGATGAACTCAACAAGGGAGTGTTTAATGTGGTTGATATTGGGAATTTGAGTTAATTTATTGTCTTCCAAGTAGATGAGGCGTAAGTTGCTGTTGACGAAAGCATTATCCGGGACATTGGTCAGTAGATTTGTACCTAAATCCAGTACGCGTAACTTTGGCACTTGAGAGATATTGGGGAACTGGGGAATCTTGTTCTCATCTAGATAAAGGGTAAGCAATTCAGGTAGATTGATGACGCCCTCGATTTGATGTATCATATTCCTGGTGAAGAGCATATATTTCAGTGCATTCAACCCATCCAGTTTGGCGGCATGCAGGATTTCCATGTTATTATCAGACATGTCCAGCTTGCCAAATGATGCAGCTGACTTGCTCATATTTGGGATTGAGGTCAGTTGATTCTGGTCGACCTTCAGTAGAATCAGTGCTTGGTAGTGCACCACAAGGTCCCAGGTGGCGTTGGAAATCTGGCATGCCGTCATGGTCAGTTTAGTCAGGGTGTTAGCCAGGGGACTAAAGAAGGGAACAGTCTTAAAAGGATTGTGAGAGAGGTCCAGTTCCTCGAGTGGAGTTTGGTCGAAAGCACTCGGAGAGATGACGGTGATGTTGTTGTTGGACAAATCGAGCACCTTCAAGCTGGTCAAGGACTGGAAGTCAGTGGCAGTAACGGTTGTCAAGGCGTTGTGTTGGAGATTCACACTTGTCGAGGTGACGGGGATGTTGGCGGGCACTGATGTGAGAGCAGCATTCGTGTTGGAATAGGATTGGACACGACCCATGCACAGGACCATCAGGAAGGCTACATCCAACAGGGCCATGTTGATACAAACCTGTTTAAAGAGAACATATTATTAACTTATGGCATTTTAATAAAGAACAAGAATCCTGTGATCCAAAGCCTGGGCTTGTGGTATGTTACAAAGCTGAATATATGTTCGAAGTGGAACTTGATTGAACCACATGAAGCAAAATTATAACATGCACAAAATTAACATGTGTCTTTATTATTAATCCTAGATAATGCAATTGCAGGCTAGCTTCTACTCATCTGTAATGCTACCTTGTGGATTGTAAAAATTAACTTTTACCTGAAGAAAGGCACGTATGTACAACTAAAACATACAGCCCCTTCAAGAAAAACTAAAGTATGTAGAGATAGTTTTATGCAAAAGCGCAAAACTAGAGATGGTCAGTTCGCAATAAATCCTTACTGCACATCCCAGAATCCATTATTTATTCTTCCAAAATGAAACTGCTTAATAGCCTTCAATTAAGACATTAATCAATCAATATAAGTGCAATTAGTTGTAGAAAAGTAGTTTGTGAAACAAGATAAAAGTCATACTTACTGTGATATCAGACGAAAAGAAGACAGAACTTCACTTCTTGGAGCGATTCTCCCAAGAAATTTTCATCTGTGTCCAAAATGCAATCCTCCGAAGCGCACAAAAAGTAGGCCTAGTGTCAAGGGCAATCTATGTTTATTAATTGTTTACACAGTGGAATGGATATTTTGAAAAGATGTGCTGAAATATTAATGCACTCTAAAAAAGTGTTTGTCTCCTTTTGCTCACAAAACTCCGCAAAGATTTCTCCTTTCATTTTCACCCACGCATGAGGAATAAGATATTGATGCGTCATTACGATTCAGAGGTTTTGAGTAAACTCAATAATTGAGACAAAGATTATACAAAAAAGAAGAAGTTTCATCTTCTGTCATGATCAATTACAGCATGAGAAAAATGCTATTTTGTTTACCAAAGAAGAACATTTCATAATTGATATTTATACAAATTTTATGTAAGGTTCAATAATCTGAATTTATCTGCTGGCCTTATGGATTAACAATGTTGTTTATCAGATTTTATAAAAAGATACCCTCTATGCCCTTGGGAGGGGGTTAACTCAGTTGGCAGCGCACTGGGCTGCCATTTTCTCGGTCCAGGGTTTGATTCCTGCACTTATGTTGGACAGCAGTTTCAATCATCGTTTTGATGTACCCTCCTCCTATTTTGATCAGCCTATTAAGAACTCCGGAAGACATTAGTCCACTAGAATCTCTGACAGCCACCAAAATTTAATTAGATATTGAGTAGGGCATTTGAAAACATTGTGCCAATGGAAATCTTAATCCATTGAGTATTGTTTCCAGGAATCAACTCAAATACTCACAAGCAAACAAGGAAAGACTGTGGAAAAATCTGATCACCACAAAAGCTGTTTAGCAGAGATTAAAATAACCACTGATAACTTAACTCCCTACGAGTCCCTAGGAGAATGTAGCCTAATGGCAGTATAGTCATGGTAAGAAAGAGGTGCTGTCAAAAGTGTCAATCTGCTTTTAAGTAAAAAAGGCCTGCTCGAATAATTGACGATAATCGCAGTGAATAGCAACACAATATATCATTGCAGAAACTTCGAGAAAGCTTAGCATTTGCTAATTAAGTTATTCATAAAGTACTTTCAAACCGTTTTCAGAAGCCATAGGCCTAATTTATGATATAAATGTATGCATGAGCAACGTGACAGCCTTGACACTGTTGACAGCCTTTCTATAATGGATGGCCAACAATGGAAATGTGTGAGGCCAGAGCGCGCCCATGTAGAACTTGCCTTTTATGCCAGGAACGCCAGAAAAAACTGTTTCTCCCTACATCGACAAGTAGCGCGGTTTGTCCCTAAATCTTGAGGACAGAATGATGGACGGACGGACGGACAGCCAGACACACAGACAGAGAGACATATGGGATTGCTAACATTAGTCTCTTCCTTTGGTGGGACTAATCAATGGCCATATCGCAAGATTTACCATGATGTGATTACTCCTATCCATTAGTTGACATCTGATGACTTATCAGTCCACACATAAGTCACATGACCCCCATAACAAACTGACATCAAGTTAATCACTTGTTCTTCATGGATTCTTCTTGGACTGTAACTGTAGGGCATGGGGCCTAACTAAGTGGTGTAGCACAAAACAATGGCTCTGAGACATGGGTTCAATTCCCAAATTACACTGATTCATTGTGCCAGATTACTGCCTTTACAGTGAAACACTTTGATATATGAAAAATCCTTTCAGGTTCATGTTGATTTTTGCATTCTGTGAGTCATGATACACCATGATTTGTCATGATCATTGCATCAGTATAGGAAAGATATATGCTGTTGATGATTCATGATCGAGATTACCTGCCACAGCTGTGAATCTGCAAGACCCAAAGCTGTGTATGAAAGATATCCAAAGCTGTGTATGAAAGATATTGACATAGGATGATGGGTCATCATTTGGATGATTTGTCATAACCAGGCTCTGGCAGTGATTGGTCTTCCTTCATGATGACAATTTCCTATTCAACTGCCAAAATGAAGGCGTATCCACCTCAGCTGAGATGGAGAGTCATTTATCTGAAATATTTGCATGATAAAAGCGTATGAGAGATATAGGGATTTGTGTATAGAATGGTACAACTACATGCAGAAACAGGAGGTGGTGTCCATAAGAAGGAAAGGCCTGGAAGAGTCAGGAAATTGAACAGTAAGTACATTTGGGGTCAACCATTACATATTGGGGGGGGGGGGTTGGAGGAGAAAGTACTGCACTGTGATACATGTACCAGAGTCAGTTATTTATTTCAAGCACTCGCTATACAAAACTTGATTTCAAGATCGAACAACACATTGTAAATAAGAGAAAGAAGGAATGATTTTTTTTACTGAGGCTAGACAGGACATCATTGTCATTTAGGCCAGACTTTTTTAATTTTTCGCTTGTCAGAGCGTCTGAACCAACCGATTTTCTTCCTATGGAAAAAAAAAATTATCATACCCACAATTTTTATCAAATTGACATGTATAAAAAACTGAGATTTCACGTTCTTTTTCGTCCTACCGACCTGTCCCAGAAAAAGTGCCTTGAGAAGATTAGAGAAACTAAAGATCAAAAAGATCAATTATGTCTGGCCTTACAGAAAGCACCAAGCCAAGCCAAGGCCGATTCAACATTGCAGTACCCAAGCTAATGATGGAAGTATATTTTTATTTTATCCATAACCGCTCCTCCTCCCATGGCATCATCCTGTTGGCCTCCAGTTGCCTTGGACTGGCTAAGGTGCTCACAACAGCTGACGAACAAAATCTCTTGAGCGTATGGGCTGAGGTTATGCAGTTATGACAAATCATGAATATGATGACTCAACATCCCATGTCAAAGTGTTTCACATATTTATTCACATTTACAACAATAGTACATGGTAGTGATCATGAATCATCAGCTGCATATATTTTTCCAATACTAATGTAATGATCATGACAAATCATGGTGTATAATGACTCACAGAATACAAAAATCAACATGAACCTGAATGGATTTTTCCTATATCAAAGTGTTTCACTGTAATCAACACCTTATTAAGATTTATTTCAAGACTGCCAAGCAGGGGCGGCGGAGCTGGGGGGGCACTGGGGGCACGTGCCCCCCCACTTTTGGGCCCAAAAATACATAAAGTGCCCCTTTTTTCCCTTGAAAATACCGTAGACAAGGTGCCCCGGAGCCCGGTGCCCCCCCACTTTACGAAGCGTTCCGCCACCTCTGCTGCCAAGAAAGAATTTATTTATTTCAAAAAACCCCAAGCCAAGGACCTAAAACCCTATCAGCTTACTAGCCAAGTTTCTTGAAATGGTTCACTCTCCATTATAGTTAATGGAAACGAAACGATATCTAACCATCACTTATAACTGCTGAGTGAAGCATACAAGTCTCCAAAGAGAAAATTGAAATCTAAAATGACTAGGGTTTAGAAAAAAATTTGAATTTCGAGGTTATTTCTTGAAGCACGACATAATCCTTTTGTCAACCAACAAGTGGGATTAGTCTCCTTAGATATAAATCAAAGTAACGTTGAAAGTATTTCCTTTAGGCTATATTGGGTCACCCAGAGATATTGGGTATATGATCACGGCAAATCATCAGCATGATGACACACGAAGTGCCATTTTGACAGCGCAGCAGTCAACTCTTTTTGCATATCAAATTTCCTGGCTGTAGGGAATGGATATCCATAGAAGAAGAAGCAGGGCATCATTTGCGTCAGTATTTTAAAGTTGTGAGAAGACACACACAAAAACACTCGCTGATAGAGAATTGCAAATAAAATATCGATCCTTACCTGAAAAGATTTGAAGTGGACATCATGAAGAGAGTGAGTTGAGTTGGAGTTTGGAAATTGCCAAATTGGATTCATTTTTAGGAAGGAGATGCCAAGATGCTTGACTGATAATTTTGGAGATATATCTGAAAAGAAATTATTATTTAATATCTAGTGTAAATGAAAAGTATACTAAACTCAAGATCCATGAAATGTTAAAATAATATATTTTAAGAACAACAACACATAAGGCTATCTAGGTTAATCATCAATCATCAACAATAGTTTACAGCCTGTAAACTTGATATGCAAATGGAGAGGACTGTTGCACTGTGAAAATGGCACTTTGTGAATCATAATAGGCCTACTGATGATTTGTCAGTCATGATCATACCCAATACTCTCAATGTTAATTTGATTTAAGGAGACTAATCCAGCTTGTTGGTGACAGACAGGCAAATTAAAGGATAATGGCCTTCTCTTGATCATGACTTATGGTCAATCAGCCTCTACGTGTCCAATGTTTAATGAAGAGAAGATGACACTTCATTGCTTATTATAACTCACCGAGTGCCAAAATCTGTATGAAGCAATACCAGTTTTGTGCATATCAAGTTTACAGGCTGTAAATGTAAAAAAACTTCAGAGTGGAAAAAATTTAACCAAATTCATGACAGAAATTGTCGACTTTTGTGTAACACTTTACTGAGCTCGTAATTGATGCACAGATACAGAGTTAAGAGAATCTGATGCCCACAACTTGAAAACAACCATGTCTAAGATGAGTTCGTGGGCCCATGTAAAGCCTATGTTGTGCTCCATGCTGATCAATAGCTAGCACTAACCTGTCCATCAGTGTTGAGTCATTTTAGTCAAGGCGATTAAACTTATGATTATCTAGATTAAATCGGCTGATTTGGATAGACAAATCACCCACCTGACAAATCACCCACAATACTCTTAATATTAAATTGGTGGCAAATTGGACCTAATCGGCCTATTCAACTTCAAGAATTTGAGGTTAAATCCGAAACTTTGTCAAGTCTTCAGTTAGTATGTAAACAATGTGGAATGGAAACTCAACAATGAACACACATTCAATGAACATGAACTACAAAGTAAATTTGAAAATTTCAAAATGAAAATGAAATGCTAAAGAATTTGAATTTCCAAATAAAAAAAAAGAACTTCCCATAGTTCCTACCTCTAGAAAAACTTGCAGTTGGGCAGATGGATTTTTGTGCAGAGGCCTTGGGCTTCACACTTTTGTCTCTCGGTATTAACTTCAGGAGTTTCTAAGACCAGATGACAAATGTTGATGCACCTGCTTTTATGACAGATGTGTGAAACTTCAAGTTTTCTGGGCAGTTCAGCAATTCTACAGTGCAACCGGTACACCAGCCTGTGTACGTAATAGACCCTCGACCTGTCATCTCCTGGTATCTTTAGTTTCTTTTGGCCATATGGGTATTTGTCCAAATTGTAGGGCCCTTTAGTCCATATAACACAACCTGTGGCCAGTAGAATCGTATCCTTCTTCATTAGTCTTAATTGATGCGCACACCAGGTGGCGTCCAAGACCTGTTTTAATAATGAAAGGCATTTAATTGAAATGTAGCCTAATCCTACCGTGCTCAAAGGGCAAAACATTAAAGGATTGAATTATTTTATGTTTAATAAACTAATGAAGA